>JBCFYV010000024.1:34717864-34798100 GCA_039000515.1 Timema cristinae | reverse complement strand
TTAAAAAAGTAGCAGCAACAATATCAATTGCTGGACTTTGTATTGCCTTACTCGCAATGTTTAGTTGGTACAAAATATAATACCATAATACCAAAGAAACTGAGAATTAAAATTTCATCAACTGATCAGTTAAATACTGTGACATATCTCAGACCAGCAACTACCAGAATAGATTAAATTTTTCCATTAAAGCATCACAAACATCCTTTATCTGATATCTAATTGCCTAACACTATCAATCCTGATTTCCAGTGAGTAGCACTTAATGGCTTCACGTTGAGGCTGTAGATATGTTTATTCAGTATTTACCAACGTTGAACAGGTGCTAAGAACAACACATATATGCTTTGCAGAATACCATAAAGTGTGATGTATATTCTTGAAGAGCAAGATGCATCTGAAAACATTAAATTAAATTTAATGATATATAGAAGGTATAAAAGAAGCTCTTTAGTTCATTTGAAGAATCCTAACTTTAACACCTTTGTTTTTACCCCTCATGTTGGTATCATTATCGTACCTGTTCACCACGATCCTCTAGTTTTAAACTATTTTCAGACAATGTTCTTAGCATAAGATCACTGACATTTCAATGTCCCAAAAAGTGTTATTTTATATCAAGCACATATAAAGTACATATACAATTTGTCAAACATTAAAATCGCCCCCCATCAGAAGGAAAAAGGACATTTTCAGTTTTGCATCAGGTGTCTCCGGATCTTGGTACCTGGGGCGAGTGTCCCGCTCACCCCGTCCTAAGGCCAGCCCTGATTGTATGGATGTATAAATTTCCAGTGACCAACAAAGTTATTGCTGCTCACACCTCTACGTAAATTATTATTATTATTATTATTATTATTGGCACCGCGTCTTACTACCCGTTCGGGTTGTACGCACTTACGCTAATGTGTAATGGTAGGGTGATTGTGAGATGAAATGAAGGAGAGGGACCTACAGTTTAACGTGGAATCCAAACCACGGTGGTGGCCTGGCATTCTACGTAAATAACATGAACTGTATCATTAAAAACAAAATTGGGGTCTATTATGCAGCTACCACTGATAGCTGCGTTTGAACTAAAGTCATTTGAGCCTTATCGCTGCACATTAAATATACATTTTCACACCAGGTTTGACAGAACTGCAATACACCGCTAAAGTAATACTACAGAATACGGACCTGCAGCTCTAAGGCATACGTTCATGAATAAAACAAAGACTCTTTGAGTCAAGTCCCACACACTAAACACGACCGCCCGCGTTAAGGTTCGTTCAACACTAATTACAAAACACGTGCAATAATATCAAGGCACGACTCACAAATAAAGCCGCGCGTCTCACCAGACTAGGAATGCACAGGTGCCAGGAAATACCCACAATTCCACAATAATATTGTTTATATTTACAAGCTGCCTCATAGGCTCGAAGAAGGAGGAGAGGAGAAACAATCCATGAAAAAAAAAAGACGATCCAACCAACAACATTTTCATACATTATAATTGCAATTTCTGCTTTCCAGTATGGCAAGCCTACTAGCCAAGTTCAGGATCGACTATTCAAGCTTGACTATGGTCGCTGGCATCACCGAGCCCCGGGGACTGAAACTGTCAGTTTCTTCGATAATCTGCTGGAGGGTTTCAGAGAAAACGAGGCTTCAGATCAAGGTAATCAGACAAATACTTAAATCTTAATCACGCCGCTCCCTTGTGGGGTAGGCAAGACACTATGAATATACCTATAAAAAACTACAACTTTTTACTTAATCCAGCTTCACTAACTTTCTCCACACTTCCCTATTCTTGCATACGCCCTTCGCTTCGACAACATCCATACACCGAGTCATACATGCTATTTTATGCTTAAAACTATTATTGATCCTTTTTTTTTCGCAAACTAATCTAAAACATTTAGCTACGTCTTACAAGGTATACTCCTTTCTTTTGATCCATACACTCTACCTTCATGGATTTGCTTAGGTCACTCGATCCGCAATCATCCTCTCAACATGCCCTAACCACCGTGAGACGCTTCTTTCACATTGACCTAATAGATTCCCTTTCAAATCACACTCCTTCAGCACCCATTCATTACCGACTCTGTCCATACGAGTTTTTCCATATACTTTTATTAGAGATTCCATTTCAACCACATTCACCTTGCTCTTGTTTTCTCTTGACAAACCCACGATTTACATCCATAAAACGATGTTGATGTTACCATATTTTTTATATTGCCATCTTTGCCTCCTTCGATAGTACATTTTTTGCAATAATTCACACATATCCAACTATTTTCCTAGATGCATTAGCCCATCTGTTGATTTACCCATCTATCCTTCCATTTTTACAGAACATTCTGCCCAGATACACAAAATCATTCCCTTGTTCTAACATTTTCCCATTTATACTAATCTGAAAACAATTTTCTCATCCATCCTTATCAAAACCAATACCTTAATTTTGGATACATTTATGCGACGATCCATTCTGCCTGTCACCACACTCAAACGAATACATTAATATTCTTCATGTCACTTTCATTCTCATCATTAAGACTGCATCATCTGCATATAACAGCACTCTTCAATTCACATTATCCATTTGTACATCAACCGCGACCTCACAAGCGTCCCTCACACACTTACCCATGCATGCATTAATCAACCATGGAGACGTAACACAACCTTATCCAACACCCTGGTCAATGTCAAACCATATCTCAAAACTTGACCCACCCTAACGTACCCTTTACATATAGCATACACTGCTATAATTGGATTTATTAACCATGTAGCAACACCACACTCTCTCTGAACATTCCCTAACATAGTCCTATTCATACGATTGTAGACTTTCTCCAGATCAACATTTATATATTCATGGTCCCAATAAATATTATGATTATGTTGAGTTATGTACCATATTATGTACCATAAAAGATTGCAAATAAACTTATTCTTGAAAGTTTTGATATCATGTTTATAAAATTCAGAATCCTATAAATTTATATTTATATTTATACAAGAATATAGAATTGTCTGAATCCAAGCAGTTTTTTTTAGAAAAATTACTAAAGCAATTTTATAAAAAGTAATATTGTTAAACATATATATATATTAATATATATATTTATTTCAGATCCTTGTATACTGTTTAGATAATTGAGGTTTGAATTTACAAGAATAGTTAAAAGCTTAAGATAGCAAGTTAATTTGTGAGATTTAATTAATTGTTAATTATATTTGCACGTGTTTTAGCACTCACTTTTTATTCGTCCAAAGATTATTCATGTATTCTTATCGTATTATATTGAGTTTACATGCCTACTAGATTTTTAAGTACATTAGAACGTTTATACAGGTAGTAATATTTTTTGAATTTTGAGCTGCTTTTTGAAATTAAACCAAACAATTAATATACTCAATTATAATAAACAATATATGTGACATCATCGTACATACTATCTTATATTTTCTACTAGATACTTGAACAAAAATTTTAAAATTCTGCTATCAGCAAGCCACTTAAAATGGAAATTTCTTCAAAAAACCACTAACTCTTCACAAATATCTATTTTTAAAATAACGTCAAGACACATAGAAAAACGAATTCAACGATTTTTAATACATACAATGCTTTCTCTGCGAGAAAATTTCAAGAACTACTCGCATTTGTGAACTTTAAATGACCATGTCCATTAGTTTAAAATTATTCCTACTTTGATAATATTTTATACTTAATAATACATTTCCTAGAATTTAAACGTAAAACCATTTTAAAACGCTCACAGTATCTTTTACATTGAGTAGCCTTAAATAAATATATCTAATGTGAAGGATATGATATAGCATGTTTTAGTCAGTTGATAAATGTTAGTTTTCAAGTATTGATACCATTTCAAACATTATTCAAAACATTAAATCTCTCCAAAGTACACCTCTGTCATTTGTTTGGAAGATTATTTTAAGCCTACTGAATTAGTTCATACTAAACGCTTCAGTTTTTAAACTATATTCTGTGCTTTCAGAATGCATGGTGACGGATGAAGAGTATTCAATTCAGAAACAAAAGACGGACAGACAGTTGAGGTTGAGGGAATTGCTGCAGCAAAACTCGAAGGATGCTTCTCTGATTGTTATGTGAGTAACAATCATTTTCTCAGTATGTGTTTGACACGAATTAAATATTTAAACCTATGTATATTTTTTAGTTACCTTTGTTACCTTGTTAATTTATTTTGCTACTACGGCCAATATTATTTAAATGGCACATAAGGAAATTGTTAGTTTCAACCTTTAACAAACATTTATGAACATCAATACAGATTTTTTTTAGTAAAATCGACATTTACAACCATAGTGCCAACATATCGAAACAAAATACCTTGAAATGAGTGATGTTGATCAATTGTCGATTGCGTTGTTCCTTCTGAAAAATATAAATGTCCAACATATGAAATTTTGTTGCAGGTAGCCAACACACCCGGCAATAATCAACGACATTACAAAACATAGGTAGTTTATGCTAATCCATTTACAGGCGAAATGTCTTTTTATGCCAAATGGCGTCAAATAGCAACACACTTGTTTCTTTTACATTAATCTTACAACCGGATGTATGGGACGTTAAGGATATCACATACAGTGGCGTGGCGTGCTTCAAGGTTAAACAGAGATGGCTTAAACTGTGCCTGTGAATTGTTCTCCTAATTCAGTGAACATTCATTGAATAAATATCAAAGAACATACATTCCTAAGGGAGGTATTTAGGGCGGAAACTAATGACAATAAGAGATTAGTCAAAATAAGACTGAGTTTAGAGTTTAATTTTCTATAAATAGCGATCATAACAGTTCTTGAATATTTGTCTTGACCGTATTATTAGTATTTGATGAGAAACTTTTAAAATTAAGAAAAAGTTTTCATTATATTCTAGAACACCTTTGACAGATATTAAAGAAATGTTGATATCATCATGAGAAGAAAATTAAACAATGTTTCTACTGGAGAAATATTTGCTTTATTTGGCTGAAAAATTGTTTTGCTATATTTTATTTTTATTTATTTGAGATATTTAAGCTGCGCTTTCTGAACCATCTCATTTTATCAGAACATAAGAATTTCTATGAGAGAGTGAAAGGGCCTACCAATTTTGTCGGAAAAGGTATTTTCACATACCTTCTAGTAGATGTCGTAACTGGTCGATCGCGACTGACCGGTAGAACTCGCGAACATTTTCAGTCGATCACGTAAGGAAAATTTAACGTAGGTAAAAGTCGATCTTTGAATCTTACAAACTCACAAATGTGTCAGGAACTTAATTCAAATAAAATATGAGTGTTACCAAAATATCCTTGGTCGGCTGTAATCGGTAATACTATAAGATAAATTAATAGTTTAATATTAAATTATAAATTTGATTTATTCTTTAAATTTTCTTCTGGAAATTTTGGGACAAAAACATTTTAGAAAATATCGAAACTAAGGATTCTACATAAGATGTATAGACAAACATATGTAAAAATAGAATAAAAAAAATGATGAGTGATCGCGGGATCTTTGATAAGTTTCCAAGTCGACCGGGACTCCCCCCCCTCCCCCCCCTCAAAAGTTTCCGATCGCCTCTTTCAGAGTTCTTTTACATGCCACAATGACAAAGGACCGACTGCTTTACTTCCCCTCCGAAGGAAGTTGTGCTACGGAGTTCTATCGCTCAAGAAATTATCCGTAATCTTCGGTTGGGTTCAAAACCATGATAATTTGATCCTGAGGCGATCACTTTATCCCAAGGTCACCGCGGTCGGCTGTTATGCTATAAAACTGCAATATACATTGGCCTTTTCTCACGGCCACTAAACTCCCACATTAAGTGATAATTAGAATGATACACTCTTAAAATCTCAAGAATATATACTTGTTTATTATAATTATAGTCACAGTCAGTAAGCTGTTAAAACATAGCATTTCATATCATTTTAATCACAATCCTTGTATTTTTTACTGTGCATATTTTCATTTTGTTTTCCTTCTTTTTTTATATAAATTTTAAGTTCATAATTTTATGAACATTTTCCCAGTTTTTCCATATGTATAATTTCACCCTAAATTAGCAGTATTCACATGTTTTTGATGGCATTTTTTTTGTAGGTCCTTGCCCATGCCAAGGAAAGGATCGGTGTCCGCCCCTCTTTATATGGCCTGGTTGGAGGTCCTGACCAGGGATCTTCCTCCTTTCGTCCTGGTTCGAGGCAACCAGAGCTCAGTTCTCACCTTCTACTCTTAAAAAAAATATGTACTTGCAGATCTATTTGACTTAAATATCCGAACAAGGTTTGGATTCAAGAACCAGTGATACTTTGCTAAGTGCAAACAAAGTGGATTGACTTTCATGAAGAATAGAAACAATCCTAATCCCGAATAATACAATAAGAAGTGATATGAAGGGTTTCAAATTTCAAATTTGAGCTCAATAAGTATTAAAGGAACAAAAACTAATCGAGTGCAGTTATCTGTGATTAAAATGGCAGTGATGAGATGACCATTATTAAAGATGGTATTAATTATTTACACACGACATTCCAGGTGTATTCGTGAGCTTTAAAAAGTTGTAGCTCATACATGATTTGTTCACTGTTCAAAACATATCAGTTTTCATTAATTAACTTAAAATAACAATTTGAAAACAAATGCTGTTTGAAGTTGAATACATTCAGTGTCACCGAAAGTTTAACCTTTATAACTTCATTTAGTTTTATGAACTACAAACTTATAATTCCTAATATATTAATATTCAATCTCGAATTAGTTTTGTAATTAATATGTTAATTTATTCGCCATGTTAAATTATGTTTTTACTAAATACGGTAATTAATATAAATTAAATGAGGGTATTGTTCTAGAAAATATTTGAAGAAACATTGGTTTCTAATTAATATATTTTAACTAGCTTTATTACATCTTTTTTTTACTCCCCCGTTTATTACCCATTCAAACAGTAAGCACACTGATGTGTTAGGTATTAGGAGGGTTGAATTTAGAGTAAGTGTACCCGAATTTATGTGGAAGGAGAGTGGGAAACCATTAAAGAAAACTTGATCATCTGGCCAGAATTAGAAAAACGACCGTACTATCACCGACATATCAGACTAAACTATTTAGACAGACAATGTGCTCACCATCACGGGTGTTACAGTCAGACCTTTAAAAATTATCTAGATTTTAGAATGACCACACACCCTTTATCTATTAGATGGTATTTGTTGTTTTAATAGGCTCAGATAAAGTGTCTAAGACTACTGATTAGTTAATAAAACTGTATTACTGTCTACAAAAACCACGATTAATATTTGAATGTTTTATATTAATGTGAAATTGTGATATTTATTATTGTTGTAAAATATTATATCAAATCAAGCCTTGCTTTCAATTACTTAGGTTTCTGATAAATTGCATGAATAAAAAAAGGTGGCCTCTTAATAACTAAACTGATTTGTGTGCGATAGAATTTATTAATTGTGTGAATCCGGACGTATTAGACATTAAGTGTTAAGTGTAAAGTGTAAAACGATGCCCACTTAAGAAAATGTCTTTTTAAATTATTTTTAAATTTAATTTAACGTTTAATTGTTGTTAATAGTTGTTTTGAACTTTTCCCGTTGTTTGATTAGGGAAACTAAGGAAATATTAAAAGTATATATAAGGCCACAAAGTAAAAAAAAAAACGCAAAATTTGTGTGAATAGTTGAAAAATCAAAATAAAATAACTAAAAGAAGCATTTTTAATTATTTACAAAATATATAGATAAATATAGGCTATATAAAGCATAAACTTGTTGCAACCAAATATAGGTTACTGGAAACATTTCTGACTAATACACAAAAACAGTAGAATTAGAATTAAGAATATTAGAATTAAAGCTTATAAACAACAAAGTTAGATAAAAAAATACAAGCAAAGAAACAAATCAATCACAACTGTTTCACTTCTATTATTATTTTAATACCTATTTTTGGTGGTTTTTACTTAAGAGAGTTTTTAAAATCCTCTCTTTTCTTACGTACTTTCTAGTTCGACAGTGTGAAAAGTAACAAAAAAAAGTATTTTTGCACAGATCAAGACATTGTTTTCAGCGTTAAAATATATTTTAGTTCACTGTGATCATTAGGAATAGCTTGTTTATATTTTACGTCTAGACTACATTTAATAGTTAGATAAAATTGTATTAGGAGGCATCATGCTAAGTATTGGAAGTAGTGCAAGACTCAGTCGCGGCAGTAAATATTTTTTATTACCTACTACAGTAGTTTTGAAAGATTGCATATAATATTCAAACAATTATACATGTAATTTATATTAACTAGTTATACTAACGTGATATTTAATTAATGAAAAATAAGAATATTATCCAGCTCTGTAAAATTAATGTAAAAGATTTGAAATATTAATCAGGTTAGTATTGTATTTGTTAGAACAAATAGTATTTATTTCACTTGTATTTTAGTTCATTTGAGACACTTGTTTAAAAAATGTTTATATTGTATATAACGTTTAATATCTTTATTGAATTGAAGTAATTTTAGTTTATTTAAGAAGCAATGAGTTATTTAATAATGTTTGTATATGTATATTTATTAAAAATGTATATTTCAATTTATTTTAATGAATAAAATATATATTTTAATATTGTTCACCTATCTATTTGAAATAACTCTAGCTTTTGACCAAAGAAAAACCAAACTTTAAATTACATTGAGTGTTTAAAAAAAAACACATTCGATGTAGGCTGTAATAAGTATTAGTTTGTTAGAAAAAACATGTATTGTTTATTGTGTTAAAACCATTAATTTATTAAAATATGCTGACAAATTAGTTATTCTACAAAAAAAATCCACTAGTTATATCAATAATTTTAAAGTTATCATTATGTATTATTTCATTTTATCTCTCTATCCTGTTTTTACTTACGTTTATATGAAACGGTGAACAAATATTGAAAATAAAACTATTTAACATATGTAATATATATTGAATATTACAACATTAAACGTAGTAAACTTGCTTCAAAAATATATTCAATATGTTATGAAATAAAAATAATAAAAATTTCCTAACTTGCTTTATATATGTTTTTCCAATAAATCTCCCTTTCCTATTTTAGTGTTATATCTCAATGCACCTTAAGAAACCACCACTTACACAAAATACAATGCTACAGGAGAAGAAATACCAATGTTAAGGAATTGCATAAGCGTTTTCCCATAGAGTGGATGTGCAGAAAAATAATCCAATTCTGTATTCCTGGATTCAAATCGAATCTCAAGAATGCACGCCAAATATGATCACTCAAATCGAGTTGAAAAGCACCGTGTTAGCTTACTGTTTAAAAAAAATAGTATTTATATTTAAATCTGAAGTAGCATTTTACATATAGTATGATTTTGATAGGAAGAACAGTTTAGTTAGTTACTAAAGTTACTTAAACAAGTTTAATATATCCATACATCCAGTCATGTTATATGCAGTTGTCACTATTGATAAATATTATCAATACCTATAAAATAACACAAATAATATAGTAAAATGTGATAAATGTTTGCTGTAAAAAAATATGTTTGAATTTCCTCTACTGTTCTTCCAACCAAAATTAGGGGTAGATATGACTTACTGTAAAGTGAATTGTTGATCACTTTCAGGAGGCACCATGCTAATTTGTATTTTGGTTTTAACAATGATGTACACTTTTTTTTAAAGACCTAGCATATTTTTATATTGATAATTATAATCTATACTTATAAAATAACATGTCCTGACCGACTGACTGGCTGACTGACTGATTCATCATCACCGAGCGCAAACTATCAAGGCTACAAGCATGCAATTGGACTGTATATTCATTTTGTTATGTAGGCATCCACTAAGAAAGGATTTTAGAAAATTCCACCCCAAAGGGGTCAAAATAGGGGATGATAATATGTATGAAAGTCCATCATTTTGAAAGTTACATAAACAAAATTTTGTATTTCGGTTATTGAAGTAAAACAAATAAATACGTGTTTCAGGAATTTTGGAAATTTTATTTAATAAGGGATGAAAAAGGGGGTGAAAGTTTGTATCGGACTTGCATTATTTTTGATCTGAGGTCAAGTTATGGTCATCAACGTAACGTAATATTTTAAATTAATCTGTAAATACATATGTATATTTTCGTATTTGTATATAATCAACTTCCACGCGAGCAAAGCCGCGGGCAACAGCTATCTAGTTTAATATAAAACTCATGTTTTTCAAAATTTATCTTAGTATAAATAGTATTAAAATATAATGCACATATTTGTTTCCACTTGGAAATAATTTACTATAATATATCAATAAGTCAATTTTATACACAGTAACAGGATTTTGAAACACTTTATAAGACATTCTAAATATATTTAATAAGGAAAGTAGAAAATAGGAGAATCTAGAAAAGAGATAATGGTTTTTATTGATAAAACCAATGACGTAGATAGGAGGGTATCATTAGAATTGACCTGACAGAGTTAGGGTGTAGTGAGTTTGACTGGATAGAACTAGCTCAAGATAGGGATGGGTGTAGTTAGTTTGACTGGATAGAACTAGCTCAAGATAGGGATGGGTGTAGTTAGTTTGACTGGATAGAACTAGCTCAAGATAGGGATGGGTGTAGTTAGTTTGACTGGATAGAACTAGCTCAAGATAGAGATGGGTGTAGTTAGTTTGACTGGATAGAACTAGCTCAAGATAGGTGTGGGTGTAGTTAGTTTGACTGGATAGAACTAGCTCAAGATAGGGATGGGTGTAGTTAGTTTGTCTGGATAGAACTAGCTCAAGATAGGTGTGGGTGTAGTTAGTTTGTCTGGATAGAACTAGCTCAAGATAGGGATGGGTGTAGTTAGTTTGACTGGATAGAACTAGCTCAAGATAGGTGTGGGTGTAGTTAGTTTGTCTGGATATAACTAGCTCAAGATAGGGATGGGTGTAGTTAGTTTGTCTGGATAGAACTAGCTCAAGATAGGTGTGGGTGTAGTTAGTTTGTCTGGATAGAACTAGCTCAAGATAGGTGTGGGTGTAGTTAGTTTGACTGGATAGAACTAGCTCAAGATAGGTGTGGGTGTAGTTAGTTTGTCTGGATAGAACTAGCTCAAGATAGGTGTGGGTGTAGTTAGTTTGTCTGGATAGAACTAGCTCAAGATAGGTGTGGGTGTAGTTAGTTTGACTGGATAGAACTAGCTCAAGATAGGTGTGGGTGTAGTTAGTTTGTCTGGATAGAACTAGCTCAAGATAGGGATGGGTGTAGTTAGTTTGACTGGATATAACTAGCTCAAGATAGGTGTGGGTGTAGTTAGTTTGTCTGGATAGAACTAGCTCAAGATAGGTGTGGGTGTAGTTAGTTTGTCTGGATAGAACTAGCTCAAGATAGGGATGGGTGTAGTTAGTTTGACTGGATAGAACTAGCTCATGATAGGTGTGGGTGTAGTTAGTTTGTCTGGATAGAACTAGCTCAAGATAGGGATGGGTGTAGTTAGTTTGACTGGATAGAACTAGCTTAAGATAGGGGTAGATTGCATAGTTTTAAGTGCGGCAATGAACTTTCAAGTTCCTAACATCATAGAATAAGTAAGGATTGTAAATAACATTAAAGAAAGATACTAATTTATTAGGTTTTTGCTTTACACTAAGATACATAAAACCATCTGTAAACAAATTATGTTTTATATGCTTTAACTATGCAAATACATACGCCTATTCAAACTTCAAAGATTACCAGAATAATTGTATGCTATGGGCCGGTTTCATAGTCAAATTTAGTACGCCTCAAGTGCGGCGCTACACTAAGTACATGACGACACCTACCTGAACCAGAATGGAATGGGCCGTTCTCGCATTGGAAAATCGTCAGTGCTCATTATTTGGCTTCGTAGCTATCTATGTCTTATTGCGTCCCTTATGGACTAAGTTTGTCATAATCACTTCAGGACATATTTTTTTCTTAATTTATTCAGATAGTTTTTTCTTAAGTTTAAAATATTTTTTACCTCTTTTAGCTATTTAGAGAGTTCACAATTACTCTTTACCTTAACATGTATTACTATTAATGGCCCCCTATCTAATATGTTTGGCCAACGTAAGTTTGTTACCTTATTAATGGAGAGGGCGTGGATTACATTTTAAATTCTATACGCACAACTAATATTGGTGGATCTTTGAAGTTCTTTTAGTTTCCATAAACTAGGAATCAGACTGTTTATTTTTTCCTAATGAACATTTGGAATACCTTTTAGCAAATAAAAACTTATTTTACTTTGCAATCAACATTATAATTAGTGTTATTTTGTACGCATTGATAATATCTATCAAGAGTGACAACCGCAGATCACATGGAATGACGTGTAAGTAGATCTAGTAACCTTTGTGGCTGTTGGATAATAACAATGGCGTGTCTGGGCTACCTCAATCTACAGTTGAGTTCTCTGAAAGCTTATTCAATACTAATGTACCGTTCGTTGCCCAGGGGACGCTCGAATTTACAAATCTTACATCCTTTTTCATGGAGAATCTTTCCATGTACCTATGAGGGGAGAGGATGGTGATAGTGAATATTAAAGAATAAAGCCAATGAAGCTCTTACTAATCCTAACTAACATAAAACTGATGACTATGGGAATTATTCCCCTTTAGAGAAAAATACCCCGGTACCAGCTGGGAATCAAAACCGAGACCTCTATGTCACCAGCCAGGGGCTCTGACCATTATACCTTGGGGCTAGCTTTTTTAATATTTGAGTCCGCCTCGGTGGCTTAGATAGCTAACGCTTTATTCGTGTTGAGCTCTACTACTGAGGACGGGGAGATCGAGGTTAGAATCTCGGTCGGGTGAACTGGGGGTAGCTTTTCCTAAATGGTTTTCCACTCTCCCTCCGAGCAAATGCGGGTTCACTTCCTCTAATTCAACCTTCCCAATTCCCAATCCATTAGCGTAATTAGTACTTAAAGCTTATAACCCGAACGGGTAGTAAGATGCGGTGCTAAATAATAATAATAATATTATTTAAGAGTGTAGTCATATGTTAAAGGGAGGAGGATTATGTTGTCATATCTCTTAGTACAAACATTGATCACTCATTTTTTATTTTTAATACTTGTTTCTCTTCATATTTACAATCATAATATACAGGATGTTCCTGGGTTAAACGGCTAAACTTTAGAGAAGTTGTAGTGGACCAAAAAACTAAGTCATCATTTCTTTTGAAGATTTGATCGTTTTAGCTTCATTTTTCACAAACAGCGAAAACTAAATTTAAAAAAACACGTTTTTTTTTGCAGGGGGTCCTCAGCAATGGCTTAATATTAATTTTCCTGCAAGATGGATCGGTCATACTGGACCCTGATTTAATGTCATCAGATTATTTTGTATGGGGAACTCTCAAGAAAAAAGTGTATTAATTTCCCTTTAATGACCCTCAATCATTACAACAAAGGATAACGCCAGCGTGCAAAGAAACAACAGTCGCACAATGTCAGTCAGACAATCGTTTAGTTATTGATTGGTGCAATGCTTGTCTCTGGGCTGGAGGCCGTCAATTTGAACAAAATAAATAAATACAATATTTTATTTAATACTTATTTTTGCTCTAAAATACAGTGAAAACTAGCAAATCTCTAGAATATATTTTGAGTTAAATTTTTTGATCCACTACCAATTCCCAAATTTTAGCCGTCCAACCCGGGAACGTTCTGTATATTTTTCATAGTCGATATTACTATGTTTACGTGTCTTTACAATAATTTGTGTGTGTTGGATCTTGGTGTGAAGTTGACCTAGGTGTCTATCGGCCTGCGGGTGAACCGTGCCCCTGACCAGCCCAAGGCCATTATGTCGTCTACCGAGCCGTTTATGAGGCCCACTATGTCCATCTCATGTTCTCCTGTCCTCTCTCCTTGCGCAATCATCAAATGGGGGATAATATACAGCTGGGAAACAAAACCAAATAGTTTTACCACATTTACTGGAGTTACACGTTATTAAGGTACTAGTTACTCGGTTCAGAATATTAGTAAGTTCCGGGAAAAATCGTATTATGATGTATAATTTATGCAATGAGAAAAAAAAACCACACTTGAAACTTTCCAAATAGGAGTTGCAATCAAGATAATACTGCCAACTTATTTGGGGTATTACAAATTTGAATATTTTTATTGCCATTTATAATGTCTTAATCACTTGAGTAGCAACACAAAAAATATTTATACATCTATATTATATTTATTAGATATATCACTTAATTACTTAGTAGTATTTATTTCTATTTTATTTGTATTACCTTTTTATAATAAAAAAGATTAAAAGATCAACCTCCATTGCTATTAATAGCTTTTAATTTTAACTAATAATTACCAAATCATATTAACCTGAATCAATGGAGGTGTTGAATATCCTTATATTATCACAGGTCAATTACTCACAATAATAGTAGATACTATAAGTATAGCCTGAACATGTGGTAATTAATTTAGTGCCGCGTCTTAATACCCGTTTGGGTTATACGCTCAAGTACTAATTACGCTAGTGGTTTAGGAATTGGGAAGGTTTAATTTAAAGGAAGTGAACCCGCATTTGCGTGGAGAGAGAGTGTATAACCATTTAGGGAAAACCACCCCAGTTCATCCGCTCGAGATTTGAACCTTGATATCCCCATCCTTGGCAATTTATCTCAACACGAAACTAGCGCGTTAGCTAACTACGCCATCAAGGAGGGTAACAGGTAGTAAGACGCAACGATAAAAAACAAAACAAGTAATCCTAAGAATCTAGTAAATCTACTAAATAGGTATTTTTTTCAAATTCATTGTGTACCGTTATTAAACGTTATGATGTGTTACGTAAAAATCACATAAAAAAGCACGTAAAAAATTCTGTCGCAACACCATTTTATATTTTAAGTTCCAAATTACAATTAAGTTCTTATGAAATATAAACTTTTAAAAAGGGATTTTTATTTTATATTCATACACGCTTTAAATATATTTTATCCAAGGACCTTTGAATATAACTTACCAGTGAACCACAGATGATAAATATCAGCAAACCTGGACATGAATCAAAAGGTTAGTCAAAATATAGACAATTTATATTTTGTGAATAAATGTAGGTTTAATAGGTAAATAATTAATAAAACATTATTTCTTGTATGTAGGGCATTTTTGAAGCGTTTAAATAATAAAAGAGTGGAGATTTGCTTCTCAAAAACTCACCTAATAAAATAACTCTTAGTAAGTTGCTCACATACTTCTTGGGCACCGCGTTTGAGTTCTATAAAGAGATAATCTTTTATACAATAATTAATTAATAATCAACACAGCTGTCTTGCCAGAAAAAAAAATATCATCAGGATACATACTTTTCCTTCAATCACAACTAACATTAAACATTTTTTGAAATTAAATATACCTTATTGAGTTTATTTATTTATCTCAGTGTATTTTCTGTAACACTAAAATTTAAAGGATGCCTTAATAATTTTAAAACAAGACAAATTCAAAGAGTTATAAAATACCAGTTTTTTTTCAAAATACTAAGATATAATTTTTGATATTATATCCAATGAAGATATTAATCTCATCATTTACAACCATATTTTAATTTCAGTAATATATATCTATTTTAGTTTAGATTACATTACTATATATAATAAGTAGAATTTTTAGTACACCGAATAGCTGTTAATATAAAAGGTCTTAAAATAAGCCCACATTTAGGAATATTATTCTGAAAAATATGAGGATAATTTAAAATGCTTTAGAATGTATTTAATACACTGTTTCTTTAATAATTTTAGCTATCTAAGGAATCATAACTTATTTTTTGCACCGCATCTTACTACCTGTTAAGATTTTAATCATATATACTAATTTCGCTAATGAGTTAGGTATGAGAAAAGTTGAATTTATAAGAAATATAGCCGCATTTTCTTGGAGGGAGAGTGGAAAAGATTTTAGGCAAAACAAACCTTATTACGACCGGCGGGGATTCGAACCCCAATTTAACTGTCATCGGCATTCTAGTCTTTTACGAAGAGGGACGCCTTAAAACAAGTGGCCACTGAAGCAGGTAATATTAATATAATATTGTATTTAATATGATAACATATATTCAGAATCTCACAGTTTAGTTATTTACTATATTAGAAAGAAATTACTCCATATCGAAATACTAATTATTATTGATTTGAAACCCCATTTCAAACAAAGAAAACCACTAAGCCTATGTCTCCAAAATTAATATTTTAATTCAACTACCTTATGTATACCTCCATTGATTAACAAATATACCAATAACCCTTTTTTAATTTTTGATTACCCTATAGTAATAAGCATTTTAATTATTAATCTTCAGTACTAAATTGAGTATTCATAATAACTTTAAAGAATTTCCTAATTTTTATATCTAATATTTTTAGGTGGAACATTCATTTGTGGTAATTAATTTAATATTATCATTATCTTCACTTATTTCTATTATGTATTAACAATCAAACAAAAACAAATTTATGTGCTAAACTTTTTTTAGCACCCTGTACGTGGTGCTTTCCTTACCTTATGTGGCTCCGTAAACATTTCAAAGGTAAGATGCGAGGAGTAAGGAGTGTTGGTTTAAACGCACAAAATATAGAAACTGTAAGAAAATCGACCGTAAAAGAGTCAGGTGTCAATCATTTCAATGAATCTATATTATGCATAAAAGTTTCTGCCATTGTTTCCTCATTGATTGATTGATCAGTTAAATAATATCAATGTTTCTATTCTTCAGCTATATTATTTGACATCAATGTTGCGTTTTACTGCTTTGTAGACTTGGAAAATACTATTTTAAAATGCTTAAACTGTTAATAAAGAACAATACTTATTCGGTATATAAAATCAGTTGACCATTTAAAGCACATGTTAATAGTATTTATTGTTGATACGACAATCTACATTTAGACCTAAAAATAAGACCGTCTTGCTACATTCTTCAAACAATATTACTAAATATCTTTACAATGCCATTAAAGAACAAAGCTTAGACAGTTTTACTTTTAGACTATTGAAAAAAGTCATAATTAAAAGTGTTTAATTTTAAACCTAATGCCAGAAAAGCCTGTATTGCTGGGTATGTGGGATAATAATAATTATTATTATTGGCACCGCGTCTTACTACCCGTTCGAGTTATACGCACTTACGCTAATGTGTAATGGTAGGGTGATTATGAGATGAAATGGAGGACCTACAGTTTAACGTGGAATCCGAACCACGGTGGAGGCCTGGCATTCCCCACATTCACAAGATGTCTTGTCATGTAGGATAGTTAATATGTTCATTGAGGCTGGTTTACTGGTGTCAGTGAGGTTAGGGTTCGATTCCTGGCTTTTTTTTATCAACATGTTTAACTACCCGTTCGGATTATACGTTTATATACTAATTTATCTAATAGTTTTAGGAAATAAAAAGGTAGTTTTTATAGTAAGTGTACCCGCATTTGCGTGGAGGAAAGAGTGGATTTTTTTGTGTGTGTGGAAAAGCCACTCTCTAAACACCTGACATATTCGTACTTATATCACTCAGTCATTGACAGTCTAGTCTGTGATAGTAGCGCCTTAGACTACGCGGCCACCGAAGCACGTGGTTCCTTTCTGGGCGTGTATAAGTTTTTTCCTAAGTGTTTTTCATCGCTCCCTTCATGCAAAGGATAGTACACTTCGTCTAGACCAGTGTTTTTCAAAGTTTTGGTGATGGAGAAACACCGAATGGAAGTTATACGCACTGGGGGACCACTGAGGAACCAGTGATGGACCACTGGGGCCTCAGGACTAGGAGAAGGAGGGGGGTTAAAGTGAATGCAGTAAAAAACATGTTTAAGCACTAATATGTTTATTATTTATTTATTTGAAATATTAAACGTGCAGTTTCTAAACCAACTGATTTTATCAGCACACAAGAATTTTCAATGAGTGAGAGCGAAAAGACCCACCAATTTTACAGGTAAAGGTATTTTCATATACCTTCCGGTTTATTTTACATTACTTTACACTTTATACTGCGCGAATAACGTGTTTGGCAATAAGTCAGTCTAAAGAGGGACTCGGAAGAGAACATCTAATAAAAAAACACTGCTAATTTAAAAGTATGAACATTTAAGCAAATATCGTTGTATAATTCTTATTTCCTGTAGCTAAAGCCCATAGAATTATAGTTATATTCATATTTCACTCATTAAAATCCAGATAAGGTTTTAAATAACAATGAACAAGTTTTTCTCATCATTCAGCATTATCGAAGCACGTTATTTACAGTACATTAAACAACCATTTCAGCGATACTACTGGCATCATCTTTAGATTTTCTTCTGGATTGCTCTTTATTTTTTTAGTTTGTGGTACATTTAACACAAGTCAATAGAAAATAAATATAAAAATAAAATGTATAGAAACAATAATGAAGCTTTCCTGGAAGATATAATTGTGAACCCTAAACCAATTAATATAATAAACATCTCCAGTTTCATCGAAAGATATAGAAACCAGGCCTTTCAGAATAAGTCAATCACACTAGTCATTGATGTTCACAGTTTAGCTACTTTCAATTTCAAAACTATTTTATATCAAATCACATTGGTATTAATGTGAGCATTAGTACGGTGGGGTATAAGGGGACATGAGTTTAAGGGAAGTATTTTTGCATTTTTAAACCAAAACTTTTTTTGATAAAAATAAATAAAATAACTCTCTAGTAGACACACATAGTTTAGTTTTCTTCACTTGGTGATATAACAATTCTTAAATATTTGTCGAGGGAGACCTGGAATTTAATTATAACTTTTTCTCTTCATTTAAAAAGTTACTCATCTAAGGACGCTATGTTTTTGACAGATATTCAACAATTGTTTTTATCAACATGTGAAGAAAATTAAACTCTTTTGTTTATACTGGAGCAATATTGTATTTATTTTGACAAAATAAAGTTTTACTACAAAAAAAAAAGAGTAAAACACTTATCTTTTCTGGCGTTCCCTACATCCCACTTAAATGGCTGCGGCCTTTCCTTCTGTCAGTGATTCAAGGTTCTTTGCAGCACCGCGTCTTACTACCAGATAGGGTTTTACTCATATGTACTAGCTACGTGGACATGCTAGAGATATCTAAGGTTGAATTGAGAGGATGTTTGACAGGATGTGTGAATAAAGTGTGTAAACATTCAGTAGGTCTACACCCGACCGGGATTCGAACCCCAATCTATCAGTCATCAGCCAACGATTTTCAATCTTTTGTCAAATCACGGCACACTGAACAAAGCGTTAAAATTGTCAACGCTCGCTTTAATATTTTTAAGAAGACGTTTTATCATTAAAATATCGAATATTATGCTTTGATTGCTAACATTCTTATAGTTGTGTTTTTTAAAAAATAGTGTGGATAATGGATTTAAAAGGATTTAATTTATTTCAATTTATTTATAGCTTATTTTTTATTACTTTCTTAAATTTCAGTGGCACACCAATATGCCGCGTCACACCTGTTGGAAAACGGGCCACCGAAGTGTGTAGTGATCCAACAATATATAGATTTTATTGGGGAAGTTCGATATTTCTAGCCTTAACGCTGTGGTTTTTGATTTAGTCTCAACAAACCTCCTTATCGAAACACCGTATTATATATAATATTCGTTACTTGGATCATTTATTAACGATACGTTATAAGTGGTGGAGGAAGGCGAGGTAGGTTGAGTAAAACCCTGAATTTTTCAGTTATTATAGTAAAAAACAAATTAACAACCCAAATATATAAAATATTGCTTCAGTATATACGTTTAATTTAATTTTATAATTAACAGGTTTTTTTCCCCAGCATCCCGTATTATTACCCGTTCGGGCAATACGCTTATGTTTATCAAATTACCAAAACCCTTCCTTCACCTCTGACAAGACATCTTGTGAATGTGGGGAATGCCAGGCCTCCACCGTGGTTCGGATTCCACGTTAAACTGTAGGTCCTCCATTTCAGCTCACAATCACCCTATCATTACACATTAGCGTAAGTGCGTACAACCCGAACGGGTAGTAAGACGCGGTGCTAATAATAATAATAATAATAATAATAATAATAATAATAATAATAATATACGCTTATGTACCAATTACTCTAATGGTTCTTAGGAATGATGAACTTTATATTTAAAGGAACTGTACCAGTATTTGTGTGGAGGGAGGGTGAAAAATTATTTTGGATAAACCATCCTCTGTATATTTGATCGAGATTCGAACCTTAAGCTCCCCAAAACCGGTAGTCTAGTCTACTGTGAGAGTAGCGCCTTAAACCATGCGGCCACCGAAGCGTGTTGAACTGATATTAAAACAACGAAATACTGATGTAGATTAGCTAACGCTTATACAACGAATGGACAGTAGATGACCAATGATACAAGATGGAAAGTATCATTAGTTACGAAAACAACCCGGGTCAATATCATATTTGCAAATTTTGAAAAATGACACATGGATATGGGGATTGCCCTCTGGACCCTTGGATTAGCGCAGTGTAGAATGACCCTGACCACTGGATGAAGTTTGCGATAGCTCATTGGTAGAGAGTTGGTGCCCTAAGTAAGGGGTATTGGGTTAGATTACCGTGCCCAGATGTCATTTTTCAAAATTTGCGAGAAACACAAAATTATTTTGTGTTAGTTGAAGCTAAGATGCTTTAATAAGTTGTTTACATTAATTAGCGGTTTTACCTCAATTGATTGCACTATGGCCCTATATTTTAAGCTACACTATAGTAGGATCACACTAGATAAGCATTCTATCTTACATGATTAATTAAGTCTACATATAAACGAGTAACCTAATCATAAAATATATAATAGAGCGGATTATTACAAAATTAAACTCCTTTGTTGGTAGAGAGGTTGGGTATTTATCATATTCCATGACGGCAATATTTAATTTTACATTTAAATGAGGTATTTAAAGTGCCTTTTCTGAAGCGAATGATTGTATCGGCACACGACTTATAAACTAACTTAAATCTAGAATAGATACAACATCCAGCCCCCAGCCGTTAATATATCAATGGGAAAGGGAAAACCCATATTTAGGAATAATACTTTTTTTTTTGGCAATGCCAGGAATAGAACCAGAGACCCTTGGCACAGAACGATGGCAATAACAAGTAGACTTATCAAAATAAATGTTTCTACTGAAACAATACCGTTTTTTATGCCAAATAACATTTTTATTATAAAAATCATAAGTAACTATTTTATTTAATTTAAAATTGTAACATTTTTACTTTAAAAATCTGAAAAAATATTAACCTTTTTCTTTCACCCCATCTTTGTGTGTATTTTTCAAATTAATTTTGTTTACGATCGTAAAAGCGGTTTACTAATTTTGTTGCTAAGCTTTCGCCATCTAGTAACGTTTTAATGAACTACTTTCCCGTGAGAATACTTTGTACCTGGCGAGCCACCGTGAGCAGCAGAACTAGTTTCTAAAATATCCTAGCAGAGGGCTCTTACTGTAAATCAAATACCTTTTATAATCTAGTGAACATTGAGTCTAAGGAGTCACTCTTAAAATATAATAGAATGCCGATGACTGGGGTTCGAATTCCAGTAGGATGTACTGAGTTTTCTTAGCAAAATGGTTTTCCCCTCTCCCTGCACGAAAATGCTGGTACACTTAATCTAAATTCAACCTTCCTCATCCATAACTCAGTAGCGTAATTAGTAAATATGCGTATAATCTAAAACTGGTAGTAAGACATGTTAAAATACTAACCACCAGGTCCTAAAAAGGGCATCGACTTAGAAATTTATAAAAGTTTATAAAACAATGCTTATATACGTCAAATCATGTCATCTTTAACGGTCAATTTTGATAAAAAAAATATCAGTACCTATAGTAAAATATGGATTGTATAATGTTATACACATATTGTTCGCAATAAAATATATTTTTATTTTCTAAAAGTAGATTTTACCAGAATGTTACTTTACTTGAATGTTTGTATTTACTAGAAACTGTTCTATCCTGATGGGTTTCCTAAATTTGCCCCAGTAAATGACATGGTCCGGCTTAGGATGAAATTTTCGGCCCTGTTAGCGCATCTAACTATCCCGAAAGTTTATTTATCATTAATAATAATCTGAATAATAGATATTGATGATTTTTTTCACGCCTGTCAAACCATTAATTTTTTAAACTGTTAATGAGACATACCTTTAAATGTGTGACCCATTTAAGAAGTAGACAGGAGAAACACAAACAATGAAAAAAGTTTGTATAAACTAATGTCCCATTTGACCTGGTTTCCGAGTTACCAATTGTTTATTCCACGACCATTACTATCATTTAAATACGCCCCGTCAACGTATACAAGAAGGCTGCCACCGTATCCATCAAACACCGGGTGCTTTTATTTTTTTAAACCCGCCTCGGTGGTGTAGTTGGCTAACGTGCTTGTGTTGAGCTCGACTGCTGAGGACGGGGAGATCAAGGTTCGAATCTCGGTCGGGTGAACTGGGAGTGGTTTTTCCTAAATGGTTTTCCACTCTCCCTCCACGCAAATTCGGGTTCACTTCCTCTAATTCAACCATCCCAATTCCTAATCAATTAGCGTAATTAGTACTTATAGCTTATAAACCGAACGGGTAGTAAGACGCGGTGCTAAATAATATTATTTTTAAAGAGTGCTGCCTTCTACGACACGATGCGACGACTGCAGGATTCCATTTAGGCTATAATGTTAAGCTGCTCCACATTACTGGAGTACAAACATGAACATAGCTTGGTAGCTAGGTCAAATGGGGCACATGTTTGTATTATCTTTTTTCATTGTTTTTTGTGTCTTCCGTCCACCGCTGAAGTTGATATCACATGTTACGTTACATACTGTATTTTATGTATTCATATTTTTACTAGCAGGGTTTTACAAATCAATCTAAGAGATAGTTACAGGGAAGGTAATAAGTAAGAAGTGTAAACACATGTGTGTAGACAGGATGAGAATTTCACGGTGAAATATAGCACACGCGAAGAAATCCTTCAAATTTAACACTGCAGAGATTCGATCCCCGTCCTCTCCAACAAATGTAATCAAGAGCAATGTGCGTAACACTGCTCAGCAACAAGTGTAGATCACCGTATAATTTATTTTAAAGGAAATATAACATAAATTGCCTGGAGATCCGACACCTTTGCTAAGTCGGTAGTGTGTTTTCCTACTGAACTAAGGGTCCCGGGTTCAATTACCGGCATGACTTAACATTTATTATTGGTGAAAATATGTGTTTACTCTTTCACATTGATAAATTAATGGCTGGGGACTGTATGTTGTGTCTATTCTAGTCTTAAATTAGATTATAAATAATATGAAGCTACGGCAGGCCTAGCCAGCAGATAGTGGGAAAAATATAACTTGAATAAAAAACTGAGCCAAGCCATAGGCTGGAAGTAAATAAAATTGCCTTGAGAAAGTATTTTAAGATACACTTTTTGAATATTTTTTTTAAAAATTAGGGTACCTAGTTGGGCACTGGACCCTGAATCACAATTCAATATGTTATTACTACTACTCACAATGGATGGGCATGCGGACATAAAATCATGACGAGGAAATCGAAGGCTTAATCTCAGCAGGGTGATTTATTTTTTGATAAATGGTTTATCACTCTCCTTTCCGAGGACGTTGTACGAAATATATTTTAGGGAGGTGAGACAGTAAATTTACCAACTCTATGCTCTATGAAATTTAAAAAAATCTTAGGTGAGCAGGTAACTAAGGACAACGTTAAGAACACCAGGGGGCTCTCCTTCGGAAAAATTGTAAAATTTGAGGCAATGATTTGAGGCCTTGAATCGAGGTTTTCAGTAACTGAAATTTTAAAGTTATTTGTTAATGTTGGAACGTTCATGTTACAAGTGTTATTTGTTTAGACATTCCCCACCATTGCGTGTAAGAAAACTAACAAGTTTTATCTTTTAAAAACTCCAGGCGTTAGGGATCATCAAATAATCAACTTTTAGTCTTCTTAAGACTACTAGTGTATAGTAGGCTAGTAGTAGTAGCCTTAAAACTAATAAGCAGTGACAACGGTGCTACTAGCCAACTTGATTAAATAAGCTTTATTGGAGGCAGGGACACTCCAACCGAATCCCCTCCAACCCCCCCTCCCCCTCCTAGCATGGTGGTGCTGCTCCCTTCAAGAAAATTCAGGCGCACATTTAGAAGTTTACTTTGATCATCTTTTCTCTATGATTGTAAATAAGTAAGAAAAACCTCAAATGTTTAATATTAATATTACCACCGCGTCTTACTACCCGTTCGGGCTATACGCACTTACGTTAATATGTAATGGTAGGGTGATTGTGAGATGAAATGGAGGACCTACAGTTTAACGTGGAATCCGAACCACCGTGGAGGCCTGGCTTTCCACACATTCCCAAGTTGTGATTATTAAACCTTAAATGTTCTGATACTATTTTAAATATACGTTTATATATAATCTTCTCAACTATATTAAAAGTGTAATTATCTTCAATAATGATTTTGAATAATAAAGGTATTCTTTTTAAACATATCCTCTCTACCTGATTCAGTGGACGAGTTGTCTAAGGCGTCACTATCGTTTTGGACTGACCTTCTGAAGATGAGGAGCTTGGGGTTCTTATGGGAGCTGGTTCTATTTAGAATGGTTTTTACTCAATCGTTTCCCACTCTACTTCCACGAAAATTTGGGTAGATTACCTGTAAAATGCTTCCTATCTCATACCTACCCCATTAGAATAGTTATATATGCGTATAGCTTGAATAGGTAGTAAGACGTGGGGATAAAAAATAAACGTAATGGGCGTTGGACTTATAATATAGTATTATGTAAACTCAAAAACATTTACAAGTCACTTGTAGAATAATGAGAGCTTATCAAATTGAATGACCGCACAGTAGCAAAAACAATTAGAAGGATTAATCTAAGCCTTACAAGTAGCTTACCTTCTATTTAGAAAACGACCGTGGTCAGACATCAAGTTACAGAGTCTCTACGATTCAAGTTCCGAGCACACCAATATTTTACTCTCTGCACTTATATTTAGCACCGCGTCTTACTACCCGTTCGGGTTATACGCTTTAAGTACTAATTACGCTAATGGATTAGGAATTGGGAAGGTTGAATTAGAGGAAGTGAACCCGCATTTGCGTGGAAGGAGAGTGGAGAACCATTTAGGAAAAACCACCCCCAGTTCACCCGACCAAGATTCGAACCTCGATCTCCCCGTCCTCAGCAGTCGAGCTCAACACGACAAGCGCGTTAGCCAACTACGCCACCGAGGTGGGTCTCTCTGCACTTATGTACGACATAAATAAACATTATACGCGATGTTTGTTTGAGTAAAATCAACGGAAGGTTCCATTCGTTCCACTTGGTCGTTAATGATAATATTTGTATTGATGCAATTGATTTCAAATATTCCAAAGGACACAAAACAGAGAGGTATTTGTTTAGCAATACAAAAATTTTGTTTATATCAACAATGTTTATCTCTACAACATTTTTAAAATGAATAATCTACATTTTGTTCGTCAGTGTCCAAACACAGAATGTTATCTTTGTCATGGTGTGTTCAAAACATTTCCTCTCAAACGAACATATATTATGCTACTACCTGCGCCAGTGCAAGGTCTAACGTGTCACTATCGTGTTAGATTGGTCTGCCAATGATGCTGAGATCGGGTTTTGAGTTCTGGTCCTTTGTATTGAGGGTAGTTTCCCCTAAATGTTTTTCCACTTTACATACATGCAAATAAGAGTATATTTCCTCTAAATTCAACCTTCCTCATCCCTAACTCATTGGCGTATTATTATATAGGCGTATAGGCTGAACGCATAATAATACATAGTGCTAACAAAATAAAATTAAAACTCTAAATCAGAAGCAACATTCAAAATAAAGATTCATCACGTTTCCACGATTCAAAAATTGTATAAATCTTCCATCTAAACAGGGAATTAAACCTAGGATTCTTAGCGCCGTAGACAAATACTCTACTGGCTAGCTTAAGGGATCTTCCTTCTGATTTATTTTATTATTATTATTATTATTATTATTATTATTAGAACCGCGTCTTACTAACCGTTCGGGCTATACGCACTTTTGATTATGTGTAATGGTAGGGTGATTGCGAGATGAAATGGAGGACCTACAGTTTAACGTGGGATCCGAACCATGATGGAGGCCTGGGCATTCCACACATTCACAAGTTGCGATTAATACACGTCTTGTCAGAGGTGAAGGAAGGGTTTGGTAAATCAGCTAAATCTATGCCGGGACCGAGGATTGGACCTCGGACCCCAGCACAGAAGTTCGACACCTTAACCCTAGACCATCAGCTCACCCCTGATTCATTATTGTGCGTATGTGTAAATGTGACCTTCCGTCATCGATTTTCGGGGGCATTCTTATAGATACAACGTATATCTAGTTCCAATTTTGTTTCTGAATTGGTTAACTATTTTCTATACCCACAAAACATTTTGCATCTTTAAATATAAACGTATTCACTACCGCTAGACACAACCCCCACACTTATGATACCTGTAAAAATCCCACATATGTAGCACGATGACGTATTAAGTTGAAAAACCTCAGAATCAGGCGAAGAACTGACCTGAGAAAACTACATCTAAATTACCCAATCTTTTGATAAGAGATGCAACTTGATTATATATTACACGGAAACACTGTAGTTTGATTAAGTAATTTAGGCTTACAAATCCTACTCCTGATGATATCACCTGCATTACAACTTCTACTCCTGATGATATCACCTGCATTATAACTTCTATGTCTGATGTTATCGTCTGCCTAACAACGTCTTCGCTTGATGCTGTCGATTGTATAACAACTTCTACGCTTTAAGTTGTCGAATGTATTGAAACGTCCACGCTTTTGATATCAACTTTATAAAATGTAATAATAGAATTCAATATGGAAAATAATTATTGAAAATTGGAGTTAGATTTGTAAAGGTAACCGCAACCTATTCACGAACCTAAGATAAGTTAAACGAATTAATATACATTGTTACAGAAACATATTGGAAACGAATGGTAAGACACACTCGTATTTTCTCATTTAGTGTATTAAAAATGGGAAAAATAGAATAAAAAAAAAAGGTTATTTGTAAACTACTTTTGTAAAATAAAAAATATTTTCTTGTTTATCATGACAAACTATTCCCAGATACACATTTTTAACTCAATCTTAAATGTAATTTTTGAAATATTTTAAATTTTCTAAAATTATCGTCAGTAAACGTCTCTTAAATTAATTTATTTTAAGAAAAACCAACAAACATTATTTATTATCATGTAAAATAGTCTCCAAACACAAATTTTTAACAAAATCATTGGAAATATATAAAAAAAAAATCAAAGTTTTTTGAAAATCAAACATCATTAAACTATATAATATATTGAATATTTTAAGAAAATTTATATAACTGTTTAGAATTAAAAACACAGCCATTTCTTAAAATATTCAAATTAAAAAGATCAGTCATCAATTAACCACCCTTAAAAGGAATTTCTCCCAAAATACAAGTAGCCTATACAGTTGTGTTTGTCATGTCAAACATTACCCGTAAATGCATTTTAAACACAATCATTGGAGCTATTTTTGAAATATTTTGAATCTTTGGAAATCCCTCATCAGTAAACTATCTACTAACCACTTTTTACCCAAAATACAAGTATACAGTATTTTTGTCAGGTAAAACATACTTTATTTATAAATTTTACACGAAATCAAAAAAGTCATTATAAAAAAATTAGAATTCAAAAAAAGTTACTTGTTTGTAAACTACCCTCAATTTTGAGTCCAGGCTCAAATAAAAAAAAATCACTGGACTATTGCCCTTTAACATCTTAGTATCACGTTTGAACAATATCCCTCAAACTGTTTCGGATCCGTGATTAGGGACAGACAGACAGGCAAGTTTCAAATTTTTTTATAAAGATGGCATGTTCTATATTGTCCACCCCAAATTTCAGTTCTTCAAGTAAGTGGGATAAAGAGCCCTGGAAGGATATATATATATAAAAAATAAATAAATATATATATATATAAAACATATATATATATATATATATATAACTATATATATATTCAAATGGCTTTAGTATCTTTTGGTAAATAACTTTAGTAGAGAAAATTCAAACATATTTCTTTGCGGCCAATATTAATGATATTTCACATTTTTTATTCATTCTTTATATATTGATAATATATAGCAAAATTAACCGCCAAAACAACATGGCATGAAGTGTATTATATATATATATATATATGTTGCGTCTAGCGGTAGTGAATACAAAACAACATGGCATGAAGTGTGTGTTTGTGTATATATATATATATATATATATATAATATATATATATATATATATATATATATATAATATATATATATATAATATATATATATATAATATATATATATATATATATATATATATATATATATACATACACACTTCATGTCATGTTTAGGCGGTTAATTTTGGTATATATTATCAATATATAAAGAATGAATTAAATAATGTGAAATATCATTAATGTTGGCCGCAAATAAATATGTTTGAATTTTCTCTACGGTAGATAATACTTAAACAAATGTTTATATTTACAAATTCGAATGACATAATGTTTATTATACATCCAATTCAAGATTCAGAATTTTTCCTATGTCCCTGTGAATGTCAACAATATAGGTCTACGAAGGTAATTCAGAATATTCATAAATTTTTGGAGACTTTAGCCTAAAAACAATTGTGCAGGGCCAATAAAACTAAAGGGCTATATTTAAACCAGAATGGAGTTAAGGTTGTCTCAATTGAAGGGATGCAATGGACCGGCCACCCCACCTCACCAATATAAAACAGGTTAATCCTGAAAGTCTAGGGTATTAAATATATCCACTTCTCTTTCTGCTTTTGCTAATTCAGAGATTTTAAAAGGATGAAGCTTTGGGACATAACATTTTATTTGACTGTTTTTATTTTTAAATCCTGTGAACCTATTTGTAAGGGATTTATGAAAATATACATTTTATCTACAAAAAATTAAATATATATGGTTTGTCTTACTTTGCACAAAAAAACAAAACAAATATATTTGTAGCTTAACTGGATCACAAAGTTATTTAATCAAGGCAATTTATAAGGTAAAATAATCTAAATGTCAACAGTATTACATAATGCAATATAGTAGGTTACATAACAAATTATTAAAAATAATCCGGTAACGTTAAACAATAAAGACAAAAAAGAAAATCCCATCTATGTTAAGAATGTCATTTTAGAAATGTAACCCCCCTTCATATGATTTGATAGGTTCAAAGTACAATAAATAAATAAAAGGTAGGTAAGTTACAAGAGAGTTTATTTTATTCTACAAACAACTAGCAGACATACAAGAGCGAGGCACTCTAGGAAAGTCGAGTGACTGGCCGATAAGGGCCGAAGTAAACAATAAATAAAGGGGCAAGACCCCAAGTCGTTAAGAGAAAACAGAATGATTAATACCAACGTAGTAATAATTAAATTGACCCTCGCAGAAGGCGACTAACCTAGCAGGAAAGTTAAATACAAGTAATATGTATAGGTCTACACGACCTGGCGATGCCGACACTATATTGACATAAGTACGAAGTTTTATAATAGACTGCCATTGTAAGGCGCGACAGAGAAAATGATTTACCTAAACCTAACCTGTTACAATAGATCCCAATCAAATTAGTTCAATCTAATTATTATTATTGTAATGACCAATGTGCTGGGTGCACGGGCTCGCGCCCCCAGAGTTGAGTAACAATTTAAAAGAATCACAATCGTAACAAATCTTTAACCTTTAGCAAGCAGAACAACCATTTTAAAATAAGTTACACGTTAAACAGAAATAATTAGCCCCCCAAGGTGGCGACATGCTAAAGTTCCATTAGCGCCCCAAGATGGCGCCATGCTAAAGTTCCAACCCGTCCGTGAGGCGGACACAACGTTAAGTACAAAGAAAAAAGCTAGCGCATAAACCATAATGGCTGACAGGCAAATCCTGCAGTCTCAGAGAAATATAGCTATTAGTAATCATGATTTATATTTAAAGTTGAAACTTAAATTTTGAACAATTTAACCCAAACATAATTTAGAAAACGTCGAACAACGACCTACGTCTAAATCTAAGACAAGTGTCTCACCTAATCGAGTGCAGAGAAATGAGTGACATCACTACACAGTCCAGCCGTTATATACTGTACAAAGTCAATCACGTGTTCACAAACGGCGGGAATCACACTGGGACGAAGGGAGAGGGGTGTACGTTGCTTCGATAGAAATCTCGATTATTCTCGTGATAATTTCAAATCACGCGCCGGTGGATGAGTCTTGTTTCACTCGAACACAACCGTCGGCGCATACGGGTTAGCGCATCTTGATGTTCAATTGTCCGAGTCTTGCTCTAATCGGGCCTCGAGCCACGGGCGGTCAGTAAGCCGCGTGATGTTGAGTGGAGTTGAGTGCGCGTGTTTCATGAATTCGAGATCCAGCCCAGTCAAAGGGGACCAGATCAGGTGAGCCAGATCGTCCATGTTTGCATTATGTCTGTGACAACGTCACAATGTCCCCCCTTGGACGGAGAAGATGGACGTCCTTAGCCTTTGGTGAAGACACGGGGAGGCGCCTTCCTCGATGTTCACCGCTGACTAGAGGGTGGGTGGCGGCTCCGGTACCCTCCGAGGCCATGTTAGGTGGCCAGATGCAGGTTCGGGAGATGACGAATAACTGGACTCCGGGGGTTGACCTCTGCTTCACACGCTCACTCCAACACACCGTCATCCCGGGTTGACAGGGAGACAGCAAATGCTCGTAAGGTGGCCCGCTTTAACCACCAGGGAAGCTTCATCGCCACGCCCAGCTGGGCGATCATTGACTGCCGATGAGTGTACAGGAACAAAGGAGGGGAAGGAAAGGGCAGGGCAGAAAAGGGGGGGAAGTAAGGCCGAATAGGTGAAGTCTCTGAGAACAAAAGTTTACACGTGAACACCACATCCAATTGTAAAGTTTATCAGTTAGCACAGCCATCCTTGAAAGTTACTGTGGCAGTTTCGTAGCACTAACATTGTCTACCAGCACGAGTCACAGAGATACCCACAACTCTGTTTAGCGACGACTTTCCACGAATGAGGAAAGGTGGGTTTGCCGCTTCATACGCACTTAGAGGTAGTCCGGTCGGTGGGGCGAACGTTCTGCACCATGTACTTTGGACCCGACACACGCTTTATTATAAACAGTCCAACACAAGTTTCTGCCCAAAGTCATACCTAGGCCCTACAGTACTACAAATTTATCCTAACAATACCAGGGGGTGGTACCCCTTCCCTTATATAAATTATATATACAACAATATAGAATACCTAGAAACATGCACTTAAGAACGCAAAATTAAATCACAAAGGTACACTTAAGCAAACAGACGACACACAGCACGGGGTCAATTGACTCATTTCCCTGCAGCCTTTAGGTGGCTGACATGTGCTCTACGTGTCAAAGATGGGTCGGATACTTCTTTTAACAATACCGAAACAGGTGTAAGAAATCTTTCAATTGACCAGGGACCACTCCACTTATACGCCATCTTCGCCGAAGACTTGTCAGCAGCTGAGCTAAGAGGAAAACACTTGCACACAACAACGTCCCCAAGTTTAAATGGGACAGGGATACGCCCTCGGTTATAGGTGGCGGCAACCTTCCTTTGGGACTTCAGGAGGTTAGAAAAAGCTACCTCACATTTCTTTTCATAAGAACAATCACCTGCGTCATTAAGGAGCGGGTCAATATCCCAGTTAAACAATAATGGGCGGTTCAGGTCCCTATTGAGGAGGATAGAGGAAGGAGTGGCTTTGACTGACTCATGGAAAGCGGCGTTAAAAGCAATGTTCAAAACGTCTAAGTCCTGGTCCCAGTGGGTGTGATCCAGGTGGTGAAAGATCGTCAAGGCAACGTTCAGGTTACGATTAAACCTTTCTACATGGTTCGGCGATGGGTTGTACGGGCTAGTGGTAACGTGTTTTATCCCCACGAAAAACACATATCTCCGAAAGCTTTAGAACGGAAACACGGTCCATTATCACTTACTATGACCCTTGGGGTCCCTAAAATCGCCCAAACACGCCTGCACAGAGCATTAACAGTCGTCCTTGCCTTCATGTTCCTTAGGGGGATGAGTATGACGAATTTAGAGAAGGCGTCCATGGCAACGAGTATAGAGGTGTTCCCTTGGGTAGAGCGGGTAAGGGGGCCGACGAAATCAACAAAAACTTTCTCCCACGGTTGCTTAGCAACATCCGCGGAGTGAAACCCTATTTTAGAATTACGCGCTGGTTTGGCCAATTGACACGGCTCACATTTGCGCACCCAATCTCTAACGTCTCTAGGAATTAAGGGCCAAAAAAATTCCTTAGAAATCTTGCGTTCGGTCTTAAGGACACCGCAATGGCCGCCAAAAAGGGAGTCGTGGAAATATTTAAGTATTATAGGCCTAAGTTTCTCTGGCACAAAATATCTTATCCTACCCTTGACACGAACTACTAAGAGGTCTTTAAAAATCTCGTAGTTCCCAATCCTCTCTCCACGCTTGATCCTGTCAACGATCTGTCTGCAACACGGATCCATCAACTGATGGTCTTTGATAGAGATAAAGGATTCGGGAATCGTATGGATAACAAATAACGAGCCATCCTCCTTACATACTCCTACAGGTTCCTTATCCTCACACATCCTAGACAAAGCGTCAGCGACAACATTAAGCTTCCCAGCAACGTGATGGGTAGTAAACTTAAACCTGGATAGCTTCCAAACCCACCGTCCAATTTTCCCTAGTTGTTTCGGGTGATTCCATATCCAGCTGAGGGCCATGTTGTCAGTGTACAACTCAAACTGGCGAAGCTCTAGATAGTCAGCGAACTTGTCGATGCCGAAGATACAGCTGAGACATTCCTTTTCATATATGCTATACTTTCTTTCGGCAGGGCTCAAAGTTCTGCTGGCGAAAGCTACAGGTCTACTTCCCTCGGAAGTCGTTTGAGAGAGAACCGCCCCTAGCGCTACAGAGGAGGCATCAACATGTAGTTGGAAAGGCAGAGAAAAGTCAGGCATGCGTAGCACGGCTGGCGACACCAGGTGGCGCTTAAGCGCAACAAAAGCCTGCTGTTGGGCAGAACCCCAAATAAAGGTGGCCCCCTTTTTTTTCAAGGAGTTAAGGGGGTTGGCTAAGTCAGAGAAGTTCGGGATGAACCTAGCGTAGTAGGCGCACATACCTAGAAACCGTAATACCCCTTTTATGTTTTTTGGGGCGGGAAAATCCAAGATAGGCTTAACCCGATCCGGGTCAACGAGCAGGTTACCCTCAGAAATGATATAGCCAAGATATGGGATAGATCTCTTCGCCCATGTGACTTTCTCCGGGTTTACAGTCAACCCAGCCTCGCGCAGGCGTCTCAACACTACCTCAACATGACGCAAATGGTCATCAAAAGATTTGCTGTAAACGCAGATATCATCAAGGTAGTTAAACACGAATTTGTATTTCAGGTCCGCCAAAATATGGTCTAAGACTCTACTCAACGCTTGCCCCCCGCAACTTATCCCTAACGGCACTCGGTTGAATTCGTAGACTTGCCAGGGGGTGATAAACGCGGTAAATTTCTTAGACGACTCTGAGAGAGCACATTGCAGAAAGCTCGCATTAAGGTCAATCAAGCTGTAATATTTGGCTCCGCCAAGATGTTGGAAGGCGGACTCTATGCTAGGCATGGGGTATGGGTCGAACACTATTTTTTTATTAAGCTTTCTATAATCGACAATCAAGCGATGCCCATGACCTTTCCTGGGAATAATGAACGCAGGACTTGCGTATGGGGATTTGGAGGGACGAATAACCTCCTTTCGTTCCAAGTCCATGATAAGATTTCTAAATATCTCGAGTTTGGGGGGGGCACAGGAGTAGGGACCAGATCTAACAGGAATGTGGTCCTGCGCCACAATGTCGTACGGCAAAATGTCGCACTTGCCCCATCTGTCAGTGATGACGTCAGGGAATCGAGCTATCAAACGATCTATCGCTTCACGTTCCTCGACAATGGGGAACAACCTGCGAGGATGGTGCCCAACACAAAACGGAATAAACAAACTAGGTTCAAAACTAAAAGATATTCCTAAGCGTCTCAGGTCAAGTTTGACTCCAGTCTCGAACATGAAGTCAGTCCCTAGAATAACATCAAAGGGAAGTTCTGGCATAACAAAGAATGGACGTTTCCAGGCAAATCTTTCTATCTTAATAGAGAGCACTACTTTACAATCGACCAAGATAGTCTGCCCATTAGCCACGGCGTAAATCTTAGGACCTATCGACCTATAATCGATTTTTGTTTTACCCTCTAACTGGCGCAAGAACTCACGGCATATAAATGAGTGACTGGCTCCAGTATCTAAAAGAGCAACACAATCCTTTTGGGCTACCTGGATCTGAACTATAGGAGTAGGAGCATGTGGTTTAATACAAGTGGGCACGACCGGACCACGACTACAAGCGCGCCCTATAAGTTTCCCGATCTACACTGTCTCTGTACGTGACCCAGTCTTCTACACCGAAAACATCTCATGCGCGAGAGGTCGTGGGGCGCACGGTTGTCAGAACCCGAAGGCCTGAAGTTGTCCCTAGGAGTGTTAGCATCGCGATCGCCCGGTAGTACAGGCACTAATGACAAGGCCGTATTCATAGGTTCGGGAGTTGAACCCGTGCGTCTGCGGTTTAATGCCGCCGGCGCATGCGCACTTAAATACTCCTGTTCGGCGAGCAGGGTGTTTTCAATCGAAGATGCTAGAGAGAAAAGTTCAAGCACCGTACAGGGCTTACATGTAAATACAAAATGTCGCCGGGTGAGGGGCGACACATTCTCAAGAATAATATCAACGATCTGACTTTCCCCCAGACCACTATTGAGAACTTGAGCTGCCTCTGTGATAGATAAAACAAAATCTCTCAACGATTCGTGGGGATATTGAAACCTGTGAATAACTTCCTTACATAACCTTTCTCTAGCCCTACTGGGTAACAGCGCTTCTAAAATGAGGTCAGTAAGTGATCTCCAAGATAAACCATTTTGAATCCCACGGGAGAACAACTGGGTTAAAAAACCAGAAGTTTTGGCCAAACACAGAATCAAAAATTCACTATCACTCGCTAACTTTAGACAATATGCTCTGTTGATCTCAACCATAAATTTAAACAGAGTAGCGTGATCTTGACCGTCGCAAACAGGGGTCCGATTCAAAATCTCCATAAGTACTTTGTTCTGACATTTAACTAGTGAAGGGGGTGGAGGAGGAGCGGTAGGCGCTAAAGGGGGTGGATTCCCATCCTCCATCCTGTCCATACCCGAGTCAGTCTCAGCCTCCCCAGTCCCGCTAATCTCCCCACATAGCTTAGATCTGAGCTCACCCACAGTAGCATTGGGAGGGAAGGAGACGCCCCTTGAAGTCAGCTCAGCTGTCAACTCGTCCCGGCTCAGGCGGTAGACAGCAGTCTTAGATGTGGTCAAGGTGGACATGGCAGTTGCAGGAGTGGTCTCCATGGCCACGGAGTCATGAAACATAAACAAACAAGAATCAGTACAATATCAATCATCCAACAATACTGCAGACAGGCGGACCCTATTTTCTCTCCTAACTATACCTAATATCCTATTAAGTGCCCCACTCAACTCTGCGAGAGCAGAGTGGCGCAGCTTCTCTCTTGTAACCCCCCCTTCATATGATTTGATAGGTTCAAAGTACAATAAATAAATAAAAGGTAGGTAAGTTACAAGAGAGTTTATTTTATTCTACAAACAACTAGCAGACATACAAGAGCGAGGCACTCTAGGAAAGTCGAGTGACTGGCCGATAAGGGCCGAAGTAAACAATAAATAAAGGGGCAAGACCCCAAGTCGTTAAGAGAAAACAGAATGATTAATACCAACGTAGTAATAATTAAATTGACCCTCGCAGAAGGCGACTAACCTAGCAGGAAAGTTAAATACAAGTAATATGTATAGGTCTACACGACCTGGCGATGCCGACACTATATTGACATAAGTACGAAGTTTTATAATAGACTGCCATTGTAAGGCGCGACAGAGAAAATGATTTACCTAAACCTAACCTGTTACAATAGATCCCAATCAAATTAGTTCAATCTAATTATTATTATTGTAATGACCAATGTGCTGGGTGCACGGGCTCGCGCCCCCAGAGTTGAGTAACAATTTAAAAGAATCACAATCGTAACAAATCTTTAACCTTTAGCAAGCAGAACAACCATTTTAAAATAAGTTACACGTTAAACAGAAATAATTAGCGCCCCAAGGTGGCGACATGCTAAAGTTCCATTAGCGCCCCAAGATGGCGCCATGCTAAAGTTCCAACCCGTCCGTGAGGCGGACACAACGTTAAGTACAAAGAAAAAAGCTAGCGCATAAACCATAATGGCTGACAGGCAAATCCTGCAGTCTCAGAGAAATATAGCTATTAGTAATCATGATTTATATTTAAAGTTGAAACTTAAATTTTGAACAATTTAACCCAAACATAATTTGAAAACGTCGAACAACGACCTACGTCTAAATCTAAGACAAGTGTCTCACCTAATCGAATGCAGAGAAATGAGTGACATCACTACACAGTCCAGCCGTTATATACTGTACAAAGTCAATCACGTGTTCACAAACGGCGGGAATCACACTGGGACGAAGGGAGAGGGGTGTACGTTGCTTCGATAGAAATCTCGATTATTCTCGTGATAATTTCAAATCACGCGCCGGTGGATGAGTCTTGTTTCACTCGAACACAACCGTCGGCGCATACGGGTTAGCGCATCTTGATGTTCAATTGTCCGAGTCTTGCTCTAATCGGGCCTCGAGCCACGGGCGGTCAGTAAGCCGCGTGATGTTGAGTGGAGTTGAGTGCGCGTGTTTCATGAAGTCGAGATCCAGCCCAGTCAAAGGGGACCAGATCAGGTGAGCCAGATCGTCCATGTTTGCATTATGTCTGTGACATCGTCACAGAAAAATGGAGTTAAAAATAATAGATATACATTTTCAAATATCTCTATAGTTGTTTCTCTCATTAGAAAATTTAACTACACATAATTTATTGAAGAAAATTATGATATCTTTAAGCAATGTATTGTCTAATTTTGTTAGGAAAAACGGTAGAAGTTAGTTAATAAAGTTGTTATAACAGTTTTAATATATTAAAATATAAAGTTAGTTCATCTGCGGTTGTCACTTTATATATATATATTATAAATACCTATAGAATAAGACAATAATCAATAAAGTAAAATATTTTCAATGTTGGCCGCAAATAAATATTTTTGAATTTTTTCTACTTTTATTCCAAACAAAATCAGGGTATTCAGTGATGTGTGTCATTTTCTGGAACTACTTCGCTATTATGTCCAAGCTTATACTCTCTTTCACCCGTCGCCTATAAACACTGTTTGTCATGTCAGTAGGAAAAAAAGGGGGGGGGGGGATTGGAGGGGGGAATAAAACTATAAAACTTCTTATCTCAAGGTTAAGTTGAAAGCTCACTCCTAGTTATCAAATATTTCAACATTTTCTCTTGTGAGCTTCTCAACAAATAACCGTATTTGTTAGAAAAAAGGATGAATCTAGAGATCTTTTTCATCAAAACTTTGATAGTAATAATAATAATAATAATAATAATAATAATAATAATAATAATAATAGCCTTTATCTGGTGAAGTTAAGGCGTTAGCCTTCTCTTACATTTAACCATTAAATACAACACACAATATTACATTTATTGAAAAACCATCAAATTGTAATAAAGGAATATTCGAATAAGCAGAAAACCATTCGTACGCTCATTCATTCACTCATTTAAAGCTCCAGTAGTTTCAAGAACTCAATTTAGCTTATTAGACAAGATAAATTGCTTAACCGCACGTATGAAGGGGATTTTAGATGTTGGGTGACGAGTAGAGTTATCTAGTTTGTTCCAAGCCTGTGATGCCAGGACAGTGAAAGAACGAGCATATGTTTGATATCTATATATGAGAATAGACATATGTAGAGTGGATTCTGATCTAGTAGCACGGCTGTGTTTATCTTTCAGAAATAGTAACTGTGAGGATAGGTATTGAGGCTGAGATGTTGATAATATTTTGTGAAGCAATACTAATAAATGTAGCCTTCGCCTTTGATTTATTCTTAACCGATCCGGTTTATTAAAATAATTAGAAATATGGTCATGCCATTTTAAGTTAAATATGTATCGAACACACGTGTTTTATTGATGATTGATTTGTGAAAACTCAAAATTTTCGGAAATAGCTCTTACTATTGGTCAAAATGGATGGAGAATGCTCTCGAAGGTAAATACCAACACTTTCTATTTTATTTTGATTGTTTCCGGTCGTGTCTCATTATCGGGTCAGGTTATACGAATATATTAACTTTACTAACGGAGTAGGATTGAGGACCGTAGAGATTGAATATACACTAATTGAAGTGGATTTAGAGGGAGAAATAATTTAGGATAAACCACCAACAGTAAACCCATTGGGATTTGAACCCGGATCTCCCTGACACCAACAATCCAACCCAACATGAAAGTGAAGCGTTGTAAAAGGCGATCACTTATGTGAATATTAGTAAAATCGATTTAGGCTAATTACGTATTACTGCTCTTCTAAAATATGTTTGACGATTTTGTTTAGATTGATATGGGTGGAATGGGCAGAGAGGGAAGGAAAGTGTCTAATATGTTAAATAGCATTGTATTCTAGTTCTTAAGGGATGCAATGTAAGGGTAGTTTTTTGATAACAGAATTTTCAAAATAAATGTATGAATAACAGAATGTATGCATGATTGTAATGTATCGATTTTTTTTGGCACAGTGTTTTAATAACTGTTTGGGAAATAAACAATTTCGTTGCCAAGCTCAGTGAAACATGTTTACATTAAATTATTAATGAATTAAATAAAAATATTTGGATGACATCTTAAGTGGGCTGGTTATTACATTTTTCAGAAAATGGAATGAAGGCACGTTTCCATACTAACTTTTTTTCCCATGTTTTTTAAATTTTTAGTTTATTTATTTTAAAAAGTGTCATAAACGTTAGTAATTTATATACGTTTTGTTTTTAATACCAAACTACTTATTTAAATAACAAGAATTTATCAGAACACAACTTACAAACGAACTTAATGCGGTGGCCTCAGGCAGCAAGAAAGTATTTTTCTGTCCGGCCACACGGTTTAATATACAATTATCTTTGTCATTTTCTGGAACAACTTTTCTATTCTACCTAATATTTTACTCCTGTTTGCTCTTCACCTACAACCACCCTTTGCCATGTCAATAAAAAAAGAGGGAAAATAAAACTAAGAATTTTTTATCTCAAGGTAAAGAGGAAAGCTTTCTGCTAGTTCTTAAATACCTTCACATTTTTTGTTGTGAGCCTATAAATTACTATAATTGTTAATAGAAAGACTAAATATAAGGCCTCTTTTCATCGAGCCTAGCCTCATAGCTCCAAAAATATGCTCAAAAAAGTTGTTGAAATTGAGTTGATCTCACATAACACATTATTTTTATTATAATAAAATCCAAACTATTATGTTGTTAAAGAAAAACAAGCCTTATTGGGATCTTTAGACTTTATTTTGGAGTGAGCCATATTTTGAAATAATAGAATTAAATATTGCGTGAAATCTGAAAGTATGCGTGGCAGTTTCTCACGTTCCCCTTAAGGCTACGACCAAACTATGGCTATAAAATACTGCCTAAAACTGCAGTAAAATAAAGCTGCTACGAATTGTGGGTGGCCAGACGACGGCTGTAGTGCTGCTTCTTCACGCTACATTATCAACAAGTAGCTTTTGTTTGCAATTGTGAAAATTAAGTGAACGTGATGATTCCTATTTCAAAACTTGTGTTATGTGTGTTACCTGTCCGACGTCAGCACCGTCTAAAAAGATAAAGAAAGTAGTGGATTCATCCCGTCATTAGTAGCCAAGAAACACATGGGCGGTTTGTTTTATTTAATAAAAAACTGTAACTGTGGTTACCCTATAAAATTCTTTTGAGTTATTATCGAATGCCAATTAATTCGTTTGACTATTACCAATCAAGTTTTTTTTTTTTTTTTCAAAACCGCATCAATTCCAAGCATCTCCTATAGAACGTCGATTACGCTAGACCAACATTGCATCTTCAAATACCGGTTTTTGTGCTCTACAAACTTTACGTCATAAAGACAGTGACATTTCTGTACCTTAATAATAAGGTACTCGATATCTACTGGATCGATATATCTTTTGGAACAAAATGGTAAATAAAATAAAGAGAACACACGAGGCAGGAATATGACGCCGACAATATTGCACATGTGTCCTCTCGTTCGCTGTAAACTGTCGCCAGAATTATGGGCTGACCTATTCATCTGCGACACGACCTTGAAATGAGTTTCACTTTCTAACTAAGCAGTAATTTACAACTTTGTGTAGCCGGCTCCAATTGAATCTATTGGATGCATTTTTATGCTCTATTTTACTGCGGGTTTTGACAGTATCTTACAGCTTATACGGCCGTAGCCCGAGAGACAGGAATTAAAATAAATTCACTTATAAATAATCAGTTATTTTATAAACTATAGAGTCAATGTTTCCCATACTGGTAATCGGATTCCTGCATCACTGAGCCATGAGTTTGAGTCTTTTTTTTTTATAAACTGAATAAGTATTTTGTTTGCCCTCTAGCCTGTAGCAATCCAATTGTGAGTAAACTCTTTACGCTGGGATATCAAATATCCCACACATTGTTTGATTAAAAAGAAAAGGAAAAAAGGAATAAACTAACATATAGGGTTACAAAAGTTTGCTAGGAAATTCGATGCTGCAAATATAAATATATGTCCTTCATATCCCAGCAGGTCGTGTGCTTTTGAGAATTGGAAGAGTGGTTGATGAGATGAAGAGAAATGGGAGAAAGAAAAGAAGGCGGGAGGAAAAAAAACAATCCGTAAAGAGAGATTCTGTCATGAGAATGCTCGACCTTTTCTTCAATAAAAAGTATAATAAACTTTTGATAATAAATAGTGGAGAGGAAGACAGATTGAAACATTTTCAGGGCGAATTCTTTCGCGTTCCTTTGACTTACTTTAGATTCTGGTGACACAATGATACCCTAAAGAACACAAGTGCTGGGTGAGGATAGTTCCTTTCTAATAAACCGGCTCTGTTCTTCTAATGTAACTTACACTGCGTTTTAACAATAAAACCTTAAGAGATTCGTGATGAGAGGGAAAAAAAACAACTAATTACGTCTGTAAATTAAAGAAGAGTTTCCATCAAAGCTACTCTCAAGAAGAAATGTCTTTTGTACACAAGCAAAGTAGAGATTCTGGTAGCAAAGTGAACAATGAGAAAGTCTGAAAGTCTTTTTTAAACACTTTGAATTGTAATAATTATTAGCCTTCTCTCGCTACGTTTGTCGCAACTGTAAGGAAAAAGTCGTGACTTTCAACACCCGGGTATAATGGCTCAATTATACGTTTGTCTGTTGAAAAGCGCTCGAATGGATGTCCCCAAGTCATTGTTGCTTCCGTTCTATTGTAGTGTCTGGATAAGGGTTTTAAGATTAAAAGAGGAAACATTGAGAACAGAAGTGGGTGGTTGTTTGAATTTTACAGGCGGGGTGTGAGCCTCATTCACATTGGAGCGGCAAGTATTGATGCGTTTCTTTTTCAACGATCAATTGGTATGAAGTAGGTCATACGATGTATATTTTCTCTCTCTTTATATATACATATATATAGATATACAGATAGATATAGATAAAAGGAGAGAGTATGATTTTGGTAGAAGGTTCGGATCGTTATTCTGGTCACAGCTTTCAACTAAATAATAATTGAAATTGCACCTGTCCATGATCAGCCTAGCTCCTGGTGCATGCATGCATGTATGTATGTATGTACGCACGCACGCACATATATACTTATATATGTATATGTAACATACATAGAGTGTGTATTAATTTATGTTAAATATTCTAGGGACGAATTCCCATTGATCAAACACTAAGGAAAGTTCAAATAAACATGGGTCTATAAACTATTAGTTATTAAAGGTTTTCTTCAAATATTTGTCGTGGAGGATTCCATTGAATGGCCTGCTTGATCACCATATTTTAACCAGATGAATTCTTATTTCGTGGCACATTTAAAGCTGATGTTGACATTTTAATACATAAAAGCTATTTATTAGAAATAAATCACAACATTTAACAATACATATATTATCATGGTGACATAAGAATAAGTGTTTGCGATATATACCAAACGCTTCTTACTTACTCCACATGGCAACCAAATTTCCATGGCCATCGAACTGCATTACAAATTGTTTGAAATGAAGCAGTAAAACTCTCTCACAGCGTTTATTATTTCTCCATTTTTGGATTTTTAATTAATTAAAACAATTCTAGTCAAAATTTCAGTTTAGAAGTGCACATAGGCTAATCATATTTAAATGTCAGTAGTGTTAACCATCGAGTAAGCTTGCCACCATGATAGGTAAATGGAGAGTGCATATTTATGAATGTAGATTATATTAGATTGTGGTTAGTTTGAAATGATGAATTATTTGCATAGTTATTTTAATTATATTTGCATGTATCCAGAGTATGGTACCATAGCTCAGCCTGAAGTTTGCTTGTCTACTAAACTCACGGTCAGCGAACGATCCTCGCGATATGTTGCACGTTAATAACCCCCCCCCCCCAAAATAAACCTACTTCAGTGACCACATGATCTAAGACGTCACACTCGTGTTAGACTAAACTGACAATGACTAGGAGATTGGGGTTTGAATGCCTGTCGGATGTACTGAGGGTGGTTTTCCACTCTACCTTCACTCAAATGCGGGTACAATTCCTCTAAATTCAACGTTCCTCATAACTCTTTGGCTTAATTAGCACATTTATCGATAACTAGAATAGGTAGGGAGAGACGCGGTGCTGAGAAAACCCAAATAAAATAATTTATTGAAGCTATGTGGGAAAATAAAAAACAATACGAGTATGTGTAAGTCTTTTGGTCTGGAGGAAGTTTTGTTATTTTTTACTCAGAGTAATGAATTTTTTTTTAAACAGCGTATTAATGTTCGTTTAGTTATGCGCATAAATTAATAATGCTAATGAAATAGTAAACCAGTAAAACTGTATTTGAGAGAAAATGTACTCACATTTTCTGAAAGTGGAATGGGAAACTATTTTGAAAAACCACAATTAGTACACCATGTCTGGATTAGAAAGACTATATCACTGTTAACGGGACTTCTGAGAGTTACATGTTAGACCACGAGATCGCTTATGCGTGTTATTGACCAGTTACAATTATGATTAAAGAACAAATATATTAATAGTATTAACTAGTATCCTTACTAAAAATATATATTATTTAGAGACGAGAGATTTGAATCCTCAATTCCTTGAACTTCTTGAATCCTATGATATTCGAGAAATTCGAGATTCATTAAAATCTCAAAAAAAGAATCTCGAATAATTTTTAAGATATTGGCTTCAAATTTTAATTTTAAACAATTGGGAAAAGGAAATATATGACTTTTGCTTTTGGAGGGTAACAAAATCACTAACATATCTGGAATCTATTAATTGAATTAATTTAATTGAAAAAGTGTTTTATTTGTTATTTTATCACTTAATAAAAATGTCAAACAAAATATTTTGTCAATGGCACTAAGCCCTGGAAAAATTATCCATTGGATATCACTGCTCGATCGGGTTCGCGCATTTTAATTAAATATTCGTACATGGATGAGCAAGATAGAAATTAAAGTAAATGTATCCGCACTTACGTGGAGGTATAGTGAGAAACAGTTTAGGAGTTTAAAAAAATCTACCATTAGTTCAGTCTCCGGGACTAGAAACCCTGACTTCATCAACAGGTGACCAGACTAGACGAGCCTAACGTTTAGTCCACGTGTTCACCGATGCAGAAGAAAGATAAATTGAAATATTGAAAAAAACTACGTAAATCGCCACCTTTATAAGAAGCCGTGGCACCGACAATCGCCCGAAAGTGGGCGGATGAATAGACAAACTCAATGTAAGAAGGTCTCAAGTTGGCTCAATTTAGTCGCGAGCTTTCAATTATTGCTTCGAACACTAAACGCTGGAGATGATATAGTGATCGAAACTTTTCGAATCATTACTGTGACAAATTGAGCGATAGTAATAAACGAAATGCAAATATTATATTTACGAGTTCATTGTCGCACTTACAAAAATATGCTACCTATCTCTATCTTGAGCTAATTCTATCCATTTCACCTCATTACACCCTCTCTTTAAGGTCCATTCTAATTTTATCTTCACATCTGCGTCTAGGTCTACTCTAATGGTCTCATATATATATATATATATATATATATATATATATATATATACACACGGTGATCCAATAGTCACGCAACCCAAAGGAAAAAATTATATTTTGTGCCATCCATTCGATTCGGCATACTGTTGATTTAATAGGCATGAGTGTTTCTGGAAAGCTACACACATACCATTGTTGGTATTCCATGTGACGAGTTGGCCTTAAAATAATGTTCCAAAATGAACACTTGCTCTGCTCGTGAAAAACTCATCTTAAAACTTTAAAATGCTCTAACTCAACTGGCTAGACCTAGTGTATGTCTCAAGGTCACACGGCCTGCACAACACCCTGAACACATTACAATGCTACCATACATATAAACATGTTCATTTTACATGTTCTTCTGCGAGAAATATCCTTAGACAGGTTTGCGTGACTTTTGGATCACTCTGTGTGGGTGACCTGGTGGTCTAGGGGTAAGGTGTCAGACTTCTATGCTGGCGGCCGGGGTTCAATCCTCGGTCCCGGCAAAGATTTATCTGATTACCAAACCCTTCCTTCACCTCTGACAAGACATCTTGTGAATGTGGGGAATGCCAGGCCTCCCCCGTGGTTCGGATTCCACGTTAAGCTGTAGGTCCTCCATTTCATCTCACAATCACCCTACCATTACACATTAGCGTAAGTGCGTATAACCCGAACGGGTAGTAAGACGCGGTGCTAATAATAAAAAAAATGTGTGTGTGTGTGTGTGTATATATATATATATATATTATATATATATATATATATATATATATATATATATATATATATATATATATATATATATATAAATAATTAAAAAACTTACTCTCAATATACAAAATTGAAATTTGAGCCTCAATCTTTCCTTCATTAGCAAACACATTAATAGTATAAATATATGAGTGTGTGTGTTTGTAGAGCATGCTTTACTATCCTTTCGGAATATCCTTATATTTACGCTAATGAAGTAAGGATGAGGAAAGTGGAAATATACTCTTATCCGCATGGAAGGAAAGGGGGAAAATTAATTAGGAAAAAAAAACCTTTCACAGTATATCCGTCTGGGATTCGAACAATATATTTATATATAGTTTAATAAACCAGGGTAAGACTGCTATGTGCTTTTTAGCCAAACAGAGTATACAACCAATTATTACAAAGTGTCTTACACCAATCATTTTATAGTTCTCGTAGGACTCATCAGGGATCTATTTCTAGTAAACAATAATAATAATTATTATTTTTTAAAGTTCAAGAGAATATACACACATTGTTTTGTGGGTCGTAAATGACTATTATGCTGGAGTTTCCCTATCACTGATGTAAAGAGTGTAAAATGAGCTACGTAGATATATGTTTTCCTAGGAATTGTTAATTGATTTAAAGATAACCCATTTCAGTACCAGAAAGATCTAAGACACCGCCCTTGTTGTAGGTTAACCCGCTGAAGACGTGGAGATGGACTTCCGGTTGGGTCTACTAAGGGTGGTATTTCCTAATTGGTTTCCTATTCTTTTTCCAAGCAAATTTGGGTTACCTTGATATAACGAGGTAAGTAGGGATGAGGAATAAAGTATATCAGTTATATATGCGTATAAGGGCCAGTCTTATGACTACAGAATTAATATTGCTATTGGGAGGTTAAAGTTATCTGCCAGATAAAAGTTATCAGCCACTTTAATGTTTTACACGTCTTATGAACTGAATTTATCTGCCAGATAGCTATCTGTAAGATAAATATATTTTTATGCAGAAAACGCAAGGTGAGTACTGTTTTTACCGGTGCGCGTATGCGTATAACCCCTGCTGATAGCGCTACAACCTAGCGAGTGGTGAGAACGCTCAACATTTGTTGAATAATGGCGGCTAAACGAGTGCGAGGAAACAGATTCCGTCACGTGAGCGCAGAACCTAAGATGTCTTGCAAGTACTAATTTCGGTGTCTGCCAAAATGTGGACAATAGTTGGGTACAACGTTTATTATTATTATTATTATTATTATTATTATTATTATTATTATTATTACCGCGTCTTACTACCCGTTCGGGTTATACGCACTTACGCTAATGTGTAATGGTAGGATGATTATGAGATGAAATGAAGGACCTACAGTTTAACGTGGAATCCGAACCACGGTGGCGACCTGGCATTCCCCACATTCACAAGATGTCTTGTCAGAGGTGAAGGAAGGGTTTGGAAATCAGATAAATCTGTGTACAACGTTTACAAAATTTCATTTATTGTACTCACATTTTGATAATTTTTCTTATATAAATATAACTCTACAAATAACTGAATTAAATGATCTAACTTTATATAATTAGAGCCCTGGCCAGTGCTTACTAAGCCCGTAAACCAAGATTTTAACTTAAAAACAGATTCTGATTGGCAAAACTTCATTAAAAACCACTCGTCACTATGGCAACAACCATTTTAACTTCCAGATAAAAGCTATCAGGTACTTAAACCTCCCGATAAAAATGCGATGAATAAATACATAAATTTTATCTGGCAGATAAATTCTATCTGGCAATCATAAGACGCAATTTTAACTTATTCACCAGATAGAAATATGTATCTACCAGATTAATATTTATCCAGGAGTCATAAGACGAACATACGCAGTGATAATAAAGATTAAAAAATGCACTTCAAAACAATCAACTTAACTCCGGTGAAGACCTGGGGTGTCGAAGGTTTGATTCCTGAAAATGAGTCCTAATTGGTCTTAGTATGGATTGTGGGTGGAGGGGGTGAGGAGGCAGAGAGGTGGAACGAGAATAGGGGACTCCGGATAGCGGTTCGATAGAGGTTTAATGGGGTTGCCTTCATTCCAGGCGTCTAGCTTATCGGTGTTCAATTACGCTGCTGTACACGAGCAGTCTGTAAAAGAGAGTTGAATTATTCACGATGATAAAGCCTTGAGCCGTGGGCAAGATCGTCTTCTACCTTGACATTATTTAAATCTTACAATTATTCGTTTGGTTGTCTATTAAAGCATCAAGTTGAAGTGGTGGCTTGTCGAGGATTCTTGCCAGGATAAGCAGAGCTACTTAAAACTGTATTTGGTCCATTTTCTCCTCCAATCCTCATTTGACCAATAATGCATGATCTCTGATCTACATATCTCATATTTGAATGTATTTACTGTTTTTTTTAGCACCGTACCTTAATACCCGTTCGGGATGTACGCATAAATACTAATTGTACTAATGGGTTAGGAATTGTTAAGGTTGAATTGAGAGGAAGTGCACCCGCATTTGCGTGGAGTGAGTTGAAAACCATTTAGGAAAGACTACCCCCAGTTCACCCAAACAAGATTCAAACCTCGATCTCCCCGTCCTCAGCACTCTAGCTCAACACGAAACTAGCACGTTAGCTAACTATGCCACCGAGGCAGGTAGGAAGCAGAAGATAAACAAAATATTTAACCGTTAATATTAATTAAGATTGTATGCTATAGTAAAGAATGCGTTGTATATTTAACTAAAGAGTTGAAGTAACCTGGCGGTCTAAGGGTACGGTTTCAGACTTCTGTGTTAGGGGTCCGGGATTCAATCCTTGGTACCGGCACAGATTTATCTGATTGCCAAACCCTTCCTTCACCTCTGACAAGACGTGTATTAATCACAACTTGTGAATGTGGGGAATGCCAGGCCTCCACCATGGTTCGGATTCCACGTTAAACTGTAGGTCCTTCATTTCATCTCTCAATCACCCTAACATAACAAATTAGCGTAAGCGCGTATAATACGATCGGGTAGTAAGACGCGGTGCTAATAATAATAAAATGATAATAACGAAGAGTTCTCTTGGATGTATATTTTGTGTTCTTTTTACTGAAATATATTTGTTTGAACTTTTGATGCTATATCGTTTATACTATTAAGAATAACTTAAGATGATTGGCTGAAAGTTTATCTCATGAGTTGTAGATTGGTCCAGTGCAGAAAGCTCCAACTGGCAGCCCACGGGCCAAATGTGGCCCTTGTTCACTGAAATTGTGGCGCTCACAAAATCCTGGAAAATTAAAGGGATAGCTACTGTAGTAAATAAATGTCAAATATCTAATGATTAAAATATATATATTATTTAAAAAAGGTTATGATTTCCTTTTATTGTGCATTTATTTGATTAATAAAAATAGGTATAAATATATATTTATAATTCTTAGTGGTTTTGTGAATGTGTGTGTGTGTGTGTGTGTGTGTGTGGCGCGCGCGCATATATCCCATTATACAGTTTTGGGGAATTAATAAAACAATTTTTGACAGTAATATTTGAAAGATGTTACCAACAAAAAATACAATTTATATAAAAGTAATTATTTATTAGGTGTATTTTTAGGCCTGTATTAAGACGATGTGATACTGAATATATCTTTGGCTTGTGGTGCTAATTGAGAATAAGATTAGTCCCTTGGGATGGAAAACTTTGGACCACTCTGGTATAAGGCATCACCATCAAATCATAATTTATTGATCTGTACTATACTGTGATCGGTGTTCGAATTCCGGTTGGGGTACAAGGGTGGTACACATAATTTAAATTCAACCTTTCTCACTCCTAACGCGCCAACGTAATTAAAATATGTACGTATACACCAAACGGGTACCAGCGGGGGGGGGGGGGGGGGGGGGGGGGGAACCCAAACGTTATTGATTTTTCTAAAAGTCACGACAAGTTCTGACGTTGTGTGACCACAAAATTAAGAGCTCAAGGAATTCATGTTAAACTTAATGTTAATTACATTCAAACAATACTTCTTAACACGCAAACTACACACGTTTTAAAAGTTTGTACCCCGATATACAAGCAACCCGTCGAACATATTTGTTTGGCAAGACATGCAATACAAATGGCTCCAATGGACTTTGATTTAATAAATAAGGAACACGTTTCGGACCTTGAACCTCAATTATTATCTACTCTATAAGGCGTGGATTAGGTCAAGCGTTGTTTCTCTGGTTTGTTAACTGAACTGCAACCGTGAAACAAACCTATATCACTTTTCTGTGTCTGAAAAGAATTAATCAGTAATATTATACATACTTTTTTTTGGGGTTATTTAAATTTCACTTTTTGATCCAAGTGGCTCAATAAGTACACAAAATACAAACCAACATGATTTTAGAACAGCAACATATAACCTTCTGGCCGTTAGTTCATCACTGTGTAAGTGTAAGCTAAGATTTCCCTAGTTAGATATTTTAAGCAATGCCACAAATCAAACCCGGGACCCATAATTAGCTGAGTAAGCAGAAGCACTTTGTACTGAGTAAATGTGTCCAGGAATTAAAAAAAATAAATCAATATTACTTAAAACCTTTACCCCCACCAATCGACTAGTGATCAATTATGTCGGGCTTTGCTTGTCTGGTTTGCCGAACACGGGAAGGTCGGGGCTAGAATCCCGGCCGGGTGAGGAGGATTTCTCTAAATGGTTTACCACACTTATTACACGCAAATGCGGGCACATTTGCTTAAAATTATAACTTTATCATTCTTAACCAATTGGTAGGTTAGTAAGTAGTAGGCCAACCCAGAGGATCAATAAAAAACTAGGCCTGTGTGAATCCAAGAGTATTAAGTAAAATTATATAAATTATACAAATTTATTTTTAAGAAAGTTCAATAATAAATAGGTTTGCTTAGATCCTTTGTACATACAATATTATTATTATATTAAAATTAACAATCTTCTATGGTTAAATAAAATATTGGATCTATTCTAAATTATTTAAAATGTTAAATCCATTCTAAGTTTATTTCCAAATATTTAATAAAATTACATCAAAGCCGGATATGAGATTTATATAAATTGGAAATTTCTAAGCTGATTTGAATAATTCTAATATTGGAATTTGAAGTTTAGAAGCTTCGCACAAACTTTTTTTTTTAAAAAACCCTCACCAGACTCTAAACTTAAAAAAAAAATCATTTCTTAGTAATTAATCATTACATACAACATGATAAGGGGTTAGCGTGGTTGATCACGGGCCCCGGTTTGACTCCGGGTGATATGGAGGAATAAATTTACATATTGTGCTAAGTTTTGGCCTGATATCCAAACCAAATAGTAATTATCTATGCTCTAGGTCTAAATGTGAGGTATCAGGAGCACTATTTTAGATTTAGTTAGTTCAACTTCGTGTTCTGATACTATCAGTGCACTTAGTTGGGCTTATATTATAAAATATAGCACTACTACTCACCGTGCAGATGAACCTAACACTGCACTTATTAGAAATGTGTCAACAAATTTTCCAACTTATTTACTTTTGATCTATTTGACCCTACAATATTTAATTTGGCTAGATTTTATCAGACAGATCGGCTGACTTTAAAGATATATATATACATCACAGTGTGTATGTGATTATATATATATATTATATTGTGTGTTTTTGTTCCTACAATTTTTAATTTGGCTAGATTTTATCAGACAGATCGGTTGACTTGAATGATATATATATATATATATCACATACACACTGTGATATATATATATCTTTCAAGTCAACCGATCTGTTCTGATAAAATCTAGCCAAATTAAAAATTGTAGGAACAAAAACACACATACACACTGTGATATATATCGCAGTGTGTGTGTTTTTGTGGTGTATACATACACACATGCACACGCACACACACACACTCTCTCTCTCTCTCTGCCTGTGAGTTAAGCAATAAAGATTTAACGTCTCAAAAATGTTCAGATATAAAAGAAAATGGTCACTGCAGTTTTTCAATGAAACCAGGAATTTACTGTCTTGGTGATGGGAGGGCAGTTCTTTAAGCGACCCTATAAACTCGCTCAGTAAACTTCAAAATATCCACCCCATTAAATATAGAGGAAAAAAAAAATGCTGACACGAAAAAGATTGAGAGGGTCGAAATAGAGATTGCTCTTCCCTTGACATCGACTTGATAAATATAGATTAATTTAGTTCAGATTCAAATAGCTTGTTAATAAAATTGGTAGTTTTCCTTCCAATTTATTGAGCTGTTATTATTATTAGCACCGCGTCCTACTAACCATTCAGGTTATACGCACTTACGCTAATGTGTAATGGTAGGGTGATTGTGAGATGAAATGAAGGACCTACAGTTTAACGTGGAATCCGAACCACGGTGGAGACCTGGCATTCCCCACATTAACAAGCTGTCTTGTCAGAGGTGAAGGAAGGGTTTGGTAATCAGATAAATCTGTGCCGGGACCGAGGATTGAACCCTGGCCGCCAGCACAGAAGTCTGACACCTTACCCCTAGACCACCAGGTCACCATTATTGAGCTGTTAAGGCTAAGAAAACTTGGTTTTCACCGCGTCATATTATCTCTTCGGATCATCTGCATATATTATTTATCACGTGAGGAATTATGGAGGTTAAGTTTTAGAAGAAACGTACTAACATTTGCATGGAGAGAGAGTGGATTTTTTTTTTTAAGGAAAAACAGCCTCAATACACTCGATCGGGGTTTGACCCGCGATCTACGGCAATCCAGTCTAACCCAAGAGTGACTCGTGAGATCATGCAACCCTCGATGAGGATCCAAGGTTTTTTTTTTATAAATTAATTTTTACGTGTTTAATGGCTTTGGGCTATTTATATACTCACATTAAAATGATAAAAAGGATAAAGAATTTTAGAAGATATTTAGCCACATCTGCGTGGAAATTGAAAAAAGATCTCATTTTATTCGGTTGGGACTCGAATATTGATCCCTCCTATCAATGGCAAATATAATATGATAGGACTGACATATATATCTGCATTCCCACAAACGTGGAAAGTGTATTTTATTTGAATGAGATAACTGTAATTTTATTTTAGTATTGCACAATACTCATATTAAGATTAATATAATATTTTTAAACATATTGTAAACATATTTATACAATACAGAAGTAACATAATCATAAATATTATTTTAACTCAACTCAACTCTATATATAAAATAAATACGTCTGCGTTTTATTTTATTGTTTTGATGGAAGAAAATAATTATTATGAAATACAAATTATATTATTGTTTTATCGGCTAAATAAATTACTCACTCATGTTCTAAAATTTGTGGCGTAAATAATATTTATTTACACCCACAAAAGTTATAAAACTGTTTTATGTAAAACGTTTCTTTCAGGAAGCAAATAATTGTCAGCCTTATTTTCAAGTCAATACTATTTAATTATAATTTATGAATATAACAAGTTAACAAGTTATATTACACTAGATAGCTGTTGCCCGCGGCTTTGCTCGCGTGGAAGTTGATTATATACAAATACGAAAATATACATATGTATTTACAGATTAATTTAAAATATTACGTTACGTTGATGACCATAACTTGACCTCAGATCAAAAATAATGCAAGTCCGATACAAACTTTCACCCCCTTTTTCATCCCTTATTAAATAAAATTTCCAAAATTCCTGAAACATATATTTATTTGTTTTACGTCAATAACCGAAATACAAAATTTTGTTTATGTAACTTTCAAAATGACTGATTTTCATACATATTATCATACATATTATCATCCCCTATTTTGACCCCTTTGGGGTGGAATTTTCTAAAATCCTTTCTTAGTGGGTGCCTACATAACAAAATGAATATACAGTCCGAATTTCATGCTTGTAGCCTTGATAGTTTGCGCTCGGCGATGATGAATCAGTCAGTCAGTCAGTCAGTCAGGACGTTATTTTATAAGTATAGATTGTTTGGGACGTTTTAGATAATACAACAAAACCGTTTGTGTCTCAATAAATATTTATCATGAAAGTAAGTTTGAAAAAAACAAAAAATGTTTTCAATGATTTATTTTAAATGTTTTACATACATGCAGTCACACCTTGTAATTATTCATTTCCTACCTACTAAAATTCCGGAAATAATAAAACCTCACCAGTTACGAAGCTTCATGAAAAATTCAAACAATGCTACACAATGTTAAAGAAATTCATGTAACATTAAAAAGGATGTTAAAAACGCTACAAATTTGTTTCAACCATCTGGTGAATAATGAAAAATATGTACCTATTCGTTATGAAATACAGAATAAAATTCAAACTAAATTTCTTTTAAATGGCAAATGTGTACATGCTGTGGTTTATTGTGACCGGCATATTCTATTTATATTATATTTCTCGTCAACATTGCTGTATTAATAATTGTATTCATCCAATTAAGTATTTAATGGGAATTCAAAGGTGAATGTATGTCATAATTTAACAAATGAAACACAAATGGGCTCAGTCACAGTAAAAGAAAAAAAACACAAAATCAATAAGAAGAGCTCACCATATTTTATCTATGAAATAGTTTCCTATTTTTTTTTTTTGTAGATGAAAAAAATACGTTGCAACATGGCCACCTCATCTCAGCCTGTGCGCTTCGATTATCCTTAATATTTTTGGGAACATGAAGTTCATCATGCCACTTTATCCATTTTCCAGAAAATGCCTCCATCTTGCTCTAACTTACCACCACTATTCCTCATTTAATTTATTCCATTCTTCTCTTCTCACTTGCACCCTTTCTGTTATCTTCTCCTTGCATCTCTTTCTTGGACTCTCTTGCGGTCATTTTACTTCATACTTCATTTCCAACATTTTATTTGGTATCCTTTATTTCTCCAACCTCATTACGTGAGCATACCATATCAGTCTTGTTTCTTCTACTATCTCATTTACCCCCCTGCGCTACACTTTTTCCAGAATAACTTCACTCCTAATCCTGTTTCTCCTCGTGACAGCTAACAAGCTCCTCAAAAATTTCATGACCACACCTCACGTCGTCAAAAGCAACGGATAGTTTGGAATATGAAGAATTTCATGAAAAACCTACAGAAAATGATTATGGAAAATTTTCCTATTGAATATATTTATCTATAGTCGTATTACCGGGGTGAGGGTGTAAATGACGCTTTGTTACGGACGTTAGAGATAATGATTGTCGACGTTAAGGTGATGATTGTTCAATGCAAGTCTCAGGCATCAGACCAAATCCTTCAAGGGGAGGAAGACTTAAAAAAACAAAACAAGCGGGAATAGGGTGTTTATCTGAGGTTGCGGTGGGTTAAGTCGTCGATACCTTGGGTCTCTGCTGGATCAATCTGAATCGACCAAGAGGTGAAAGGACACAGAAGGCCGAGGAGAGCTTACCTAAATGGATGCGGACGTCAACAGACGGATTAGCTTATCAACTAGATGCGTTACTGACTGAGGTAAAGTCAGACCCACACTTATATCGTGTCCCCGTCGCCATCAGGGTCAGAGTGGGGGGAGTTATACACGCAGTGGTGGTGGAACATTTGTGTGTGTGTTGTGGGGAGAGGGGGGACAGTAAGGGTTTGAAATTTAGGTCTCTAAAAGCTATTTTGAATGGTATTCCTCAGCAATTTGAGAATTTTATTGTCTATATAAGCTATTTGATATAGTATTTCCCATTAAAAAAAATTGAATGCTTCTAGAAGCTATTTGGAGTGGTCCTTCCCTAAACATTTTAAAAAATTGGGATGGCCTTAGAAGCTATTTTGAGTGATTCTTGCCTGATATTTTTGGACAGCTAGATGTCTCTAAAAGCTATTTAAAGGAAAATTTGTGAAAAAAATGAATGCATCTATAAGTTAGCTGTAGTTTGGCTTAGGGCCATCTTTCAGCTTTATATTCGATAATACCAGAGGATTTGAAATACATTTAGGGGGGCAAATTTATTTCAGGACGGGGGAAAACTCTTTCCAGGGGACAATTCACCCTTGCCCTAAGGTTTATCCCCGCCCTGTAGACTACACACGGTCATGATTAAGACCAAATCGATGAAAATATGATCTTCAGTCCATTGTGAAAATTTATAAGCAGTGGAATAAAAGAACTGAACAGGTAAAGCCCGCAACAGAGTTCGGTTCAAATCACTCTACTGGTTGAGAATACGGCGTAACTGAGAGTCCTTTGATGCGAGGGTCAAATACCTACTAGAAGCGGGACGTAGCGACCTGATATGCGTAACGCTTTCATGATCAGATACTGAAAAAACCAAATTATTCAAGATACGCGTCGATGATACGACTCAAGAATGTGATACAAGTGTGGACCAGGCTTAAGTATAATCTTAATTACATTCTTCAAAAATTAATTATATCCTTCAGAAAATCATAATTAACTACTTGTAATAAGACTAATTTAAATGCATTTGGGATTAGTCTTGTATGGAAAAGCACATGTCACAAAAGGATAATGTGTAGTTACAGAGATCATAATATACTCTCCTAATATTTAATTCATGTGTGTCACCATTACATTCTTTACCTTGTGAACGTGGGACTAGAATCTGTCAAGCTGTGCTGTGGCCGAGGATAGTGGAGAGGTGATGGGGTATATTTGTGTGGGTTCGTGTTTGATGTTAAACTTGGGTTTTAAATAGGTTTATTAGTATTACTATGGCTATTACAAATGTGAGGTTGTGATATTAGAATGAAATAATTAAGAGAATATTCGGAAGCTTGTGACAAAACTGAAATGTTGCTAGGAATTCCCCATGGCCAATCTGACTCCTAGGTGATCCCTACACGGTTCTCGAACCCCGTTGCCCTGAGCTAAATTGGCAGGCCTCAAGAGAAGCAGTATTGACCCGGCGTCCTGGCCCGCATAGTCCCGAGATGGGCATAGTGATCCCTAGACTTTGTTGTTGATTTGTCAGCCATGATTGCTGAATCCTCTACATTTTAACCTGGGTCCTGGCCTAGTTTCTGACTTAGGAATGTTAACACTTTTGTGGTCAGCTCCTCTAGTTTATTTGTTTATAGGATAATCTAAACAACCTGCAACGCTCGTTTCGTCATTCACAACTCATAGCATACAATATTACACAAGCTCGCCTTCCAAATTAGGCCATGCTTTTACATATGTATCATAAACCGAAAAGTGATCCACAAGATTAGTCGTGATACTGGTACCAAATGAAAACAATTAAAAATGACAGCCTGGATACGAGAATCGAGCCAGAGACCCTTAACTTTACGTTCCGATTTTCTACACCCAATATAATTGCTGAGGAAACCCCAGGTCTTACGGAGAAAAGCTTTATCTTTACTCTCTTGGTCAACTGTTGCCAAATATCCTGGCTTTCAGTTATGTCTGAAGGTGGTGTGCTGGTATATGAAGGGGCTAATTGCAACCTCGATTAACTAACTTTGCGAAACTTGTCTTATATTTGAGAGGAGAAAATTGTAGAATAACAACGCTATTTCTCAATAGTAACCATACAGTTCCCTCAGCAATGATATCCAGTGTACCTATGAGCTACCCCGGTTGAGTATCTAGCTAATGTGCTAGCTCATGTAATACGCATAGTGAGGAGTTTATAGCAATATTTTCCAAACTAATGCACAAAAGAGATGAGCATAGAACCAACGATCATAGTGGTCCCTATGGGGCATAGTCCCCACGGCAGCGTGCCAATCCGCCGTTATAAACTACGACTACAAAGAAGACGCCACCACACATTTACACTCCATTTATTCTGAAAGGTAGTAGTATTACTTTGAACGATTGCAGTATGGGCCTATCTTATAAGCTGCACCAAAGTTTAACTCAAGGTAAAAATTCTACCTTCCAGGGTAAACTGAGATGTGAATCAAAGGAAGATTCATCCATAATAAAAAAAAAAGATTGATTGAATTTTAGCTTCCATGCATGCTCCCAACTTTAATTATAATTTAAAGGAAACACATTGGATGGTTCATGCACTTTAATGTTTTTAGAACCACTTCTTACTAACCGTTCGGGCTCTACGCTTTGGTACTAACTACGCCAATAATTTTAGGCATTAATAAGGTTATATTTAGAGGAAGTATACCTGTATTTGCGTTGAGGGAGAGTAAAACAAATTCACGGAAAACCACCCTCACTACACCCTACTGATATTTGAACCCCGGTTTCCCCATCATTGGCAGTATAGTCTACTGAGAGAGCAGTGAGCTCGACCATGCTGCCACCAAGGTAGGTAATATACTAAGGGCCGGTCTTATGAATACTAGATAAATATCGCTATCGGGAGGTTAAAGTTAGCGACCAGATAAAGGCTATCAGCCACTTTAATATTTTAAGCGTATTATGAACTGAATTTGTCTGCCGGATAGCTATCTGAAGGATAAATATGTTCTAATGTAGAAAACGCAAGGTTGGTAATGTTTTTACTGGTGCGCGCATGCGTATAAGCCCTACTCCTACCGCTACTACCTGGAAAGTGACTAAAACCCTCAAAATTTGTTAAATAATGGCGGCTATATGAGTGCGAGGAAACAGATGGCATCATGTGGGCGCAGAAGCTAAGATGTCTTGCAAGTACTGATTTAGGTGTCTGCCAAAATGTGGGAAATAGTTGGGTGCAACGTTTACAAAATTTCCTTTTTTGTACTCACATTTTGATACTTAATTTGTTCTTATATAAATATAGTTCTAAAAATAGCTTATTAGTTTATATAAAGGTGTGAATTAAATGTTCTAACGTTATATAGTTATAGCCCGGGTCTGTGCTTACTAAACACGCGAACCAATATTTTAACCTAAATATAGATTCTGATTGGCGAAACCTCATAAAAAACAACTTGTCACTATGGCAACAACCATTTTAACTTTCAGATAAAAGTTATCACGTACTTAAACCTCCCGATTAAAATGTGATTTATAAATACATTTTATCTGGCAGTCATAAGACGCACTTTTAACTTATCAACCAGATATAAATATCTGCCAGATTAATATATGTCCAGGAATCACAAGCCTGGCCTTTATTTGAACGAATTAATCAAAATTATGTATTTATTTTGTTCTTGTTTTCAAATGGTGGAAATTGTTACAGTCGTTTCTCTCTCGATAAAAATTATATAAATTAGTTGATGCTATGTATCATCGTTTGACCACGCAAGGTCACTATGATTATACCATTGTAAATTTATTGCTTATTGATCCTTATGTACTGTTACCAATGTTGACCTCATAGCTGAGCTACTATGCAGCTGCTATGAGCAAGATACCCCTTCCTCAACAAAGATTGTTGAGGAAAAGTCAGAGAAACAAATATCACACACTATTAAATTTTAAGACCAAACAGTTGTCATATACCAAACCTACATAATGTAATTAATTTCAATATCACTTGAATTAACTCTAAATTTCAATGGGGGGTGGGGGGGAACAAAGTATTGAAAAATGTGAATGTTTCTTCTGAAAATAACATTTTTGATGACATTTTATTTGATTTTTAGGACGAGAAAGATAAATGTTACACACAGAAGCAAAGGATAAAGGAGAGAAAAAAAAAGCTATAAAAATTTGTTCCTCCCATTCTCTTCAAATCCAAAGAAAGATAATAAAGAATAGATAACTTTTCCTCTAGAAGAGAAACCATTTAAGATATCGGCTACCAATTCTCAAGGCCATTAACACTAACTTACAGGGTAGAGGTTTCTTCCACGTTTTATTCCCCCTAGTTTCATATTTTATTTTCTCACGATTTTTTTTTTACTGCCCAAACTTTTTTTTTTTTTAGTATATATAGTGACTTCTTTTATACAATCATGTCTTAAATGGTGCTTAAAAAAGAATACTTTAAGTAAAGTTAGAGAACAAAGTGCTTTCAAAAGAAAATACTTTACAACCCTATATGTAAAGTTTAGTACTTTATGTAATAATTTTTTATGACCGTTGAAGAGAAGAGTTTTAGATTTTTGAAAGTATAATGCGATTTATTTTTCAAGGATATTTTATAAAAAGGAAATACGATGTGAGTTTGATATATAAAACATCAAAGAGCAAAAAATTAGGCCAATAGTGTATACTTCATTTTTAAAAGGAAATCATTACTTATGAAGGATAAAAAAAAAACGTTAGTGGAAATACAAAATAAATTAATACCTATGTTTAGTGGTGTTATCAGGCCCTTATAATTTAAAAAAATAACAAGTTAAAATGTACAATACATAATACATTTGTCAATTTAAAGAAAATCTATGATAAACAGCTGGCCCCTTAGTATTCGCGTATTTTATTAATAATTGGAGGACGTTACACAATGAGGAGTTCCATATCCTGTACTCATAACAATACATTGTCAGGATCATAAATTTTTGCAGATTATGGTGGGCAGGCCATGCAGTGCGAATGGAGAATCTAGAACCGTGTTCGGGGTACTGATTGGCAATCCAATGGAAATATACCATTGGGAAGACTTGGACGCAGATGGGAGAATAACATTAGAATGGATCCGATAGAGATAGGGTGTAATGAGGTGGACTGGGTAGAGCTAGCTCAAGATAGGAATACGATGTATTGATGTGTATTGAGTAGAACTGGCTCAAGACAAGGGATAGATGATGTAAGTACGGCAAAGAACTTTCGAGTTCCTAATGTCATATATTAAATAATTACTTAACATAAAGTATATACTCGCTTCGGTAGCTGCATGGTCTAAGGAGATAATCTCGCAGTGGACTAGACTACTGATGACCGGGATATATAGGCTCGAATCTTGGTAGGCTAAGGTGAGGACGTTTTGTTCCCCAAACTATTTTCCCAATTTACCTACACGCAAATGCGGGTACAATTCCTCTAAATATAACCTTCTTAATCCCTCAAACCATTAGAGTAATTAGTGCATAAGCGTATAACCCGAACGGATTGAAAGATGCGGTACTAAAAATAAGTTAATTTAAGGAATCGATTAGATGTAACTATTCGATATAAATACCATGTTTTAATGATAATCTCTAAAAATTAATGGTTTTACAATAAAAAATTGCTCACAAATAATTATTTATAATAGTAATAACACAAATATACTGAAACAATATGATAAATCTTTTAAAACTTTAGAAAAGTAGTACTCAAACTTATTCGAAAAGAACACTTTAATAACGATGAATACATAAAATGTATTATTCCATATAAATAATTTTGATTATCTTAATGGAACTATCAGTATTATGTATTTTTTGTTTAAATATAAAATGCCTTTTCATAAATACATTCTAAGACAATTAATATGAAAATAATATTTTTATTATTACCTCTGATAAACTGTGTATACTTTTCAAAGGATTTACAGACATAAATCACCCGTATCTGTAGTGTAGTTAGCTAACGCTCTGGTTTAGTGTTGAGCTAGACTGTCGAAGACGGGGAGATCAAGGTTAGAATCTCGGTCGGGTGAACTGGGGTTGGTTTTTCCTAAACTATGTTCTATTCTCCCTCCACGAAAATGCGGGTTCATCTCCTCTATATTCAATCTCACCTATTCCTAGCCCATTATCGTAATTAGTAATTAATCGTATAACCCGAACGGATAGTAAGATGCGGTTATTATTATTATTATTATTACAATCATAAGTCTGACCCATGTAAAGAGAATAGAAGGTAGCGCCAGATGAAGAAAGGCATGTGATTGGCCGAGATCACTCAGTACACAGTCCATTACATTTCATACATAAAGCTTATGGAAGACCAACAAAGATATTTAAATTCAGATCACATTTTGGAAATTAAATAATAAATAAACCTCTAAAATCCACATCAAGGTCTAATTAACGTCATCACTCTACCTATTTAATAAATATAAATAAACTTGGCTTTTTTAGTATTAAAATATAGATGCTGTATACTGGGTGACGTAAGCAATTAAATCAAATTCCTTCAAGTGGGCCTATCTTTCTATTCTCTTTACATTGAGTCTGACAACTTTCATGTCCGCATCGGGTAGACACACGGACTAAACGTCAAGTTCATCTTGTATGGTTTTGCTGGTAACGTTGGGGTCAGGGGTCAGGCTCCCGTCTGAATGTAGAAAAGATGGCGTACAAATAATCAAAGTACGCAAATTCAGGTACATCTACTTTAAATTCCACCTTTCTCGTCTCTAGACTATTAGTGTATAAAATGTTGATAGATCGGCTGGGTAGTAAGACTCGGTGCAAAATAAACAAATCAACAAAAAAATCACTTTTCATAAATATATAATTTAAACTTAACTTTTTTCTCTTCATAATGCCTTTTAAATCGTTTATATGAGGTATTTACCTTGCACTTTCAGAACTGATTGATTATATCACCTAAGGATGATTTCTATGAGAAAGAGTGAAAGAGCTTACCGATCCTTGCCAGGAAAGGTAGGCCTATTTTTATATACCTTTCAGGTTTTTTTTACATGCCACAATCGACATGGGGCCGATTGTTTTATTTACCCTGCAAAGAAAGGTTGAACTAAAGATTTTTATCGCTCAAGAAAAATCCGTCAATCCAAGCTGGGTTTGAACCCAAGAATTATTATTATTATTATTAGCACCGCGTCTTATTACCCGTTCGGGTTATACGCACTTACGCTAATGTGTAATGGTAGGGTGATTGTGAGATGAAATGAAGGACCTACAGTTTAACGTGGAATCCGAACCACGGTGGAGGCCTGGCATTCCTCACATTCACAAGAAATCTCTTCAGAGGTGAAGGAAGGGTTTGGTAATCAGATAAATCTGTGCCGGGACCGAGGATTGAACCCCGGCCGCCAGCACAGAAGTCTGACACCTTACCCCTAGACCACCAGGTCACCTTTGAACCCAAGAAACTTTGGGGTCCTAAGAGGAGCACTTTACCCCCCAAGACCACTAAGGTCGACCTTTTAAATCTATTATCATTTTAGATTGTTTTTCATTTTATGTCCTTGTATTTTAGTTTGGTTATCTTAATCATAATATAATCATATCCACTTTTGTTTTCCACGCATAATAATAAACACCCACCTGAGTAGATCTACATTCCATTACCTTGATATAACTTCCACCATCGCTAATCCTTAAGGAGGAGTTCGCTTCTTCTCTGTTTTCAATGCTAACAAGATTCTGAGATATGTACGTCAAGAAGATTAAACTTTGTGAGATTCAATTTACAAGTGAAAATCTCTTGCCGGCATACCCGAAACCAGTTTTACAAGATTCACTTAGCTACTCAAATTATAGTTTTGATATTAAGGTAAACCACGCCTTCAGCTGCTAATTTTGACACAGTTTAAGATGAGTTTCCCTTAGAGCGCAGACGAATGTACTGTACAAATAAAAACATTATGTATTCATAGAGTTTTAAATGTTCTTGGTAAGATTGTAAATATTTATTAAAAACTCCTATTTTTTTAAATTTCTCTTTATCTCACATACATATACATATACACACAACACACACATTTTTAATTGATTCGGGGTTAAAAGGCACATTTTATTATACAGTTACAGTATTACATTTTGATACCCTACCTTATAAAATTGATTACATTTTAATTCAAAAGCTTTTTATGATAAAATCATTTATTCGTGTATACAAAAATTCTTATTTATCAAGTCTAAATATTAAACTTGAAAAAATATGTTTGAACAAATATTATTCAACTATATACTATGTGGATGTGTGTGATTTTATGCTATAAACATTGTCATGTAAGATATACACTCTGGAGTAGACTTGGGAGAATCAGGCGGACAGACATGGTGACAAATGAATAAGTTCTAAGAAAAGTGAGGAGAGAGAAACATTTTGGATGTGATTCTTCGGTGCAAAGCAAACTGTAGCTGACATATTCTGAGGAGGAACTGTCTTCTGTACGACGTAATACAAGGAGAGGTTGAGAGAAAGAGGAGCTTAGGAAGAAGGATTCAAATAAGAAATTACTTGGATGAAAGAAGAATTCTGGGAGCTGAAGGAGGAGGCCGAGAACAGACCGCATTGGTGGTCTAAGTTTACTGACAAAAGGAATTGACCTGTCGTAAGAGAGAACACCTGATAGTAAGTAATAATATACGTGTTTTTCATGGTATATATAAAGTAAACTAGGAATAGACCGATTAAATTTAAGGATATATACCAAAATCAACCTTGTGAAAGGGCTTAAAACCTTTTTGTATAAATAAATAAACAAACCAGGATGAAACTGATCGAGTTTCGAGCCCTGGACTCCTAAGTCAGAGCTAAACCATCTTACAAAGCAAGATATTTCCAGATAACAACGAAGACATTTACGGATAGCAGTAGAGTAAGATATTTACAGATACCACGGATGTGTTAGCACACACTCTTTCAAACCATACGAGGACATCACCAGTCCTTACAGTCCTGAGGGAAATCTAGCACACCGGAGGCTGGCTGGGCAGCTCCCAAGGGTTAGACGTCACGCACTCTTTCAGTCATTCAATTGTTGGCTAAACAACCAACCATCTTCAACCACCTTTCCTCACGTGACGTCTACTCTCGTCCAATCACTACAAATTGAGTTTGTGTTGCCGTACAAAAGGAAAGGCGTCTTTCTTTTTTACAGACATTTCTATTGGCATGATCAAAAACATTAACTGCAATTAAATACCACAAATCAGACAGAGTTTGATTAAAAAAACTATTATATTAAACGAATAATTTTGAAATATAAATGAATAATCATTAATTTAGGCTTCAATTTAAATTGGTCTGATTGTTTTTTTGGAAGGGAAGTTGACGGAAACATATTTTAATATAAATAATAACCATATCGGTGAGCACATGGATTAGTTGTCAAGCTTTTAGTCTGACTTGTCAGTGATGAATATCTAGGGGCTATAAATCTTTTTTGGTATACCGAGGGTGGTTTTTCTTAACTAGTTTCCCAATATTTCCAATAAAATGTGAGTATATCTCCAATAAGATTATTCCTTACCCATCCCTACCAAATTAACGTAATTTATATGTTTTAATAATGACAATCTCACGTAGTCAGTTTTGTTGTTAATAGTACTTCGTAACCCAGTTTGTGGAAAGATTAGCGAGTACTAATGCACCGTTGCCAAGGGGACGTCCAAATCTACTAATCTTACATCCTTTACGTGAGGCTCTTTCCTTATCCTGATGAGATGATGATAGTGAGTATGAAAGTTTGGAACCAGTGGAAACACTTAAACCTAATTAACCAAACTTTGGTAACCTTTGGGGTGATTCCCCTTTCGGGATAAATAGCAAAAGTACCAGCTGGGAATCGATTCTGGGACCCCTATACTCGTAGCAGGGTACGCTGACCACTACATCCTGGGGCCGGTTGTTGGTGATGGTAATATGGGAGTTCTATTAGAAACCGGGTATAATGAGGGTTATATTTCCTTAATAATTCCTAACTCTCCATCTGCAGCAAACCGGGTAAATTTCTTCAATATCCTTCCTTCTTTGCCCCTAACAAATAATTGTAATGTATGAGTTTAACCTGAATAGAGAGCAACCTAATGACATGTGGTCGTATCCATCCCGGCGTCCTTGGTTTGGATTATGACCAGGTTAGTATATGGCCTGATCGCCGTGGATTCATTTGCGTCAGTTTATAGCTCAGCTACAGATTTAATTATTGTGTTCGGACGCCAGGTAGTTATTTCACGTTCCTTACCAACAATTAGAGTTTGATTTAAGTTGAAGATAACATACATTAAAGAACACAAATTGAATATTAGGATTAATTTAGTCCACACTTTGATTCTGGTTACTAAAGAATGCCGCTACTAAATGAAAGTTGATTTGGACTAATTGCGCGTTAGTGTATAAAACACGTCAGATCTGTATGTTGGTGTGATCGAGAGTATTTTCCCAATAAGAGCCGTAATAGCTTCTTTCAACCCTTAGCACGTCACATTGTATGATTTACCTTCTTAGAAAGAAATCGGCCAAAATCCCTTTCATTATCACCTAAGAATTTGCAACTCGTTTTAGGGAGATCTCTTAAAATTTGTTCAGTTCCTTCTTCACTAAAAATCATTATTATTATTATTATTATTATTATTATTATTATTATTAGCACCGCGTCTTACTACCCGTTCGGGTTATACGCACTTACGCTAATGTGTAATGGTAGGGTGATTGTGAGATAAAATGAAGGACCTACAGTTTAACGTGGAATCCGAACCACGGTGGAGGCCTGGCATTCCCCACATTCACAAGATGTCTTGTCATAGGTGAAGGAAGGGTTTGGCCTAAAAATCATAAATCCTTATAAAGTTAACATGAAATATATGTTATGCTTTAGCGAGAAGTGGCAAATAATAAAACCCGAGGGGTTTCGATGTGATTTATACCCACCTGGAGCCGGGAATGCCCTTCGGTTGGTTAGCACTGCCTGCACCATCTGGTAGAAATCTCATTTAATGTGAGAGTTCAGAAAGTGTGATGGTTCCCCGTTGAATTGCACACTGAATTTCTATGAGTGAGCTTTAAAGGAACTTTCTATTTTGCCGGAAAGGTAATTTCACACACCTTCCAGGGTTTTTTAAATACACCACAATCGACATGTGACAGACGGCTTTACTTCCCTTCCAAAGGAATACGTGTTACTGATTTTTATAACTCAAGAAAAATCTGTCATCTCGGATGGGTTTGAACCCATTGACATCGGGTCCCGAGGCAAGCAAGCACTTCACCCAAGACCACTGAGGTAGACCAAACGAATATCTAAAATAATAAATAGTAATTAAATCTCCGACTAATGATAGGTGACGGGTGGAGCCCAATGTTCTAATAAGTACCTCGTGTTTCCAGCATGTCTGCGTGAATGGTCCCCGGCCGTTTATCCCGCGGGATTTACCTCCACAGCACAATCGATCTTGGAGTCAAGTGGGCCTGCTAGGGATAAACCTTGCTGGGCAAACTAGGAAATTCTACTCGAATCGCCTTCTCCCAAATCTTTTTTTATTACTCCTCTTTTTTTCCGGGGCTTAAACCCGGTAGTACTACTATTTGTGAGATAGCGTATCCAGCTCTGTTTCACGGTACAGATCGTCCACTTTGAACAGAGGTTTACGTTAAGAAGAGTGTGAAAGAGAAGTGTTTAGAGGAAATGGGAGAATATGGTTTCAAAGAGAAAGGTGGTGTTCACTGAGAATTGACGAGTATTTTGAATGGAAGAGAAAAAAACAAAACAAAACATGAGAACCTTCTATAGAGTGTAAAGAGAATAAACACGTAACAAAGCTAGATGCCCTTTCTTTTTCTGACTGAGGTAGGCTATCAAGAGGTTCCTGTTTCAATACCTTGTGGGTGAGTATACCAAAATAAAAATAAAATAGATAATAGAGTGAATATAATAAGTAGCGAGAAAGAAAGGACTAAGAACCATATTTTTTTATAAGCATAGTTACGGTCGAATGGGGGATTGGATGACTTCCAAATCTTTACTAATATATATATATATATATATATATATTCCCTATTTGACCTTAACTATGCTTATAATTTAATGTATTGAACGGTTGGTTGAGCTACTAGACAAAGAGTATGGGCTATTTGCAATGTATAGTCAATATTCAGCAGTCAACCAATCCCCATTCAACCTGCACTATTTGTTATTGAGTGTTCTTGGAGATTGGTTGATTCCTGAGACTAGACTACGAATACGGCCCTAAGTTGGCAATGAAATGTGAACACGATGAGAACAATAGTAATAATAAAACCGGCTGGACTAACTGTTTTATAATGAAAGGACACTTATCACTTCTCGCATGAGTGATATATACCTTTCTCCACAATGTGCGCTCTAATCCCAGGGCAGTCAGTGTCTGGAAATATATTTAATGGAGAGTGGTGGGTGAGAAAGGCAGTTGATAATGGCGCTATCTCATAAAAGCAGATACCAAATAATCTTGTTAGTATAACATCTTCTTGAAGCAATATTTATTTAATAAAACAAAACACATTGAGGTTTTAGGGGCTTTAAATTTTATAAGGCTCTAATTTGATACCTAGGTAATGAATAAAATTATATAACTAAAGAGTCATTATTATAAGGGAATTTTCATGAAGGGTAGAGGTTGAAAAACCAAAACACCCACTTTCAATACACTTCTATTTCATCACATTGTTTTCAAAATATTAGGCCTACTACTCGCCTTTATTAATTTGCTTGGTGATCTAATTGTTTTTTCTCAAAAAATAATTTATTGACAAAGTTTATTTTTCTTAAGTATTTTATTTTATAGGTGTTAGAAAAAGGCCAACTTTTCCACTTGTGTACTAATTACGCTAACGCTTTTAGGGATTAATAAGGTTATATTTAAAAGAAGTGTACCTACATTTGCGTGAAGATAGAGTGGAAAACCATTTAGTAAAAATCACCCTCAGTGCACCAGCCTGAGATTCGAACCCTGATCTCCCAGTCATCAGCAGTCTAGTCTAATGCGAGAGTAGCGCGTTAGACCGAATAGATTAAAATAACTAATAATATAGTAAAATGTTTAAAATGTATTTGTATTTTCTAAAAAAAAAACTCTTAATATGAAAATTGGAATGTATTTGCAAATAACTAATCCAAAACTTGCTTTTGAAACAATATTGCAATTATTTAAGAATCAAAAACAATTTTTGGTACAAAAAAAATGGAGGCCTTCCACCTCAAAAAACGGAAAATGTTTGTTACGTAGAGAAAAAAAAAAGAGGGTGACAAATAGATAATTTGCGTTTAACTTTGAAGAGGGATGTCTTTTTTTTGCTTTGCATAAAGCCCCCACCCATCCTTTTCACCCATCCTAGGTTTGGAAGCGACCGCAGTCTGTCGTATGTGTAAGAGAGAGTAGAAAATGACAAAAAAAAAAGGGAGTTGGGTTGTTATCGAGAGCTAGCAGACGCATGCAGGGCTGTTTGTATACTCAACAACCAAGGGGCTTTATACACCACACCACGTGTTGTTAGGTTGGCAATGGGGATTTACACACTGTGGTCAGCAAATAATGTACTTTTATACCATAATTTACACCGACTAAATAAATAAATAACACGGTAGGTCTTGAATAAATAAATTTTGAAACCACGGAATAGGCGTGGCAGACATTATTTTGTACGACTTCTTTCATTTACCGCTCTTAATTAGGCCACTAACGGCTTAATAATGGATAGTCACTGAGGAAACAATAGTGTCCAAAGTATGTAATGTGTTTTCTATTTTTATTTTTTTAGGTCAGGGATTAAATATAAAATAAATACTTACAAATAAATGGTATGGTGCAGAACACATACTTTCTCTCTATTTAATCTTAAAATAAGTAAATTTTACTAAAAAATAATAAAATTTATAAAACAAAATAATATACATTGTTGAGGAAACATCCGACCAAGGAGCATAAATGGAATAAAATACTGTTATAGAAACATTGGGAAAAGAGGAAAATAACTTTCCACCAAAGAGTATAACCAACAATTTATGTTTTAAAAGAGGTGCATGCATTTTTTAATACATTTAATTATAGTTCAGAGACTATTGATTTCATAAAAATAAATCCATAATAACATATTTTTAATCTTTATAGTATTTTTTTTTAGCACAACGACTTACTACCCGTTCGGGTTATACGCTTTAAGTACTAATTACGCTAATGGATTAGGAATTGGGAAGGTTGAATTAGAGGAAGTGAACCCGCATTTGCGTGGAGGGAGAGTGGAAAACCATTTAGGAAAAACCACCCCCAGTTCACCCGACCGAGATTCGAACCTCAATCTCCCCGTCCTCAGCAGTCGAGCTAAACATGACAAGCGCGTTAGCCAACTACGCCACCGAGGCGGGTATTTAATAGTATGACAACTTCTCAATGTCAGATTATTTCGTATCTCAAAAGTTACGGAGATATTATCAAAACTGGAAATTTCCATGTATGTAAAGTACCCTTAAAGTTATTTTCACGAGAAAGTAATAATTGCCATTTTGTTTGTAATCTTTAAACAAAGTCCAGATACAAAGTTTGATTAAAATGGTTTATACTTATTGGGGGAAAAAAAAAGTTTTTTTTTCTTTTTACCCTTCAGTAAACTGCTTTTAATTTTAGGGTTAGGGATTTAATTCCAAAAGTCCATTGGGGGGAATCTAATGAAAACCCTAGATACCAAGATTTAGCTCAATCGGTAAAATGGCTTTTGTTTTTGGCTGAGATACAGAAACACAGAAAAAAGGCATCGCAACAATATTTTTTTCGATTTAAGTGGGTCATGAAACGTCAACACTTATCAAAATATTGAGATCAATTTTTTTGATGATCCCAATAATTTCTCTTTACGAGAGGTCGAGATAAAGTGAAAAGAATCCTGATATGATAAAATAACTAACCACACCGTTGACGCATCGTACACAAATTTTGACAATGACAGGCCTATACTGTAACCTATAAATGTAAATTTGAAATTCAATCAATCTAGACCTGCTTTGGCGGCAGCATGGTCTAATGCGCTAATCTTACAGTAGACTAGGCTACAAATGATGGAGAGATTGAGATTCGAATCTCGGTTGGGTGTACAACATTTGAACCACCTCAGTGGCGTGGTTGGCTAACGCGCTTGTCGGGTTGAGCTCTACTGCCGAGGACGGGAAGATCGAGGTTCGAATCTCGGTCGGGTGAACTGGGGGGGGGGGGCTTTTCCTAAATGGTTTTCCACTCTCCCTCCACGCAAATGCGGGTTCACTTCCTCTAATTCAACCTTCCCAATTCCTAATCCATTAGCGTAGTTAGTACTTAAAGCGTATAATCCGAATGGGTAGTAAGACGCGGTGCTAAATATTAATATATATACAACTTTTGAAATACATCCCGGGGAAGACTACTTCAAATAGCTTATATAATTAATCTAATTTTCAAAAATTGGGGAAGAGGACCGCTCCAAATATATTTAAGGATATTTTATTTTCAAACATTTACCGGTGGGATGAGGACTGGAGGGAGAATGGTTAATTTGTTTTTGCACCCCCCCCCCCCCCTTCCCCCCGTCATCCCTTCCCCTACACTAATACTGTAAAGTTCCAACCACTGGTTTTGGTAACTCTTCAAATGGACCTCGGGTATATTCGGCCGGCAATATAGCCTTGAAGACACTACACCGAACAAACTTTACAGACATGTCTGATCCGTTGCAGTTTAATTCACTCGGTAAATTAATCCTACGTCATTATTTTGTCCAACGCTTCAAGAGACATTTACCCTTCATCTTACCGTAACTTTAAACTAGGTTAAGTCAGCTCAACCAAGTAAAATTTCTAAGATACTTGTGTAATCTAAAGTTTAAGATGCATTAAACTGTTTAGAATCGATGTTTCATAAAGTAAGTCTTAAGAATTACGTAAGATATGCATGTGAATAAACTATTAAATCTATACTTATAAAATAACATGTCCAGACTGACTGACTGACTGATTCATCATCGCCGAGCGCAAACTATCAAGGCTACAAACATGAAATTTGGACTGTATATTCATTTTGTTATGTAGGCACCCACTAAGAAAGGATTTTAGAAAATTCCACCCCAAAGGGGTCAAAATAGGGGATGATAATATGTATGATAATATGTATGATAATATGTATGAAAGTACGTCATTTTGAAAGTTACATAAACAAAATTTTGTATTTCAGTTATTGACGTAAAACAAATAAATACATGTTTCAGGAATTTTGGAAATTTCATTTAATAAGGGATGAAAAAGGGGGTGAAAGTTTGTATCGGACTTGCATTATTTTTGATCTGAGGTCAAGTTATGGTCATCAACGTAACGTAATATTTTAAATTAATCTGTAAATACATATGTATATTTTCGTATTTGTATATAATCAACTTCCACGCGAGAAAAGCCGCGGGCAACAGCTATCTAGTATATATATAAAAAAATCCTTAAAATGTCAAAATAGTTTCTAAAAATATAATTATGACACTTTTAATATACTTTACATTGGCTTTACATCCAAAAGCTTCACTCAAGTTAAGTTAAAATATGATGTAATTTGTTAAACATATAATTTTACTACGCATTGCAAAAACATTTACCACTAAGAACTTAAAATTGTTATATCAATATTTCTTTTGTATAGTATTAGCATAATTTTTTGATTGTAATTTAACAATCATTGTAGATTTTTTTTTGCTCAAAATATTTATTTTGTGACCTTATATATGGTTGAGATAGATCTTAATTTCCACATATACGCAAATATATTTATATATGTCCCCTTGATGTTTATAATATAAATATGACATGTCATTAACCCCACAGCCCAAACATACTCATGCTCCCCATATGGTTGGTCACATGTATTAAACGGCAAACTCGCCTAGTTTGATTTTCTGGTGATGGGTAGGTCAAAATTTGAAAACCGGCTTGGTGTAATGGAGGTAACCGGTTTCCCATCGAAAGTTTTCCACTCTTCCTCCACGAAAATGAGAGATCATTTCCTTTAACTCCTACCTCCTTCATTTCCATCCGATTAGCGTTATCAAAATACAGATATCCCGGATGGGTAGTATTAAAACCCGATAAAAAAGAGAAAGAAAAAGGCATGCGTTTAAGACAGTTGAATACAGCTTTTGTCTCACCATAAGATATTCTTAATTTTTGATTCACAAATCAAATTAGAGCCAGAAAATACCCAGATTATTCACCTAAACATTTATTTTTTCAAACATAAATCTTTTCAAGCTTGCTAATTTGATAACGCTCTCAACCGTGTTTAGGAAACTAAAAAGAGAGAAAGGATTTTTTTTAAATCAATAAATAAATTTTCCAGGCGGATCGTTCTGTACAAACTCTTCGCACACAAACATTCTCTTGATATCTCGCTATCTCTCTTCATCCACGTCCCCCCTCTCCAAACCACCCCTTCTCACCCCCTTCCCACGAACTGTCCAAAGTCCTACTAACAACAATGCCACATTCATTGTGATGGAAATGGTTAGGGAACAACGAATTATCGCCCGCACTGGGTTTGACAGACCGCGGAGTTCCCCGATAGTCCGCGCAATAGAACCGAACTGCTGTCGGGTGTGTTCAGAAATGTACCAAGTGCCTAACCTCTTTCACGTACGAATAAAAACAACACACACATGGGGACACCGATATACGTGGGTTTTTACAAACCTTTAATTAACATTCAAATTTATATAAAAATATTATTAAAGTTCATTTTAGCATTTTGGAATGTATTATAGCCTACACTAGCAAAAGTATACGTATACATTGCGTAGTTACCCCTGGTAAGGTTTTTCTTTGTTTCAAACAGACAGAAACAAATTTATTTATTTAATTTTTTCCGACACAGTCTTTAATAATTAAAAAGTAAAATGATCAAAAATTGAAAATTTCGGCTTCGATATCTAAACTATATATATTTTTTTTTCTCTTGGTAGCTGACGACTTTGTTCTTTGCCTGAAAATGACAAATAGTACTAACTGTATTTTTATAAATTTCTTCTTAATATTCCCTTTACAAATCAAAGTTTCCAGGCAAGAACAAATATTTTTTTCCAATCAAAAACCAGTGGTAAAGAAGTGAAATATGTATTGTTTCCTATGAAGGTCGTATTCGGCCAAAGGCAAATAATTAAAACTGTAACAAGAATTTTAAATTTAGTCTTAATTGTTATATCCATAACATCAAACTACTTAAGTTTTTAGGAGCTTTGTTTAAAAGCATTTTTAGCAGTAAAGGCCTTTTATTTCTTCTTCTTCTTATAAACTCAACAAACCGAAGATTGGTTTGATGTGACTTTATCCATCCGGGTCTGGAAATGCACTTAGTACTTTGACTGGTTAGTGCTGCCTGCACTATCTGATATACATGCCATTCATTAGGGGAGTTCAGAAAGTCTTCGTGTTCCTCATCGTCCTATACACTAGATTTTTACGAGCGATCGCGAAAGGTCCAATCAATTTTGCCAGTAAAGGTATCTTCCCATACATTCTACATGCAACAATCGAAATGAGACCGACGGCTTTACTTCCCCTCCGAAGAAAGTTGTGCTACGGATTTTTATCGCTCAAAGAACATCCTTTAACCTTGACCGGGATTAAACCCATGAACATCGTGTCCTGAGTCGAACACTTTACCCCAAGACCACTGAGGACGGTGCATATTATTTATATACTTTTAATACCGAAATGGGACTTTTTATTTATCGAAACCAATATTTGTATTTACCACAGAACAGGGGGACTACATTTACAACTTCATAGAAGGTTCGTACGCGGTCTAAAGCGAAATCTCATTCTGGTTTCCCTGTCAATGATAAGTCCGCTGTGCGATAAGAATCGTCTCTAAACATAGGTCTTCGTGGTCGTCTAATGATCGATATTTTCAAACAACTCAAAATGCAAGCTAAACACGATCCTTGATATTTTCTTCTTTATCACAAACACGTGAAAAAGTGCGTCAAATAACCAGAATTATGAGGATCTTTTAAAAATTAATAAATGAATTAATGATAGATCACTTAAGATATTTCACAAAACTAATATTATCGAAGGAAATTCGAATAAATTCTTTGATTTTTACTTGTTTCACTATCCCATCTAATTTTTTCTTAAAAGTTTAAAACATCTTGGGTCGTTATTTATGTAGCGTTTATTACCGTAAAGCTACAACGATTAATAAATAAAAGCAAGACTGGACACTATTGGAATTAAAACAAGTCAACTCACCGTTGCCCCATTCAACAGCTTCGACTCACTGATGTACACCCCGCACAAAAATAACACGCCACAATGAATTTAACTGACCAACTAAGCGAGTGAAAATCATCCAAGACTGAACTGTGCATTATCGCGGGGCATGTTGGGAAAATTGTGGCGCGCACGCGCAAGAAGGTGGTTGAAACATTTGGTCTAGAACAATCTACCTGCTGCTACGCTATTCTACCGTCGTCTATTTATCTCCTCCCTCTCTGCATTGTTATGTGTTTGCCTGTGTTTTGTTTACCCCTCTTCCCCCTCTCTGAGCTAGAATAAGTTTGTATATAATGTTGTAGTCCAGATGGACGAACTACTCTTGTTATGATCAGGTCCTCGGACACACATAGGTGTCCGGGATGTTTTTAGAAGGTACGAAATTCCCTTTTGGCTGTTGCATTTTTGAAATTATGTTTTGGCAAATTAATATTTAAATTTAAAACACTTTCAACTATAAAAAAATAAGCTTCGTAGGGATATCACGTATTACTTTAATCCTTTTAGATACGACATTTTCAAGAATGTTTATCTTCAGTTTAGTTTTGTTTAACGACAAAACCCTATCTGGGTTCGCAGGGTATTCTATTTGTCAATTTTTACAAGACGTAAAATTTTGAAAATGTTAGTATCTTATACCCTGTCTGGCTTGAAAGTTTTATAATATTAGTGACTTAGAGCCTGTTTGGCTTGAGAGGTTTGGTATTTCTATTAAGGAAGAAATATTAGTAGCTTACCGATTTCGGTAATAAATTGCCCGCAACTATTAAAATATTAGCACCGCGTCTTACTACCCGTTCGGGTTATACGCACTTACGCTAATGTGTAATGGTAGGGTGATTGTGAGATGAAATGAAGGACCTACAGTTTAACGTGGAATCCGAACCACGGTGGAGGCCTGGCATTCCACAAATTCACAAGATGTCTTGTCAGAGGTGTAGGAAGGGTTTGGAAATCAGATAAATCTGTGCTGGGACCCAGGATTGAACCCCGGACCCTAGCACAGGAGTCCAAAGGTACATATAATTATCCTCATTACAACATAGTTTAAGAGTGAGTTCAGGGAAACAGAAAATGAATAGACCTGAGTACGGCCTATTTACTTTGTGATTATTCTATCGACTCCTCTGCAATTATTATATTACCTTTTTTATTCTTGATTTTGTTATACACCAGCCTTAGTTCGTTGGGAATTAAGGGCGGTGTTACATTTATAAGATGTGAATAATTGATTTTTGAATACTTTTTTTTCCCACGTTTCCTCCTCCATTGTTATGGTTTGGTCTAATAGTCTTATTACTTCTAGACCAACAGGAGCAATATTTTACTACAACACATTGCAGAGTCCAACTAGGAAAGAACGGCTACACAACCGTTGTTTGGAAGTAAAATTCTGTACTTGTGCAATGGGTTTGAATGATGTTACAGTCGGAAGACCGTTATGGATTGATGGCCAAGAAATTAGTTGCACATCCAAGGTAGAAAGGAATGTGGGGATTTGACCTCCTCAAGATTGCAAATATTTTAATAGAAACTCGAATCGTATGAAGTAAAAATTTATTTTTGAACTCTGAAAATATCTCGATTGTATAATATGACGAATTTTAAGAAAAAGCTTAAGACTTGATATTAAAAAAGGTATAACATTATCACATTAAAACTAGGCCCAAACCTAGTATTACCAAATTGAAAAAATATATAAATACAAACCTGATAATTTAATTTATTGTATGCAAGGTCACTTCCAATACATATATGCTACACAGGATGGTCGGAAATTCAATCACCTAAACTGCACATATAGTTTGTTTGAACTAAAAGGAAGATATCATCCTTAAACACTTATATTCAGCAAAGTGAGCTAATACCATTACATTGCATCCAAAGTTTCAGCGTACAGAGCTGGGAGAGCGAAGCCGTGCAACGTGCAAGCATACTTGTACAAGTTACATAGGAATTAGGCCTGCGGCACTGCACTTGTAGTAACGACAATTATTTACATGTATTAATGAAATGGGACCTTAGTTGTTAGTGAGGACGATTTGGTAGCAAGACTCACAATTGCAGTGGGAAATGTGTGAGCTATTCCAAATATCTTCAAAAGGATGCGTCAATCACTCTGCGTAGAATAAGGCTCTGCAGCGAAGTTGGGAGTTGTCATTTCGAGCAATTGCTGTGATTTAGGACCTTTAATGATGACCCTCAGGAACGTATTATCATTTCTATATGGACTGGTGTGTTGTGTTACTATTAATTGTGGTATGTACTGCTTCCGTTCTCCAAGATGTCGAGGTGTGCAGTGACACGCGCCTGATTTCTATGCAACTTGCTGTACACGCATACTTGCACAGCTTTGCTATCCCGGCGCTGTATGGCGAAACCTTAAACACAATTTAATGGTTTTAAGTTACTTTGCAAAATGTAAATGCATAAGGATTTTGTCTTCCATTTAATTCACACGCACCCGCCTCGGTGGCGTAGTTAGCTAACACGCTTGTCTTGTTGAGCTCGGCAGCTGAGGACAGGGAGATCGAGGTTCGAATCTCGATCGGATGAACTAGGGGCGGTTTTTCCTAAATGGTTTTCCACTCTCCCTCCACGCAAATGTGGGTTCACTTCCTCTAAATAACCTTCCCAATTCCTAATCCAATAGCGTAATTAGTACTTTAAGCGTATAACCCGAACGGGTAGTAAGACGCGGTGCTAAATATTATTATTATTGATTCCCACAAACTATATGTGAAGTTTGGGCGTTCCGTCTCCAGGGACCCTGTATATTAGCAACACGTCTAACTACCGGTTCAGGTTGTATGAATATGTATAGCTTACGATATGAAATAGGGATTAGGGTGGTCGAATTCAGAGGAAGTGTACCCACATTCGTGTGGAAGGAGAGTGAGAAACCGTTTAGAATAAAACCAGTCTTTGTACACCCAACCGGGATTAGAACCCCTAAACTACTTTCATCGGCAGTATATTCTATTGGGAGAGTGGTGCCTTGGATAATGCGACCACTGGGGCAGGTCCTAATATTTAAATCGCTGCTTTATTGATTTCTAAACTCATTTTATTATTCACAAACTTTCTTGGCCTTCAGTGATTATGGTTCTGTACCCCCTCAAATCCTCCTTTTCCCCCCTCAAAAATCAAATTTCGAACACATACTTGATTGAATGCCTTTCTTAAATAAACTCCTTGTTGTGTCATTTTTAAAGGTAATATATCTATTGTTAGTCTGCTAATACATGCCATTTATCATTTGAATGCTATTTTCTGGTGAGAAAAGCAAGAATAATAGGTTTGATTACGTAAATATTGTCTATATTTATATATGTCTATGTCTATTAGATAGTCATCATTGGACAAACATTAAGTTTCATTCAATTGACATATGAAATACGGAAACATTTTATAGTAAATTATACGAGTATTTGTGTTGTTGCTCGTAACTGTATTTAGACTTGCATTCATAACATTTTCAATGTACTGTTCAATTTAACTTTTTACATTATTGAAATATTAATCAATAAAAATGCTCATGTAAGGGCTTAATAACAATAATAATAATAGTTTAAATAATAGACCGTACAAATAAGAACTTTTAAGAATAAATATCTTTCGACAAGAGGTATAGTCCATTGATGATATATTCATTCATTTTTTTTTGGTGAAATATATGAAACTAGCATTTCTGCACGGCCTTGCCCGTGATACTTGCAGAAATTTGTTAAAAATAGCCTAATTAAAAAGCTAACCAAACATTTAAAAATCCGGCTTCGAGGGACAGTAGGACCCCCTTCCGTCAACCTATGCTAAAAATTTCAGATCTCCGCGTGCCGTAGATTTGGCTGAGCATCGCACACACACAAACAAACAAACACAGACAAACACTTCCTATTATTATTATTATTATTATTATTATTATTATATATAGATAAGCTAATTCTACTAATACACACATCACGTGATGCATAGCGGTATTAAATTGACTTACATTTACTAAATTTTCGTAAAGATTAAAGTGTCATCAATGTAATTAACTGAGGCTTACGTTTTATTTTTAAAAGGTATATTATCTCACTCTGACATTATTATTTCAATCCTGGCTAAAAAATAGATATAAAAACAGTAAATGGACTCGTAGATGAGTTAATGGATTCCACGTGTGCTCTGAAAAATTAATCCGACCGATGCTAATTTAGAGCTGACGACATTTCCCTCTAATTTTCTTTCCGGAAAGGCTATCACAACCACATGTTGGACAATTAATATAAATACTAGAAAAAATAAAAATGTGAAAATGGAACTTGGGATATTTTTATAGAACGTTTGCAAATTATCCAAACCCAATTTCAAAATATACTAGAAATACTTTAATATATTAGTGAACAAGGGTTTCGGAATTGGTTGACATTTTGACAGATGTAATATACGTACTATTCACACTAATATATTGCAGTTATTAGAGAATTATAACTTTAAAAAATATATAAAAGCTTTCAGAAGTGAAAGATAAAATTCAATACTCACAAATTGATATAGGATGTACAGTTGTACACATCATTTATTCAGAAAGGTAACAAACAGACTTAACTTGACGGATTACACCATTTCTATATCTTATGAGCTATATTATAGTGCAATGATTCTCAAACTTATTTTTAGATTATACCACTTGGACATGAAAAATTGTTTAATGCACCCACACTATAAATTTCTTACGAATGAGAAATATGAGGTAATTAATCAAAGAAGAAAATTTACCTCACTCGTATAAAAAATTCCCCATCACGTTCAGTTATCTAGTCATTTTTTTTTTTCAGCTTTCCATTGAGATCTACTCGTGTACCCCCTGAAATTAGCTCGCGTACCCCAACTTGAAAACCACTGCCATATTGGAATGAAGAAAAGTAAGCTTGCTACCTTATAGGGTAGACTAAGGGTACAATCAAAGTCACAAAACATAAGCACCAAAATACGACACATTATCAATTTTTAAACTTTTAAAAACTACACGAGTATTAAAAATAATGAATCTATAAAGTGTTTAAAAATCCATCCAATTTTTAGCACTACGTTTTACTATTATTATTGTTATTATTATTAGCACAACGTTTTATTATTATTATTATTATTATTATTATTATTAGCAGCACAACGTTTTACTATTATTATTATTATTATTAATATATTATTATTATTATTAGCACCACGTCTTACTACCCGTTCGGGTTATACGCACTTACACTAATGTGTAATGGTAGGGTGATTGCGAGATGAAATGAAGGACCTACAGTTTAACGTGGAATCCAAACCACGGTGGAGGCCTGGCATTCCCCACATTCACAAGTTGTGATTAATACACGTCTTGTCAGAGGTGAAGGAAGGGTTTGGCAATCAGATAAATCTGTGCCAGGACCGAGGATTGAACCCCGGACCCTCAACACAGAAATCCGACACCTTACCCCTAGACCGCCAGGTCACCAATCCCGTCTTACGACCCATTCGGGTTATACACCTATGTACTAATTACGCCAGTGAGTTTGTAATGGGGAAGGTAGAATTTAGAGGAAACTTACCCGCATTTGCGTGGAGAGAGAGAGAGCGTGATAAACCACCATCAGTAACCCCCGACCAGGATTGAGCCACGATCTCCCCGTTATCGGCAGTTTTTGCCTTAGACCATATAGCCACCAAAGCACTCATCCAATATTGATCCCTCAACTTGACTCCCGATAAAAGTGAAACTGTAACATTTCTTCAGATTTTAATCAAAACTGGCACTTGGTATCATAATCCCTATGCTATTAAACGTGGCTCTCATTGTTCATATGCGCACGTGTACAAACTAACAGTCTAACACGCGCGCACAAACACACACACACTGACAAAAGCTTGTTTGGGTGAGTGAGGCTAGTGATAGGGGTTTGAATTTATGCGCCGTCTACATTCAGAAGGCATTCCTCTTCCGTCAGTTGTAACCTTCACGGTAGACTGGGTCTTCTCTATCGGGTTGTGAAGGAAACCAAGAGTTTTGATTTCCTCAGAGACCAGTGTGTGAAACGAAAGAATATGTCCTCCCCCTCCTCCCCCCTGAACCCCTTAAAAAACACGCTATCGTATCGTG
>JBCFYV010000024.1:34603215-34717764 GCA_039000515.1 Timema cristinae | reverse complement strand
GGACTTTGATTTAATAAATAAGGAACACGTTTCGGACCTTGAACCTCAATTATTATCTACTCTATAAGGCGTGGATTAGGTCAAGCGTTGTTTCTCTGGTTTGTTAACTGAACTGCAACCGTGAAACGAACCTATATCACTTTTCTGTGTCTGAAAAGAATTAATCAGTAATATTATACATACTTTTTTTTGGGGTTATTTAAATTTCACTTTTTGATCCAAGTGGCTCATATAAGTACACAAAATACAAACCAACATGATTTTAGAACAGCAACATATAACCTTCTGGCCGTTAGTTCATCACTGTGTAAGTGTAAGCTAAGATTTCCCTAGTTAGATATTTTAAGCAATGCCACAAATCAAACCCGGGACCCATAATTAGCTGAGTAAGCAGAAGCACTTTGTACTGAGTAAATGTGTCCAGGAATTAAAAAAAATAAATCAATATTACTTAAAACCTTTACCCCCACCAATCGACTAGTGATCAATTATGTCGGGCTTTGCTTGTCTGGTTTGCCGAACACGGGAAGGTCGGGGCTAGAATCCCGGCCGGGTGAGGAGGATTTCTCTAAATGGTTTACCACACTTATTACACGCAAATGCGGGCACATTTGCTTAAAATTATAACTTTATCATTCTTAACCAATTGGTAGGTTAGTAAGTAGTAGGCCAACCCAGAGGATCAATAAAAAACTAGGCCTGTGTGAATCCAAGAGTATTAAGTAAAATTATATAAATTATACAAATTTATTTTTAAGAAAGTTCAATAATAAATAGGTTTGCTTAGATCCTTTGTACATACAATATTATTATTATATTAAAATTAACAATCTTCTATGGTTAAATAAAATATTGGATCTATTCTAAATTATTTAAAATGTTAAATCCATTCTAAGTTTATTTCCAAATATTTAATAAAATTACATCAAAGCCGGATATGAGATTTATATAAATTGGAAATTTCTAAGCTGATTTGAATAATTCTAATATTGGAATTTGAAGTTTAGAAGCTTCGCACAAACTTTTTTTTTAAAAAACCCTCACCAGACTCTAAACTTAAAAAAAAAAATCATTTCTTAGTAATTAATCATTACATACAACATGATAAGGGGTTAGCGTGGTTGATCACGGGCCCCGGTTTGACTCCGGGTGATATGGAGGAATAAATTTACATATTGTGCTAAGTTTTGGCCTGATATCCAAACCAAATAGTAATTATCTATGCTCTAGGTCTAAATGTGAGGTATCAGGAGCACTATTTTAGATTTAGTTAGTTCAACTTCGTGTTCTGATACTATCAGTGCACTTAGTTGGGCTTATATTATAAAATATAGCACTACTACTCACCGTGCAGATGAACCTAACACTGCACTTATTAGAAATGTGTCAACAAATTTTCCAACTTATTTACTTTTGATCTATTTGACCCTACAATATTTAATTTGGCTAGATTTTATCAGACAGATCGGCTGACTTTAAAGATATATATATACATCACAGTGTGTATGTGATATATATATATATATATATATATATATATATATATATATATGTGTGTGTGTTTTTGTTCCTACAATTTTTAATTTGGCTAGATTTTATCAGACAGATCGGTTGACTTGAATGATATATATATATATATCACATACACACTGTGATATATATATATCTTTCAAGTCAACCGATCTGTTCTGATAAAATCTAGCCAAATTAAAAATTGTAGGAACAAAAACACACATACACACTGTGATATATATCGCAGTGTGTGTGTTTTTGTGGTGTATACATACACACATGCACACGCACACACACACACTCTCTCTCTCTCTCTGCCTGTGAGTTAAGCAATAAAGATTTAACGTCTCAAAAATGTTCAGATATAAAAGAAATGGTCACTGCAGTTTTTCAATGAAACCAGGAATTTACTGTCTTGGTGATGGGAGGGCAGTTCTTTAAGCGACCCTATAAACTCGCTCAGTAAACTTCAAAATATCCACCCCATTAAATATAGAGGGAAAAAAAAAATGCTGACACGAAAAAGATTGAGAGGGTCGAAATAGAGATTGCTCTTCCCTTGACATCGACTTGATAAATATAGATTAATTTAGTTCAGATTCAAATAGCTTGTTAATAAAATTGGTAGTTTTCCTTCCAATTTATTGAGCTGTTATTATTATTAGCACCGCGTCCTACTAACCATTCAGGTTATACGCACTTACGCTAATGTGTAATGGTAGGGTGATTGTGAGATGAAATGAAGGACCTACAGTTTAACGTGGAATCCGAACCACGGTGGAGACCTGGCATTCCCCACATTAACAAGATGTCTTGTCAGAGGTGAAGGAAGGGTTTGGTAATCAGATAAATCTGTGCCGGGACCGAGGATTGAACCCTGGCCGCCAGCACAGAAGTCTGACACCTTACCCCTAGACCACCAGGTCACCATTATTGAGCTGTTAAGGCTAAGAAAACTTGGTTTTCACCGCGTCATATTATCTCTTCGGATCATCTGCATATATTATTTATCACGTGAGGAATTATGGAGGTTAAGTTTTAGAAGAAACGTACTAACATTTGCATGGAGAGAGAGTGGAATTTTTTTTTTAAGGAAAAACAGCCTCAATACACTCGATCGGGGTTTGACCCGCGATCTACGGCAATCCAGTCTAACCCAAGAGTGACTCGTGAGATCATGCAACCCTCGATGAGGATCCAAGGTTTTTTTTTATAAATTAATTTTTACGTGTTTAATGGCTTTGGGCTATTTATATACTCACATTAAAATGATAAAAAGGATAAAGAATTTTAGAAGATATTTAGCCACATCTGCGTGGAAATTGAAAAAAGATCTCATTTTATTCGGTTGGGACTCGAATATTGATCCCTCCTATCAATGGCAAATATAATATGATAGGACTGACATATATATCTGCATTCCCACAAACGTGGAAAGTGTATTTTATTTGAATGAGATAACTGTAATTTTATTTTAGTATTGCACAATACTCATATTAAGATTAATATAATATTTTTAAACATATTGTAAACATATTTATACAATACAGAAGTAACAATCATAAATATTATTTTAACTCAACTCAACTCTATATATAAAATAAATACGTCTGCGTTTTATTTTATTGTTTTGATGGAAGAAAATAATTATTATGAAATACAAATTATATTATTGTTTTATCGGCTAAATAAATTACTCACTCATGTTCTAAAATTTGTGGCGTAAATAATATTTATTTACACCCACAAAAGTTATAAAACTGTTTTATGTAAAACGTTTCTTTCAGGAAGCAAATAATTGTCAGCCTTATTTTCAAGTCAATACTATTTAATTATAATTTATGAATATAACAAGTTAACAAGTTATATTACACTAGATAGCTGTTGCCCGCGGCTTTGCTCGCGTGGAAGTTGATTATATACAAATACGAAAATATACATATGTATTTACAGATTAATTTAAAATATTACGTTACGTTGATGACCATAACTTGACCTCAGATCAAAAATAATGCAAGTCCGATACAAACTTTCACCCCCTTTTTCATCCCTTATTAAATAAAATTTCCAAAATTCCTGAAACATATATTTATTTGTTTTACGTCAATAAGCGAAATACAAAATTTTGTTTATGTAACTTTCAAAATGACTGATTTTCATACATATTATCATACATATTATCATCCCCTATTTTGACCCCTTTGGGGTGGAATTTTCTAAAATCCTTTCTTAGTGGGTGCCTACATAACAAAATGAATATACGGTCCGAATTTCATGCTTGTAGCCTTGATAGTTTGCGCTCGGCGATGATGAATCAGTCAGTCAGTCAGTCAGTCAGGACGTTATTTTATAAGTATAGATTGTTTGGGACGTTTTAGATAATACAACAAAACCGTTTGTGTCTCAATAAATATTTATCATGAAAGTAAGTTTGAAAAAAACAAAAAATGTTTTCAATGATTTATTTTAAATGTTTTACATACATGCAGTCACACCTTGTAATTATTCATTTCCTACCTACTAAAATTCCGGAAATAATAAAACCTCACCAGTTACGAAGCTTCATGAAAAATTCAAACAATGCTACACAATGTTAAAGAAATTCATGTAACATTAAAAAGGATGTTAAAAACGCTACAAATTTGTTTCAACCATCTGGTGAATAATGAAAAATATGTACCTATTCGTTATGAAATACAGAATAAAATTCAAACTAAATTTCTTTTAAATGGCAAATGTGTACATGCTGTGGTTTATTGTGACCGGCATATTCTATTTATATTATATTTCTCGTCAACATTGCTGTATTAATAATTGTATTCATCCAATTAAGTATTTAATGGGAATTCAAAGGTGAATGTATGTCATAATTTAACAAATGAAACACAGAAATGGGCTCAGTCACAGTAAAGAAAAAAAAACACAAAATCAATAAGAAGAGCTCACCATATTTTATCTATGAAATAGTTTCCTATTTTTTTTTTGTAGATGAAAAAATACGTTGCCACATGGCCACCTCATTTCAGCCTGTGCACTTTGATTATCCTTAATATTTTTGGGAACATGAAGTTCATCATGCCACTTTATCCATTTTCCAGAAAATGCCTCCATCTTGCTCTAACTTACCACCACTATTCCTCATTTAATTTATTCCATTCTTCTCTTCTCACTTGCACCCTTTCTGTTATCTTCTCCTTGCATCTCTTTCTTGGACTCTCTTGCGGTCATTTTACTTCATACTTCATTTCCAACATTTTATTTGGTATCCTTTATTTCTCCAACCTCATTACGTGAGCATACCATATCAGTCTTGTTTCTTCTACTATCTCATTTACCCCCCTGCGCTACACTTTTTCCAGAATAACTTCACTCCTAATCCTGTTTCTCCTCGTGACAGCTAACAAGCTCCTCAAAAATTTCATGACCACACCTCACGTCGTCAAAAGCAACGGATAGTTTGGAATATGAAGAATTTCATGAAAAACCTACAGAAAATGATTATGGAAAATTTTCCTATTGAATATATTTATCTATAGTCGTATTACCGGGGTGAGGGTGTAAATGACGCTTTGTTACGGACGTTAGAGATAATGATTGTCGACGTTAAGGTGATGATTGTTCAATGCAAGTCTCAGGCATCAGACCAAATCCTTCAAGGGGAGGAAGACTTAAAAAAAACAAACAAGCGGGAATAGGGTGTTTATCTGAGGTTGCGGTGGGTTAAGTCGTCGATACCTTGGGTCTCTGCTGGATCAATCTGAATCGACCAAGAGGTGAAAGGACACAGAAGGCCGAGGAGAGCTTACCTAAATGGATGCGGACGTCAACAGACGGATTAGCTTATCAACTAGATGCGTTACTGACTGAGGTAAAGTCAGACCCACACTTATATCGTGTCCCCGTCGCCATCAGGGTCAGAGTGGGGGGAGTTATACACGCAGTGGTGGTGGAACATTTGTGTGTGTGTTGTGGGGAGAGGGGGGACAGTAAGGGTTTGAAATTTAGGTCTCTAAAAGCTATTTTGAATGGTATTCCTCAGCAATTTGAGAATTTTATTGTCTATATAAGCTATTTGATATAGTATTTCCCATTAAAAAAAATTGAATGCTTCTAGAAGCTATTTGGAGTGGTCCTTCCCTAAACATTTTAAAAAATTGGGATGGCCTTAGAAGCTATTTTGAGTGATTCTTGCCTGATATTTTTGGACAGCTAGATGTCTATAAAAGCTATTTAAAGGAAAATTTGTGAAAAAAATGAATGCATCTATAAGTTAGCTGTAGTTTGGCTTAGGGCCATCTTTCAGCTTTATATTCGATAATACCAGAGGATTTGAAATACATTTAGGGGGGCAAATTTATTTCAGGACGGGGAAAACTCTTTCCAGGGGACAATTCACCCTTGCCCTAAGGTTTATCCCCGCCCTGTAGACTACACACGGTCATGATTAAGACCAAATCGATGAAAATATGATCTTCAGTCCATTGTGAAAATTTATAAGCAGTGGAATAAAAGAACTGAACAGGTAAAGCCCGCAACAGAGTTCGGTTCAAATCACTCTACTGGTTGAGAATACGGCGTAACTGAGAGTCCTTTGATGCGAGGGTCAAATACCAACTAGAAGCGGGACGTAGCGACCTGATATGCGTAACGCTTTCATGATCAGATACTGAAAAAACCAAATTATTCAAGATACGCGTCGATGATACGACTCAAGAATGTGATACAAGTGTGGACCAGGCTTAAGTATAATCTTAATTACATTCTTCAAAAATTAATTATATCCTTCAGAAAATCATAATTAACTACTTGTAATAAGACTAATTTAAATGCATTAGGGATTAGTCTTGTATGGAAAAGCACATGTCACAAAAGGATAATGTGTAGTTACAGAGATCATAATATACTCTCCTAATATTTAATTCATGTGTGTCACCATTACATTCTTTACCTTGTGAACGTGGGACTAGAATCTGTCATGCTGTGCTGTGGCCGAGGATAGTGGAGAGGTGATGGGGTATATTTGTGTGGGTTCGTGTTTGATGTTAAACTTGGGTTTTAAATAGGTTTATTAGTATTACTATGGCTATTACAAATGTGAGGTTGTGATATTAGAATGAAATAATTAAGAGAATATTCGGAAGCTTGTGACAAAACTGAAATGTTGCTAGGAATTCCCCATGGCCAATCTGACTCCTAGGTGATCCCTACACGGTTCTCGAACCCCGTTGCCCTGAGCTAAATTGGCAGGCCTCAAGAGAAGCAGTATTGACCCGGCGTCCTGGCCCGCATAGTCCCGAGATGGGCATAGTGATCCCTAGACTTTGTTGTTGATTTGTCAGCCATGATTGCTGAATCCTCTACATTTTATCCTGGGTCCTGGCCTAGTTTCTGACTTAGGAATGTTAACACTTTTGTGGTCAGCTCCTCTAGTTTATTTGTTTATTAGGATAATCTAAACAACCTGCAACGCTCGTTTCGTCATTCACAACTCATAGCATACAATATTACACAAGCTCGCCTTCCAAATTAGGCCATGCTTTTACATATGTATCATAAACCGAAAAGTGATCCACAAGATTAGTCGTGATACTGGTACCAAATGAAAACAATTAAAAATGAGAGCCTGGATACGAGAATCGAGCCAGAGACCCTTAACTTTACGTTCCGATTTTCTACACCCAATATAATTGCTGAGGAAACCCCAGGTCTTACGGAGAAAAGCTTTATCTTTACTCTCTTGGTCAACTGTTGCCAAATATCCTGGCTTTCAGTTATGTCTGAAGGTGGTGTGCTGGTATATGAAGGGGCTAATTGCAACCTCGATTAACTAACTTTGCGAAACTTGTCTTATATTTGAGAGGAGAAAATTGTAGAATAACAACGCTATTTCTCAATAGTAACCATACAGTTCCCTCAGCAATGATATCCAGTGTACCTATGAGCTACCCCGGTTGAGTATCTAGCTAATGTGCTAGCTCATGTAATACGCATAGTGAGGAGTTTATCGCAATATTTTCCAAACTAATGCACAAAAGAGATGAGCATAGAACCAACGATCATAGTGGTCCCTATGGGGCATAGTCCCCACGGCAGCGTGCCAATCCACCGTTATAAACTACGACTACAAAGAAGACGCCACCACACATTTACACTCCATTTATTCTGAAAGGTAGTAGTATTACTTTGAACGATTGCAGTATGGGCCTATCTTATAAGCTGCACCAAAGTTTAACTCAAGGTAAAAATTCTACCTTCCAGGGTAAACTGAGGTGTGAATCAAAGGAAGATTCATCCATAATAAAAAAAAAGATTGATTGAATTTTAGCTTCCATGCATGCTCCCAACTTTAATTATAATTTAAAGGAAACACATTGGATGGTTCATGCACTTTAATGTTTTTAGAACCACTTCTTACTAACCGTTCGGGCTCTACGCTTTGGTACTAACTACGCCAATAATTTTAGGCATTAATAAGGTTATATTTAGAGGAAGTATACCTGTATTTGCGTTGAGGGAGAGTAAAACAAATTCACGGAAAACCACCCTCACTACACCCTACTGATATTTGAACCCCGGTTTCCCCATCATTGGCAGTATAGTCTACTGAGAGAGCAGTGAGCTCGACCATGCTGCCACCAAGGTAGGTAATATACTAAGGGCCGGTCTTATGAATACTAGATAAATATCGCTATCGGGAGGTTAAAGTTAGCGACCAGATAAAGGCTATCAGCCACTTTAATATTTTAAGCGTATTATGAACTGAATTTGTCTGCCGGATAGCTATCTGAAGGATAAATATGTTCTAATGTAGAAAACGCAAGGTTGGTAATGTTTTTACTGGTGCGCGCATGCGTATAAGCCCTACTCCTACCGCTACTACCTGGAAAGTGACTAAAACCCTCAAAATTTGTTAAATAATGGCGGCTATATGAGTGCGAGGAAACAGATGGCATCATGTGGGCGCAGAAGCTAAGATGTCTTGCAAGTACTAATTTAGGTGTCTGCCAAAATGTGGGAAATAGTTGGGTGCAACGTTTACAAAATTTCCTTTTTTGTACTCACATTTTGATACTTAATTAGTTCTTATATAAATATAGTTCTAAATATAGCTTATTAGTTTATATAAAGGTGTGAATTAAATGTTCTAACGTTATATAGTTATAGCCCGGGTCTGTGCTTACTAAACACGCGAACCAATATTTTAACCTAAATATAGATTCTGATTGGCGAAACCTCATAAAAAAACAACTTGTCACTATGGCAACAACCATTTTAACTTTCAGATAAAAGTTATCACGTACTTAAACCTCCCGATTAAAATGTGATTGATAAATACATTTTATCTGGCACTTTTAACTTATCAACCAGATATAAATATTATCTGCCAGATTAATATATGTCCAGGAATCACAAGCCTGGCCTTTATTTGAACGAATTAATCAAAATTATGTATTTATTTTGTTCTAGTTTTCAAATGGTGGAAATTGTTACAGTCGTTTCTCTCTCGATAAAAATTATATAAATTAGTTGATGCTATGTATCATCGTTTGACCACGCAAGGTAACTATGATTATACCATTGTAAATTTATTGCTTATTGATCCTTATGTACTGTTACCAATGTTGACCTCATAGCTGAGCTACTATGCAGCTGCTATGAGCAAGATACCCCTTCCTCAACAAAGATTGTTGAGGAAAAGTCAGAGAAACAAATATCACACACAATTAAATTTTAAGACCACTCAGTTGTCATATACCAAACCTACATAATGTAATTAATTTCAATATCACTTGAATTAACTCTAAATTTCAATGGGGGAGGGGGGGGGGGAACAAAGTATTGAAAAATGTGAACGTTTCTTCTGAAAATAACATTTTTGATGACATTTTATTTGATTTTTAGGACGAGAAAGATAAATGTTACACACAGAAGCAAAGGATAAAGGAGAGAAAAAAAAAGCAATAAAAATTTGTTCCTCCCATTCTCTTCAAATCCAAAGAAAGATAATAAAGAATAGATAACTTTTCCTCTAGAAGAGAAACCATTTAAGATATCGGCTACCAATTCTCAAGGCCATTAACACTAACTTACAGGGTACAGGTTTCTTCCACGTTTTATTCCCCCTAGTTTCATATTTTATTTTCTCACGATTTTTTTTTTTACTGCCCAAACTTTTTTTTTTTAGTATATATAGTGACTTCTTTTATACAATCATGTCTCAAATGGTGCTTAAAAAAGAATACTTTAAGTAAAGTTAGAGAACAAAGTGCTTTCAAAAGAAAATACTTTACAACCCTATATGTAAAGTTTTGTACTTTATGTAATAATTTTTTATGACCGTTGAAGAGAAGAGTTTTAGATTTTTGAAAGTATAATGCGATTTATTTTTCAAGGATATTTTATAAAAAGGAAATACGATGTGAGTTTGATATATAAAACATCAGAGCAAAAAATTAGGCCAATAGTGTATACTTCATTTTTAAAAGGAAATCATTACTTATGAAGGATAAAAAAAAATGTTAGTGGCAATACAAAATAAATTAATACCTATGTTTAGTGGTGTTATCAGGCCCTTATAATTTAAAAAAATAACAAGTTAAAATGTACAATACATAATACATGTCAATTTAAAGAAAATCTATGATAAACAGCTGGCCCCTTAGTATTCGCGTATTTTATTAATAATTGGAGGACGTTAAACAATGAGGAGTTACATATCCTGTACTATAACAATACATTGTCAGGATCATACATTTTTGCAGATTATGGTGGGCAGGCAGTAAGTAAGGTTGTGCTATTCGAGGACACCCATTAATCACCATTTTTATGGATCCTGAGATGACAGGGGGATGGGGTGATAGGAAGGGTTGTAGCACATGATGGTGGCAGAGGGAGGGAGGGGGATGGAGGAGGGGGGGGGGGATGGAGCACCTGGGTGCGGGATAGAGTGGAGACAATATTTTTTTGGTTGAGAATACTGTTTAGCATAATTGAGAGGGTTGTAGGTTGGTGGATGGAGGACTTGGGGGGAGGGGGAGGGCAGAGGACACGACTGGGATGCGCGGAGGGCTAGGGATGGCTGAGAGGGGGAGGGCAGGGGAGACTAGCATACGGAGGACAGGGTTTTCTCTCCCTCTCTCTCTGCAAATGTGGGTCGTCTCACGGTCTCGATGTGTAGGTGTATTCTATTCTCGAAATGGTAGTAAAACGTATCATGGATTGGGATCCTGGGTAGTATGCTACCTTAGTACAGCAAAGTTAAGTCCCTCTACATAAAACTTCAATACCGCGGAGGTTTTTAGTTTCAAAAAACAGAATACCACTCTTGAGTAGACCCGACCTAGATTCGAACCCTAGATGCGACCACCGGAGGGGATCTGAGTGGTCAGTCCTAGGTTGAATCCCTAGATCACAGGAAACAACCTAACGGAACAGGCTACTGATCTAGAAGTCCCGGGTTCAACCTAATGGAACAGGCTACTGATCTAGATGTCTCGGGTTCAACCTAATGGAACAGGCTACAGATCCCTAGGTCCTAGGTTGAATCCCTAGATCACAGGAAACAACCTAACGGAACAGGCAACTGATCTAGAAGTCCCGGGTTCACAGGAAACGACCTAATGGAACAGGCTACTGATCTAGATGTCTCGGGTTCACAGGAAACAACCTAATGGAACAGGCTACAGATCCATAGGTCCCAGGTTCAATCCCTAGATCATAGGATAACAGTATGAAGCCTGGACCAGATTGAAGACAAGCACTCTTACAATATGAAGTAGAATCAGATTGAAGATAAGCACTCTTACAATATGAAGTAGGATCAGATTGGATACAAGCACTCTAACACTATGAAGTAGAATCAGATTGAAGATAAGCACTCTATCAATAAGAAGTACCAGTTTGAGACATGAAGATCCAGTTTGAGACATGAAGATCCAGATTGAGACATGAAGACCTAGTTTGAGATATGAAGATCCAGTTTGATACATGGAGAACCAGATTGAGATAAGGAGACTCAGATTGAGACATGAAGACCCAGATTGAGACATGAAGACCTAGTTTGAGACATGAAGATCCAGTTTGAGACATGAAGATCCAGTTTAAGACATGGAGACCCACATTGAAACATGGGGAACAAGATTGAGACATGGAGACCCAGATTGAGACATGAAGACTTCCCATTGAGACATGGAGACCTAGTTTGAGACAAGAAGATCCAGATTGAGACATGAAGATCCAGTTTAAGACATGGAGACCCAGATTGAGACATGGAGGCCCAGATTGAGACATGAAGATCCAGATTGAGACATGGAAACTCAGATTGAGACATGAAGATCCAGATTGAGGCATGAAGACTCCCATTGAGACATGGAGACCTAGTTTGAGACAAGAAGATCCAGATTGAGACATGAAGATCCAGTTTAAGACATGGAGACCCAGATTGAGACATGAAGATCCAGTTTGATGCATGGAGAACCAGATTGAGACATGAAGACTCAGATTGAGACGTAACGATCATGTTTGAGACATGAAGACTAAGATTGAGACATGAAGACTAAGATTGAACAGAAGATCCATTTGGAATAGATCCAGATTGAGACATGAAGATCCAGATTGAGACATGAAGATCCAGGGTTGGAGACCATGACAGAGATCCAGATTGAGACATGAAGATCCAGATTGAGACAGAAGATCCAGATTGAGACATGAAGATAAGATTGAGACATGGAAGACCTAGTTGAGACATGAAGATCCAGTTTGATCATGGAGAACCAGATTGAGACATGAAGACCCAGATTGAGACATGAAGACCCAGATTGAGACATGGAGACCCCGATTGAGACATGAAGATCAGATTGAGGCATGAAGACTCCCATTGAGACATGGAAGACCTAGTTTGAGACAAGAAGATCCAGATTGAGACATGAAGATCCAGTTTGGATACATGGAGAACCAGATTGAGACATGGGGGCCTAGATTGAGACATGAAGACCCAGATTGAGACATGAAGACCCAGATTGAGACATGAAGATCCAGATGGGACTGAGACTAAGATTGAAACATGAAGATCCCATTGAGACATGAAGATCCAGTTTGAGACATGAAGATCCAGATTGAGACATGAAGACCTAGTTTGAGACATGAAGATCCAGTTTGATACATGGAGAACCAGATTGAGACATGAAGACTCAGATTGAGACGTAACGATCATGTTTGAGACATGAAGACTAAGATTGAGACATGAAGATCCAGATTGAGCCATGAAGATCCAGTTTGATACATGGAGAACCAGATTGAGACATGAAGACCCAGATTGAGACATGAAGATCATGTTTGAGACATGGAGACCCGATTGAGACATGAAGATCCAGATTGAGGCATGAAGACATTCCCATTGAGACATGGAGACCTAGTTTGAGACAAGAAGATCCAGATTGAGACATGAAGATCCAGTTTGATACATGGGAACCAGTTTGAGACATGGAAGGCCCGATTGAGACATGAAGACCCGGATTGAGACATGAAGATCATGTTTGAGACATGGAGACCCATATTGAAACATGAAGATCCAGATTGAAACATGAAGACTCCATTGAGACATGAAGATCCAGTTTGTACATGAGATACAGATTGAGACATGGAGGCCCCGATTGAGACATGAAGACCCAGATTGAGACATGAAGATCATGTTTGAGACATGGAAGACCCATATTGAAACATGAAGATCCGATTGAGGCATGAAGACTAAGTTTGAAACAAGAAGACTCCCATTGAGACATGAAGATCCAGTTTGATACATGGAGAACCAAATTGAGACATGGAGGCCCCGATTGAGACATGGAGAACCAGATTGAGACATGGAGACCCAATTGAGACATGAAGATCCAGATTGAGGCATGAAGACTAAGATTGAAACATGAAGACTCCCATTGAGACATGAAGATCCAGATTGAGACATGAAGACTAGATTGAACATGAAGACTCCCATTGAGACATGAAGATCCAGATTGAGACATGGAGATCCATTGAACATGAGAGATCCAGATTGAGGCATGAAGACTAAGATTGAAACATGAAGATCCATTGAGACATGAAGATCCAGATTGAGACATGAAGACCTAGTTTGAGACATGAAGATCCAGTTTGATACATGGAGAACCAGATTGAGACATGGAGACCCAGATTGAGACATGAAGATCCAGATTTGAGACATGAAGACTAAGATTGAGACATGAAGACCTAGTTTGAGACATGAAGATCCAGTTTGAGACCTGAGATCCAGATTGAGTTATGAGACCAAACATTGAAACTGGAGAACAAGATTGAGACATGACGAGTAGATTGAGACATGGAGACCCAGATTGAGACATGAAGACCAGTTGAGACATGGAGACCAGATTGAGACATGGAAGACTAAGATTGAAACATGAAGACTCCATTGAGACATGAAGATCCAATTGAGACATGAAGACTAGTTTGAGACGTGAAGATCCAGTTTGATACATGGAGAACCAGATTGAGACATGGAGACCCAGATTGAGACATGAAGACTAAGATTGAAACATGAAGGACTCCCATTGAGACATGAAGATCTAGTTTGAGACCTGAAGATCCGGATTGAGATATGAGACGACATTGAAACGTGGAGAACAAGATTGAGAGAAGAGTAGATGAGACATGGAGGCCCGGATTGAGACATGAAGACTCCCATTGAGACATGGAGACCTAGTTTGAGACATGAAGATCCGGTTTGAACATGGAGAACCAGATTGAGACATGAGGCCCAGATTGAGACATGAAGACCAGATTGAGACGTGACGATCATGTTTGAGACATGGAGACCCAGATTGAGACATGAAGATCCAGTTTAAGACATGGAGACCCAGATTGAGACATGAAGATTCAGTTTGAGACATGGAGACCTCCCCATTGAGACATGGAGACCCAGATTGTGACATGAAGATCCAGATTGAGACGTGAAGATCCAGTTTGAGACATGGAGGCCCAGATTGAGACATGAAGACCTAGTTTGAGACATGGAGATCCAGATTGAGAAACGTTGAGAATGATCTAGTTTGAGACATGGAGAGCCCCATTGAGACATGAAGATCTAGTTTGAGACATGGAGAGCCCCATTGAGACATGAAGATCTAGTTTGAGACATGAAGATCCAGTTTGAGACATGGAGACCCAGATTGAGACATGAAGACCCATCTGTTGGTAATACTAGGTGGTCCATGAGTTATAGATGGATAGTTAGATATTACAATCGCAGCAGGAATGTGATATTTTGATGAATGGAAATACTAAATTATCTTACCTACCGTAGCAAGTATTATTTTCACCGCGTTACGTGCCTTATCACGGATGACAGAGAGAGGTGATGAGTCCGGGTTCTCCCTCTCTCTCATCAAGGGTCTCTAAACCTTCCTAATTCCTACACGGTCTAAAACCATGGGAATTAAGGATATGACAAGTATATCTCTCCCTCTCTCAAAGTCTTAGTCTTTTCACGGGTCTCGAACCCTCGGTGAGGGTTTCCAGGTGGTTACTGTTGTAATACTGTGGGTCTCAGTGGTTACTGTTGTAATACTGTGGGTCTCCAGGTGGTTACTGTTGTAATACTGTGGGTCTTCCAGGTGGTTACTGTTGTAATACTGTGGGTCTCCAGGTGGTTACTGTTGTAATACTGTGGTCTCCAGGGTTACTGTTGTAATACTGAGGGTCTCCAGGTGGTTACTGTTGTAATACTGAGGGTCTCCAGTGGTTACTGTTGTAATACTGTGGGTCTCCAGGTGGTTACTGTTGTAATACTGAGGGTCTCCAGGTGGTTACTGTTGTAATACTGAAGGTCTCCTGTTGGTTACTGTTGTAATACTGTGGGTCTCCAGGGGGCTAATTTTGTAGGTAATTGTTTCAGGCCTCTATAAATCTGAATGTTGGAGTGACTACTACATGTGTCATCTGATATCCTCTGTCAGCTGTTATAGCTCGCATCTACCCAAGCAGGGAGACACTAAGCCAGCATATTCAAGTGGATGTAAATGGTCTCATGAATAAAATACACCATACGTGCAAATATTATAATGGGGATAGCTCTTCAAAGTTCAAAAAAATATTATTTCCAGATATGACAAGTATATTCTCCCTCTCACAGGTCTCGAAGTATCCAGCAAATGTGGGTTCACTTCCCAATTCCTATCTCCCTCACCTCGATGGTCAGGTGTGTTAGGATAACCGTACTTAATCATGAATTGTTTTCAGGTTAAATGTGAATAGTTACACCCGTATGTGTATAGGTGTGTGTGTGTTAGGATAACCGTACTTAATCAATGAATTGTTTTCAGGTTAACAATACGAGGTTCGAACCTTGCTTCCCAGGATAATTGTACTCGAAACTAATATGGCTCATTCATGCGGAGGGAGTAAACATTGAATTGTTTTCAGGAACAGGCTACAGATCTAGGTCCTAGGTTCAATCCCTAGATCACAGGAAACAACCTGGATATGACAAGTATATCTCTCTCTCTCTCGGTATGGAACACCCGGGTGGAGGGGTTATCTCTCGCATCGTGACGTAGCGTTTAAACCCCATGGATAGGGTTGTAAGGTGTCCCACACGGTAAAGTGTGTCGCGGGGGGCTTGACCTAGTGACTACGGTGCACAGCTGCTCTTGAAAGAGCCGTACATTATCATAACAGTCAAGGTATTAGAACATAAATTTCTTGAGGGTCTAGATCTGTGTACTTTGTAGGAGGTCTTCGGACGGTTCTCTCTCTCTCTCCCCAGGGGTCGGAGAGTTTCTCTCTCTGGGAGGCGTACGTCCGGTAAATGGTAGGTCTGCCCTTTATTACCGTTGTCCTGCACGAGTCTTCGTGGGAGGGAAGGGATCAGCTCCTGAATTATATCATCGTGAACCCTTGATCTTTTTTCCTCAACACCTGACCCATGATTGAGAATGGTGTCTCTTCATGCTAGGCTGGAGTTATTTAAGAATGCCTCTGATTCTAATCACCGGAGCGCTCGGAGAGGCTATGACCCTGCAGGAGGGTTGGGTAGAGAATCTTGATTATAAGCTTCCTCCTCCCCTCCCGCTTCACACGAGAACATCTGCGTGAGATGAACAATATATATAGATCTGAACTTCTAGGCGGGTCATCTGCATTCATCCCGGCAAACAGTAGCTTCAGAGCGTGTCGCTATGTTGATCGATGTGCAAGGATATTCGGGTGAAGAAATATCATTCGTTTTCAAAGAGGTGAGTGTTTTACATTTTGAACATTTCGAGGAAATAAACTATAAGTTTCTTCCGCCGTGTAAGTTGGATAAGCTCTCTGTTTCGACTATGGAAAATATAGAGTGGGTAAGAACTCGTCATCATGGACTATCTTGGAGTGAGGGTGATATACCATACGCCAATCTACGTTCTACCATAATCCCCCATCTGGAACGGTACGGGTCACGAGTATCGATCTATATCAAAGGAGCGGAGAAGTTAACTTGGCTAGAGAAACTCATAGGTTCCGATACAGACAAGTATGAGTTTTTTGAGTTAGGCGAACTTGGATGTCCTTCCCTGAGAAAGCTAAAAAAACTGTACAACGCGAACAAGTGCGCTACTCATTACGCTAGCTTCTATTCTTGTGCTACGGAAAATGTTCTACTACTTAAAGAATGGTTTAAATCTACCCATGCAGAACTTTTACGATCCGACTAGGAGAGGAGTTGAAGAGAGTGTATTTAACCAATTTTAAGGTAATTAATTAAGATTGTTTGAACTTTGGTTAAAAAAGTAATTAATGGACTTTGTGTTTTTAAGGTAATGTAATTAACACTTTAAATGTATGAATCTTGTAAAAGAATTAATGAAAAGGTAATTAATTTGACTAATCCGATATTGTTAACTTCTCCATAATCCTGCCTCATTTAAACATTGTTCGAACATTAGTTAATTCAATATTCAAATGAAGTAACTGATTTAGGAATGGTTTAAATCTACACATGCAGAACTTTTACGATTCTACTAGGTGAGGAGTTGAAGAGAGTGTATTTAACCAATCTCCTTGTTACATCCTCATTTAAAGGTAATTCATTTAATGGTAATTCAATATTCAAATGAAGTAACTTTTTGTTTTTAAGGTAATTAATGGTCAAACTTTGTTTTTAAGGAGGATTGTTTGAACTTTGCTTAATTCAATATTCGGATGAATTTTAAGGTAATTAATGGCTGAACTTCGTAATGTAATTAACTTTTTTAAATGTATGAATCTTGTAAAAGAATTAATGAAAAGATGATTAAGACCGTTCGAACTTTGGCTAATGTAATTAATGGACTGTATGTTTATGATCGAACTTTAACGTACTAAGCTGATAAATGATAGAACTTTAAAGGTGATTAAGTTTTTTTGAACTTTGGCTAATTCAATATTCAAATGAAGTAACTGATTTAGGAATGGTTTAAATCTACACATGCAGAACTTTTACGATTCTACTAGGTGAGGTGTTGAAGAGAGTGTATTTAACCAATCTCCTTGTTACATCCTCATTTAATGGTAATTTGAACTTTGGCTAATTCAATATTCAAATGAAGTAACTGTTTGTTTTTAAGGAGGATTGTTTGAACTTTGCTTAATTCGATATTCAGATGAATTTTTAAGGTAATTAATGGTTGAACTTCGTAATGTAATTAACTTTATTAAATGTATGAATCTTGTAAAAGAATTAATGAAAAGGTGATTAAGATCGTTTGAACTTTGGCTAATGTAATTAATGCGCTGTATGTTTATGGTTGAACTTTGCTGTACTAAGCTAATAAATGACTGAACTTTGCCTGTGTTTTAGAAAAATATTGTTAGCTTCGTTATAATCCAGTCTCATTTAAAGGGGATTAAGATTTTTTGAACTTTGGCTAATAATGGTATTCAAATATGAACCGCTCTGATGTAAAAAAAGCTACTGGTTGTCGGGATGAATGTAGAGGGACTTGATATAGCAATTTAGCCAATGTAATTAATGCACTGTATGTTTATGGTTGAACTTTTTTAAATGTATGAATCTTGTAAAAGAGGTGATTAAGACCGTTCGAACTTTGGCTAATGTAATTAATGGACTGTATGTTTATGATCGAACTTTAACGTACTAAGCTGATAAATGATAGAACTTTAAAGGTGATTAAGTTTTTTTGAACTTTGGCTAATTCAATATTCAAATGAAGTAACTGATTTAGGAATGGTTTAAATCTACACATGCAGAACTTTTACGATTCTACTAGGTGAGGTGTTGAAGAGAGTGTATTTAACCAATCTCCTTGTTACATCCTCATTTAATGGTAATTTGAACTTTGGCTAATTCAATATTCAAATGAAGTAACTGTTTGTTTTTAAGGAGGATTGTTTGAACTTTGCTTAATTCAATATTCAGATGAATTTTTAAGGTAATTAATGGTTGAACTTCGTAATGTAATTAACTTTATTAAATGTATGAATCTTGTAAAAGAATTAATGAAAAGGTGATTAAGATCGTTTGAACTTTGGCTAATGTAATTAATGCGCTGTATGTTTATGGTTGAACTTTGCTGTACTAAGCTAATAAATGACTGAACTTTGCCTGTGTTTTAGAAAAATATTGTTAGCTTCGTTATAATCCAGTCTCATTTAAAGGGGATTAAGATTTTTTGAACTTTGGCTAATAATGGTATTCAAATATGAACCGCTCTGATGTAAAAAAAAGCTACTGGTTGTCGGGATGAATGTAGAGGGACTTGATATAGCAATTTAGCCAATGTAATTAATGCACTGTATGTTTATGGTTGAACTTTTTTAAATGTATGAATCTTGTAAAAGAGGTGATTAAGACCGTTCGAACTTTGGCTAATGTAATTAATGGACTGTATGTTTATGATCGAACTTTAACGTACTAAGCTGATAAATGATAGAACTTTAAAGGTGATTAAGTTTTTTTGAACTTTGGCTAATTCAATATTCAAATGAAGTAACTGATTTAGGAATGGTTTAAATCTACACATGCAGAACTTTTACGATTCTACTAGGTGAGGTGTTGAAGAGAGTGTATTTAACCAATCTCCTTGTTACATCCTCATTTAATGGTAATTTGAACTTTGGCTAATTCAATATTCAAATGAAGTAACTGTTTGTTTTTTAAGGAGGATTGTTTGAACTTTGCTTAATTCAATATTCAGATGAATTTTTAAGGTAATTAATGGTTGAACTTCGTAATGTAATTAACTTTATTAAATGTATGAATCTTGTAAAAGAATTAATGAAAAGGTGATTAAGATCGTTTGAACTTTGGCTAATGTAATTAATGCGCTGTATGTTTATGGTTGAACTTTGCTGTACTAAGCTAATAAATGACTGAACTTTGCTTAGTTTGATATATTAGTAATCCAGTCACTAACTAAGCAATTTAGCCAATGTAATTAATGGTCTGTATGTTTATGGTTGAACTTTACTGTACTAAGCTAATAAATGACTGAACTTTGCCTAGGTTGTTTTTTTTTTTAAGATAATAAATGACTGAACTCTAAGCAACCACCTTTAAACTTTGACGAACGCGATGATAGATATCGTAGATGAAAGTTCTAATTGATTTAAATCTTAAGTGTTAAGCTGGTTCGAACCTAATGATGTAAACAAATCTTTTTAAAGATTTTAAAAGATTATTAAAGCAACCACCTTTAAACTTTGACGAACGCGATGTTTAGATATCGTAGATGAAAGTTCTAATTGATTTAAATCTTAAGTGTTAAGCTGGTTCGAACCTAAAGATTTTAAAAGATTATTAACTAATACCATCATCATACGCGCTACCAGGGCGAGCTGATGATCTAGGTGTAAGGTGTCAGACTTCTATGCTGACGGTCGGGGTTCAAACCTCAGTCCCGCCACAAACCCTTCCTTCACCGAGGAATGCCAGACCGCCACCGTTAAACTGCTCGCAATGAAGAAGAACCCTCTTACCGCTGAGTTATCCAGGATTCGCCCCCCGTCCCCCTGATGAATGACCGTGACTCGACCGTACGAGAGACAACCCTTGAAGGTCACACCCCCTCCCATGACGATGGCGAGGAGATCCGGGGTGTACTGAAAGTGAATGCGAGTTCCTGGGGGTTCTAACCTTGCATACTACCCAGGATCCCAATCCATGATACATTTTACCGAGGATTGAACGCTGGACATCTAGATCTGTAGCCTGTTCCTGAAAACAATTCAATGTTTACTCCCTCCGCATGAATGAGCCATATTAGTTTCGAGTACAATTATCCTGGGAAGCAAGGTTCGAACCTCGTATTGTTAACCTGAAAACAATTCATTGATTAAGTACGGTTATCCTAACACACACACCTATACACATACGGGTGTAACTATTCACATTTAACCTGAAAACAATTCATCGATTAAGTACGGTTATCCTAACACACCTGACCATCGGAGGGAGATAGGAATTGGGAAGTGAACCCACATTTGCTGGATACTTCGAGACCTGTGAGAGGGAGAATATACTTGTCATATCTGGAAATAATATTTTTTTGAACTTTGAAGAGCTATCCCCATTATAATATTTGCACGTATGGTGTATTTTATTCATGAGACCATTTACATCCACTTGAATATGCTGGCTTAGTGTCTCCCTGCTTGGGTAGATGCGAGCTATAACAGCTGACAGAGGATATCAGATGACACATGTAGTAGTCACTCCAACATTCAGATTTATAGAGGCCTGAAACAATTACCTACAAAATTAGCCCCTGGAGACCCACAGTATTACAACAGTAACCAACAGGAGACCTTCAGTATTACAACAGTAACCACCTGGAGACCCTCAGTATTACAACAGTAACCACCTGGAGACCCACAGTATTACAACAGTAACCATCTGGAGACCCACAGTATTACAACAGTAACCACCTGGAGACCCTCAGTATTACAACAGTAATCCCCTGGAGACCCTCAGTATTACAACAGTAACAACCTGGAGACCCACAGTATTACAAAAGTAACCACCTGAAGACCCACAGTATTACAACAGTAACCACCTGGAGACCCACAGTATTACAACAGTAACCAGCTGGAGACCCACAGTATTACAACAGTAACCACCTGGAAACCCTCACCGAGGGTTCGAGACCCGTGAAAAGACTAAGACTTTGAGAGAGGGAGAGATATACTTGTCATATCCTTAATTCCCATGGTTTTAGACCGTGTAGGAATTAGGAAGGTTTAGAGACCCTTGATGAGAGAGAGGGAGAACCCGGACTCATCACCTCTCTCTGTCATCCGTGATAAGGCACGTAACGCGGTGAAAATAATACTTGCTACGGTAGGTAAGATAATTTAGTATTTCCATTCATCAAAATATCACATTCCTGCTGCGATTGTAATATCTAACTATCCATCTATAACTCATGGACCACCTAGTATTACCAACAGATGGGTCTTCATGTCTCAATCTGGGTCTCCATGTCTCAAACTGGATCTTCATGTCTCAAACTAGATCTTCATGTCTCAATGGGGCTCTCCATGTCTCAAACTAGATCTTCATGTCTCAATGGGGCTCTCCATGTCTCAAACTAGATCTTCATGTCTCAATGGGGCTCTCCATGTCTCAAACTAGATCTTCACGTCTCAATCTGGATCTCCATGTCTCAAACTAGGTCTTCATGTCTCAATCTGGGCCTCCATGTCTCAAACTGGATCTTCACGTCTCAATCTGGATCTTCATGTCACAATCTGGGTCTCCATGTCTCAATGGGGAGGTCTCCATGTCTCAAACTGAATCTTCATGTCTCAATCTGGGTCTCCATGTCTTAAACTGGATCTTCATGTCTCAATCTGGGTCTCCATGTCTCAAACATGATCGTCACGTCTCAATCTGGGTCTTCATGTCTCAATCTGGGCCTCCATGTCTCAATCTGGTTCTCCATGTATCAAACCGGATCTTCATGTCTCAAACTAGGTCTCCATGTCTCAATGGGAGTCTTCATGTCTCAATCCGGGCCTCCATGTCTCAATCTACCTCTTCATGTCTCAATCTTGTTCTCCACGTTTCAATGTCGGTCTCTATATCTCAATCCGGATCTTCAGGTCTCAAACTAGATCTTCATGTCTCAATGGGAGTCTTCATGTTTCAATCTTAGTCTTCATGTCTCAATCTGGGTCTCCATGTCTCAATCTGGTTCTCCATGTATCAAACTGGATCTTCACGTCTCAAACTATGTCTTCATGTCTCAATCTGGATCTTCATGTCTCAATGGGAGTCTTCATGTTTCAATCTTAGTCTTCATGTCTCAATCTGGGTCTCCATGTCTCAAACTGGATCTTCATGTCTCAATCTGGGTCTCCATGTCTCAATCTACCTCGTCATGTCTCAATCTTGTTCTCCATGTTTCAATGTTGGTCTCCATATCTCAATCTGGATCTTCAGTCTCAAACTGGATCTTCATGTCTCAAACTAGGTCTTCATGTCTCAATCTTAGTCTTCATGTCTCAATCTGGATCTTCATGTCTCAATCTGGGTCTCCATGTCTCAATCTGGTTCTCCATGTATCAAACTGGATCTTCATGTCTCAAACTAGGTCTTCATGTCTCAATCTGGATCTTCATGTCTCAATGGGAGTCTTCATGTTTCAATCTTAGTCTTCATGCCTCAATCTGGATCTTCATGTCTCAATATGAGTCTCCATGTCTCAATCTGGATCTTCATGTCTCAATGGAGTCTTCATGTTCAATCTTAGTCTTCATGTCTCAATCTGGATCTTCATGTCTCAATGGGAGTCTTCATGTTTCAATCTTAGTCTTCATGCCTCAATCTGGATCTTCATGTCTCAATATGGGTCTCCATGTCTCAATCTGGTTCTCCATGTCTCAATCGGGGCCTCCATGTCTCAATTTGTTCTCCATGTATCAAACTGGATCTTCATGTCTCAATGGGAGTCTTCATGTTTCAAACTTAGTCTTCATGCCTCAATCTGGATCTTCATGTTTCAATATGGGTCTCCATGTCTCAAACATGATCTTCATGTCTCAATCTGGGTCTTCATGTCTCAATCGGGCCTCCATGTCTCAATCTTAGTCTTCATGCCTCAAACTGGATCTTCATGTCTCAATGGGAGTCTTCATGTTTCAATCTGGATCTTCATGTTTCAATATGGGTCTCCATGTCTCAAACATGATCTTCATGTCTCAATCCGGGTCTTCATGTCTCAATCGGGGCCTCCATGTCTCAATCTGGTTCTCCATGTATCAAACTGGATCTTCATGTCTCAATCTGGATCTTCTTGTCTCAAACTAGGTCTCCATGTCTCAATGGGAGTCTTCATGCCTCAATCTGGATCTTCATGTCTCAATCGGGGTCTCCATGTCTCAAACTGGGTCTTCATGTCTCAATCTGGGTCTTCATGTCTCAATCTGGTTCTCCATGTATCAAACTGGATCTTCATGTCTCAAACTAGGTCTTCATGTCTCAATCTTAGTCTTCATGTCTCAATCTGGATCTTCATGTCTCAATCTGGATCTTCATGTCTCAATCTGGATCTTCATGTCTCAATCTGGTTCTCCATGTATCAAACTGGATCTTCATGTCTCAATCTGGATCTTCATGTCTCAATCTGGATCTTCATGTCTCAATGGGAGTCTTCATGTTTCAATCTTAGTCTTCATGTCTCAATCTTAGTCTTCATGTCTCAAACATGATCGTTACGTCTCAATCTGAGTCTTCATGTCTCAATCTGGTTCTCCATGCATCAAACTGGATCTTCATGTCTCAATCTGGGTCTCCATGTCTTAAACTGGATCTTCATGTCTCAATCTGGATCTTCTTGTCTCAAACTAGGTCTCCATGTCTCAATGGGAGTCTTCATGCCTCAATCTGGATCTTCATGTCTCAATCTGAGTTTCCATGTCTCAATCTGGATCTTCATGTCTCAATCTGGGCCTCCATGTCTCAATCTGGGTCTCCATGTCTTAAACTGGATCTTCATGTCTCAATCTGGATCTTCTTGTCTCAAACTAGGTCTCCATGTCTCAATGGGAAGTCTTCATGTCTCAATCTGGGTCTCCATGTCTCAATCTTGTTCCCCATGTTTCAATGTGGGTCTCCATGTCTTAAACTGGATCTTCATGTCTCAAACTGGATCTTCATGTCTCAAACTAGGTCTTCATGTCTCAATCTGGGTCTTCATGTCTCAATCTGAGTCTCCTTATCTCAATCTGGTTCTCCATGTATCAAACTGGATCTTCATATCTCAAACTAGGTCTTCATGTCTCAATCTGGATCTTCATGTCTCAAACTGGATCTTCATGTCTCAAACTGGTACTTCTTATTGATAGAGTGCTTATCTTCAATCTGATTCTACTTCATAGTGTTAGAGTGCTTGTATCCAATCTGATCCTACTTCATATTGTAAGAGTGCTTATCTTCAATCTGATTCTACTTCATATTGTAAGAGTGCTTGTCTTCAATCTGGTCCAGGCTTCATACTGTTATCCTATGATCTAGGGATTGAACCTGGGACCTATGGATCTGTAGCCTGTTCCATTAGGTTGTTTCCTGTGAACCCGAGACATCTAGATCAGTAGCCTGTTCCATTAGGTCGTTTCCTGTGAACCCGGGACTTCTAGATCAGTTGCCTGTTCCGTTAGGTTGTTTCCTGTGATCTAGGGATTCAACCTAGGACCTAGGGATCTGTAGCCTGTTCCATTAGGTTGAACCCGAGACATCTAGATCAGTAGCCTGTTCCATTAGGTTGAACCCGGGACTTCTAGATCAGTAGCCTGTTCCGTTAGGTTGTTTCCTGTGATCTAGGGATTCAACCTAGGACTGACCACTCAGATCCCCTCCGGTGGTCGCATCTAGGGTTCGAATCTAGGTCGGGTCTACTCAAGAGTGGTATTCTGTTTTTTGAAACTAAAAACCTCCGCGGTATTGAAGTTTTATGTAGAGGGACTTAACTTTGCTGTACTAAGGTAGCATACTACCCAGGATCCCAATCCATGATACGTTTTACTACCATTTCGAGAATAGAATACACCTACACATCGAGACCGTGAGACGACCCACATTTGCAGAGAGAGAGGGAGAGAAAACCCTGTCCTCCGTATGCTAGTCTCCCCTGCCCTCCCCCTCTCAGCCATCCCTAGCCCTCCGCGCATCCCAGTCGTGTCCTCTGCCCCTCCCCCTCCCCCCAAGTCCTCCATCCACCAACCTACAACCCTCTCAATTATGCTAAACAGTATTCTCAACCAAAAAAATATTGTCTCCACTCTATCCCGCACCCAGGTGCTCCATCCCCCCCCCCCTCCTCCATCCCCTCCCTCCCTCTGCCACCATCATGTGCTACAACCCTTCCTATCACCCATCCCCCTGTCATCTCAGGATCCATAAAAATGGTGATTAATGGGTGTCCTCGAATAGCACAACCTTACTTACTGCAGGCCATGCAGTGCGAATGGGAGAATCTAGAACCGTGTTCGGGTACTGATTGGCAATCCAATGGAAATATAACATTGGGAAGACTTGGACGCAGATGGGAGGATAACATTAGAATTGATCCGATAGAGATAGGGTATAATGAGGTGGACTGGGTAGAGCTAGCTCAAGATAGGAATATGATGTATTGATGTGTATTGAGTAGAACTAGCTCAAGACAAGGGATAGATGACGTAAGTACGGCAAAGAACTTTCGAGTTCCTAATGTCATATATTAAATAATTACTTAACATAAAGTATATACTCGCTTCGGTAGCTGCATGGTCTAAGGAGATAATCTCGCAGTGGACTAGACTACTGATGACTGGGATATATAGGTTCGAATCTTGGTAGGCTAAGGTGAGGACGTTTTGTTCCCCAAACTATTTTCCCAATTTACCTACACGCAAATGCGGGTACAATTCCTCTAAATATAACCTTCTTAATCCCTCAAAACCATTAGAGTAATTAGTGCATAAGCGTATAACCTGAACGGATTGAAAGATGCGGTACTAAAAATAAGTTAATTTAAGGAATCGATTAGATGTAACTATTCGATATAAATACCATGTTTCAATGATAATCTCTAAAAATTAATGGTTTTACAATAAAAAATTGCTCACAAATAATTATTTATAATAGTAATAACACAAATATACTGAAACAATATGATAAATCTTTTAAAACTTTAGAAAAGTAGTACTCAAACGTATTCGAAAAGAACACTTTAATAACGATGAATACATAAAATGTATTATTCCATATAAATAATTTTGATTATCTTAATGGAACTATCAGTATTATGTATTTTTTGTTTAAATATAAAATGCCTTTTCATAAATACATTTTAAGACAATTAATATGAAAATAATATTTTTATTATTACCTCTGTTAAACTGTGTATACTTTTCAAAAGGATTTACAGACATAAATCACCCGTATCTGTAGTGTAGTTAGCTAACGCTCTGGTTTAGTGTTGAGCTAGACTGTCGAAGACGGGGAGATCAAGGTTAGAATCTCGGTCGGGTGAACTGGGGTTGGTTTTTCCTAAACTATGTTCTATTCTCCCTCCACGAAAATGCGGGTTCATCTCCTCTATATTCAATCTCACCAATTCCTAGCCCATTATCGTAATTAGTAATTAATCGTATAACCCGAACGGATAGTAAGATGCGGTTATTATTATTATTATTATTATTATTATTATTATTACAAACATAAGTCTGACCAATGTAAAGAGAATAGAAGGTAGTGCCAGATGAAAAAAGGCATGTGATTGGCCGAGATCACTCAGTACACAGTCCATTACATTTCATACATAAAGCTTATGGAAGACCAACAAAGATATTTAAATTCAGATCACATTTTGGAAATTAAATAATAAATAAACCTATAAAATCCACATAAATGTCTAATTAACGTCATCACTCTACCTATTTGATAAATATAAATAAACTTGGCTTTTTTTAGTATTAAAATATAGATGCTGTATACTGGGTGACGTAAGCAATTAAATCAAATTCCTTCAAGTGGGTCTATCTTTCTATTCTCTTTACATTGGGTCTGACAACTTTCATGTCCGCATCGGGTAGACACACGGACTAAACGTCAAGTTCATCTTGTATGGTTTTGCTGGTAACGTTGGGGTCAGGGGTCAGGCTCCCGTCTGAATGTAGAAAGGATGGCTTACAAATAAGCAAAGTACACAAATTTAGGTACATCTACTTTAAATTCTACCTTTCTCGTCTCTAGCCTATTAGTGTATAAAATGTTGATAGATCGGCTGGGTAGTAAGACTCGGTGCAAAATAAACAAATCAACAAAAAAATCACTTTTCATAAATCTATAATTTAAACTTAACTTTTTTCTCTTCATAATGCCTTTTAAATCGTTTATTTGAGGTATTTACCTTGCACTTTCTGAACTGATTGATTATATCACCTAAGGATGATTTCTATAAGAAATAGTGAAAGAGCTTACCGATCTTGCCAGGAAAGGTAGGCCTATTTTTATATACCTTTCAGGTTTCTTTTACATGCCACAATCGACATGGGACCAATGGTTTTATTTACCCTGCAAAGAAAGGTTGAACTAAAGATTTTTATCGCTCAAGAAAAATCCGTCAATCCAAGCTGGGTTTGAACCCAAGAATTATTATTATTATTATTAGCACCGCGTCTTATTACCCGTTCGGTTTATACGCACTTACGCTAATGTGTAATGTTAGGGTGATTGTGAGATGAAATGGAGGACCTACAGTTTAACGTGGAATCCGAACCACGGTGGAGGCCTGGCATTCCCCACATTCACAAGATGTCTTGTCAGAGGTGAAGGAAGGGTTTGGAAATCAGATAAATCTGTGCCGGGACCGAGGATTGAACCCCGGCCGCCAGCACAGAAGTCTGACACCTTACCCCTAGACCACTAGGTCACCTTTGAACCCAAGAAACTTTGGGGTCCTAAGACGAGCACTTTATTCCCCAAGACCACTAAGGTCGACCATTTAAATCTATTATCATTTTAGATTGTTTTTCATTTTATGTCCTCGTATTTTAGTTTTGTTATCTTAATCATAATATAATCATATCCATATTTGTTTTCCACGCATAATAATAAACACCCACCTGAGTAGAGCTACATTCCATTACCTTGATATAACTTCCACCGTCGCTAATCCTTAAGGAGGAGTTCGCTTCTTCTCTGTTTTCAATGCTAACAAGATTCTGAGATATGTACGTCAAGAAGATTAAACTTTGTGAGATTCAATTTACAAGTGAAAATCTCTTGCCGGCATACCCGAAACCAGTTTTACAAGATTCACTTAGCTACTCAAATTATAGTTTTGATATTAAGGTAAACCACGCCTTCAGCTGCTAATTTTGTCACAGTTTAAAATGAGTTTCCCTTAAAGCGCAGACGAATGTACTGTACAAATAAAAACATTATGTATTCATAGAGTTTTAAATGTTCTTGGTAAGATTGTAAATATTTATTAAAAACTCCTATTTTTTTAAATTTCTCTTTATCTCACATACATATACATATACATACATATACACACAACACACACATTTTTAATTGATTTGGGGTTAAAAGGCACATTTTATTATACAGTTACAGTGTTACATTTTGATACCCTACCTTATAAAATTGATTACATTTTAATTCAAAAGCTTTTTATGATAAAATCATTTATTCGTGTATACAAAAATTCTTATTTATCAAGTCTAAATATTAAACTTGAAAAAATATGTTTGAACAAATATTATTCAACTATATACTATGTGGATGTGTGTGATTTTATGCTATAAACATTGTCATTCAAAATATACACTCTGGAGTAGACTTGGGAGAATCAGGCGGACAGACATGGTGACAAATGAATAAGTTCTAAGAAAAGTGAGGAGAGAGAAACATTTTGGATGTGATTCTTCGGTGCAAAGCAAACTGTAGCCGTCATATTCTGAGGAGGAACTGTCTTCTGCACGACGTAATACAAGGAAAGGTTGAGAGAAAGAGGAGCTTAGGAAGAAGGATTAAAATAAGAAATTACTCGGAAGAAAGAAGAATTCTGGGATCTGAAGGAGGAGGCCGAGAACAGACCGCATTGGTGGTCTAAGTTTACTGACAAAAGGAATTGACCTGTCGTAAGACAGAACACCTGATAGTAAGTAATAATATACGTGTTTTTCATGGTATATATAAAGTAAACTAGGAATAGACCGATTACATTTAAGGATATATACCAAAATCAACCTTGTGAAAGAGCTTAAAACCTTTTTGTATAAATAAATAAACAAACCAGGATGAAACTGATCGAGTTTCGAGCCCTGGACTCCTAAGTCAGAGCTAAACCATCTTACAAAGCAAGATATTTCCAGATAACAACGAAGACATTTACGGATAGCAGTAGAGTAAGATATTTACAGATACCACGGATGTGTTAGCACACACTCTTTCAAACCATACGAGGACATCACCAGTCCTTACAGTCCTGAGGGAAATCTAGCACACCGGAGGCTGGCTGGGCAGCTCCCAAGGGTTAGACGTCACGCACTCTTTCAGTCATTCAATTGTTGGCTAAACAACCAACCATCTTCAACCACCTTTCCTCACGTGACGTCTACTCTCGTCCAATCACTACAAATTGAGTTTGTGTTGCCGTACAAAAGGAAAGGCGTCTTTCTTTTTTACAGACATTTCTATTGGCATGATCAAAAACATTAACTGCAATTAAATACCACAAATCAGACAGAGTTTGATTAAAAAAACTATTATATTAAACGAATAATTTTGAAATATAAATGAATAATCATGAATTTAGGCTTCAATTTAAATTGGTCTGATTGTTTTTTTGGAAGGGAAGTTGACGGAAACATATTTTAATATAAATAATAACCATATCGGTGAGCACATGGATTAGTTGTCAAGCTTTTAGTCTGACTTGTCAGTGATGAATATCTAGGGGCTAGAAATCTTTTTAGGTATACCGAGGGTGGTTTTTCTTAACTAGTTTCCCAATATTTCCAATAAAATGTGAGTATATCTCCAATAAGATTATTCCTTACCCATCCCTACCAAATTAACGTAATTTATATGTTTTAATAATGACAATCTCACGTAGTCAGTTTTGTTGTTAATAGTACTTCGTAACCCAGTTTGTGGAAAGATTAGCGAGTACTAATGCACCGTTGCCAAGGGGACGTCCAAATCTACTAATCGTACATCCATTACGTGAGGCTCTTTCCTTATCCTGATGAGATGATGATAGTGAGTATGAAAGTTTGGAACCAGTGGAAACACTTAAACCTAATTAACCAAACTTTGGTAACCTTTGGGGTGATTCCCCTTTCGGGATAAATAGCAAAAGTACCAGCTGGGAATCGATTCTGGGACCCCTATACTCGTAGCATGGTGCGCTGACCACTACATCCTGGGGCCGGTTGTTGGTGATGGTAATATGGGAGTTCTATTAGAAACCGGGTATAATGAGGGTTATATTTCCTTAATAATTCCTAACTCTTCATCTGCAGCAAACCGGGTAAATTTCTTCAATATCCTTCCTTCTTTACCCCTAACAAATAATTGTAATGTATGAGTTTAACCTGAATAGAGAGCAACCTAATGACATGTGGTCGTATCCATCCCGGCGTACTTGGTTTGGATCATGACCAGGTTAGTATATGGCCTGATCGCCGTGGATTCATTTGCGTCAGTTTATAGCTCAGCTACAGATTTAATTAGTGTGTTCGGACGCCAGGTAGTTATTTCACGTTCCTTACCAACAATTAGAGTTTGATTTAAGTTGAAGATAACATACATTAAAGAACACAAATTGAATATTAGGATTAATTTAGTCCACACTTTGATTCTGGCTACTAAACAATGGAGCTACTAAATGAAAGTTGATTTGGACTAACTGCGCGTGAGTGTATAAAACACGTCAGATCTGTATGTTGGTGTGATCGAGAGTATTTTTCCAATAAGAGCCGTAAGAGCTTCTTTCAACCCTTAGCACGTCACATTGTATGATTTCCCTTCTTAGAAAGAAATCGGCCAAAATCCCTTTCATTGTCACCTAAAAATTTGCAACTCGTTTCAGGGAGATCTTTTAAAATTTGTTCAGTTCCTTCTTCACTAAAAATCATTATTATTATTATTATTATTAGCACCGCGTCTTACTACCCGTTCGGGTTATACGCACTTACGCTAATGTGTAATGGTATGGTGATTGTGAGATGAAATGAAGGACCTACAGTTTAACGTGGAATCCGAACCACGGTGGAGGCCTGGCATTCCCCACATTCACAAGATGTCTTGTCAGAGGTGAAGGAAGGGTTTGGCCTAAAAATCATAAATCCTTATAAAGTTAACATGAAATATATGTTATGCTTTAGCGAGAAGTGGTAAATAATAAAACCCGAAGAGTTTCGATGTGATTTATACCCACCTGGAGCCGGGAATGCCCTTCGGTTGGTTAGCACTGCCTGCACCATCTGGTAGAAATCTCATTTAATGTGAGAGTTCAGAATGTGTGATGGTTCCCCGTTGACTTGCACACTGAATTTCTATGAGTGAGCTTTAAAGGAACTTTCTATTTTGCCGGAAAGGTAATTTCACATACCTTCCAGGGTTTTTTAAATACACCACAATCGACATGCGACAGACGGCTTTACTTCCCTTCCAAAGGAATACGTGTTACTGATTTTTATAACTCAAGAAAAATCTGTCATCTCGGATGGGTTTGAACCCATTGACATCGGGTCCCGAGGCAAGCAAGCACTTCACCCCAAGACCACTGAGGTAGACCAAACGAATATCTAAAATAATAAATAGTAATTAAATCTCCGACTAATGATAGGTGACGGGTGGAGCCCAATGTTCTAATAAGTACCTCGTGTTTCCAGCATGTCTGCGTGAATGGTCCCCGGCCGTTTATCCCGCGGGATTTACCTCCACAGCACAATCGATCTTTGAGTCAAGTGGGCCTGCTAGGGATAAACCTTGCTGGGCAAACTAGGAAATTCTACTCGAATCGCCTTCTCCCAAATCTTTTTTTTATTACTCCTCTTTTTTTTCCGGGGCTTAAACCCGGTAGTACTATTATTTGTGAGATAGCGTATCCCGCTCTGTTTCACGGTACAGATCGTCCACTTTGAACAGAGGTTTACGTTAAGAAGAGTGTGAAAGAGAAGTGTTTAGAGGAAATGGGAGAATATGGTTTCAAAGAGAAAGGTGATGTTCACTGAGAATTGACGAGTATTTTGAATGGAAGAGAAAAAAACAAAACAAAACATGAGAACAAACACGTAACAAAGCTAGATGCCCTTTCTTTTTCTGACTGAGGTAGGCTATCAAGAGGTTCCTGTTTCAATACCTTGTGGGTGAGTATACCAAAATAAAAAAAAAATAGATAATAGAGTGAATATAATAAGTAGCGAGAAAGAAAGGACTAAGAACCATATTTTTTTTATAAGCATAGTTAAGGTCGAATGGGGGATTGGATGACTTCCAAATCTTTACTGATATATATATATATTCCCTATTTGACCTTAACTATGCTTATAATTTAATGTATTGAATGGTTGGTTGAGCTACTAGACAAAGAGTATGGGCTATTTGCAATGTATAGTCAATATTCAGCAGTCAACCAATCCCCATTCAAACTGCACTATTTGTTATTGGGTGTTCTTGGAGATTGGTTGATTCCTGAGACTAGACTACGAATACGGCCCTAAGTTGGCAATGAAATGTGAACACGATGAGAACAATAATAATAATAAAACCGGCTGGACTAACTGTTTTATAATGAAAGGACACTTATCACTTCTCGCATGAGTGAAATATTCCTTTCTCCACAATGTGCGCTCTAATCCCAGGGCAGTCAGTGTATGGAAATATATTTAATGGAGAGTGGTGGGTGAGAAAGGCAGTTGATAATGGCGCTATCTCATAAAAGCAGATACCAAATAATCTTGTTAGCATAACATCTTCTTGAAGCAATGTTTATTTAATAAAACAAAACAGATTGAGGTGTTAGGGGCTTTTAATTTTATAAGGCTCTAATTAGATACTTACCTAGGTAATGAGTAAAATTATATAACTAAAGAGTCATTATTATAAGGGAATTTTCATGAAGGGTAGAGGTTGAAAAACCAAAACACCCACTTTCAATACACTTCTATTTCATCGCATTGTTTTCAAAATATTAGGCCTACTACTCACTTTATTAATTTGCTTGGTGATATAATTTTTTTTCTCAAAAAATAATTTATTGACAAAGTTTATTTATCTTAAATATTTTATTTTATAGGCGTTAGAAAAAGGCCAACTTTTCCACTTTATAAATAATTTATTTCTGTGGCGCTTTTATTCGAACAAATCTGGTGTCAGCAATTTCTTTTGTTTGCGTTTTCTGACAGGATTATATTTATATTTGGAGTCATCATAAATAACATTAAATATCTCAGCAATGTTTGCATAATATAATTATTCAACATTTTATTGATTTAGTAAATCATAGATTTATTATAGTATAAACAGTTCTCGTTGTATTTAATGTTAAAATATCTCCAATAATTTCTTCTTGGATTTGAAGTTAACATTTTTTCTTGTTGTTGAAGTTAGACGGAAAACAAATTAATACAAAATCCAATTATACATTATATTAATAGAGAATAGTTACGGATGTTCACGTGGCTTTAAACGTCAGTGAAGTTTATATGTTCAAGTTAAAAAAAAATACCCAAAGGGGCAGATAGAATGCTTAATAGTTTAAAAGTCTAATTCATTGGGAAGAGCTATTTAATGAAACTTTCTGAGCAGCTGCCATCTTTAAATGACTAACTAGATCGCAAACGATACACACACACATATATACACATATATATATATATATACACACACACAAACACACACACACAAACACACAAACACAAACACACAAACACACACACACACACAAACACACACACACACACACAAACACACACACACAAACACACACACACACAAACACACACACACACAAACACACACACACAAACACACACACACACACAAACACACACAAACACACACACAAACACACACACAAACACACACACACACAAACACACACACACATACATACACACACACATACACACACATACATACACATACATACACATACACACATACATACACATACATACATACACATACACACACATACACACACATACATACACATACATACATACATACACACGTCGTTTTTCATTTTGGTAACAATTTAATAATTAAATAATTGTGTTTTTTGACAAAATAAAACAAATGCTTCAGTAGCGAAGTCTAGGTTAATTCTCTACCTATGATTATCTCAGTGATGCCAGGTCGCCACCGTGGTTCGGATTCCACGTTAAACTGTAGGTCCTTCATTTCATCTCACAATCACCCTACCATTACACATTAGCGTAAGTGCGTATAACCCGAACGGGTAGTAAGACGCGGTGCTAATAATAATAATTATCTCAGTGATTCCTATTTTAAGGGTAAGGGGGGTGATTTAAGTGGGTGGAGGAGAAGGGGAGGGGGCCAGTGTATCTTTATACCTTCAGGGATATCAACAGTCAAACAGTTCTTGAATATCTGTAAATGTAAATGTCTGATGATGTGATCTGCATCCGTCACTTTTTATAGATATCAAATGGTTCTTTAATAACACGTTTTTTCAGCACCGCGTTTTAATCCTCGTTCGGAGGATACACTTGTGTACTAATTACGCTAACGCTTTTAGGGATTAATAAGGTTATATTTAAAAGAAGTGTACCTACATTTGCGTGAAGATAAGAGTGGAAACCATTTAGTAAAAATCACCTTCAGTGCACCAGCCTGAGATTCGAACCCTGATCTCCCAGTCGTCAGCAGTCTAGTCTATTGCGAGAGTAGCGCGTTAGACCAAATAGATTAAAATAACTAATAATATAGTAAAATGTTTAAAATGTATTTGTATTTTCTAAAAAAAAAAACTCTTAATATGAAAATTGGAATGTATTTGCAAATAACTAATCCAAAACTTGCTTTTGAAACAATATTGCAATTATTTAAGAATCAAAAACAATTTTGGTACAAAAAAAATGGAGGCCTTCCACCTCCTAAAAACGGAAAATGTTTGTTACGGAGAAAAAAAAAAAAAGAGGGTGACAAATAGATAATTTGCGTTTAACTTTGAAGAGGGATGTCTTTTTTTTTTTTGCTTTGCATAAAGCCCCCACCCATCCTTTTCACCACTCCAGACCATCACCCATCCTAGGTTTGGAAGCGACCGCAGTCTGTCGTATGTGTAAGAGAGAGGGGAAAATGACAAAAAAAAAAGGGAGTTGGGTTGTTATCGAGAGCTAGCAGACGCATGCAGGGCTGTTTGTATACTCAACAACCAAGGGGCTTTATACACCACACCGCGTGTTGTTAGGTTGGCAATGGGGATTTGCACACTGTGGTCAGCAAATAATGTACTTTTATACCATAATTTACACCGACTAAATAAATAAATAACACGGTAGGACTTGAATAAATAAATTTTGAAACCACGGAATAGGCGTGGCAGACATTATTTTGTACGACTTCTTTCATTTACCGCTCTTAATTAGGCCACTAACGGCTTAATAATGGATAGTCACTGAGGAAACAATAGTGTCCAAAGTATGTAATGTGTTTTCTATTTTTATTTTTTTAGGTCAGGGATTAAATATAAAATAAATACTTACAAATAAATGGTATGGTGCAGAACACATACTTTCTCTCTATTTAATCTTAAAATAAGTAAATATTACTAAAAAATAATAAAATTTATAAAACAAAATAATATACATTGTTGAGGAAACATCCGACCAAAGAGCATAAATGAAATAAAATACTGTTATAGAAACATTGGGAAAAGAGGAAAATAACTTTCCACCAAAGAGTATAAACAACAATTTATGTTTTAAAAGAGGTGCATGCATTTTTTAATACATTTGATTATAGTTCAGAGACTATTGATTTCATAAAAATAAATCCATAATAACATATTTTTAATCTTTATAGTATTTTTTTTTTAGCACAACGACTTACTACCCGTTCGGGTTATACGCTTTAAGTACTAATTACGCTAATGGATTAGGAATTGGGAAGGTTGAATTAGAGGAAGTGAACCCGCATTTGCGCGGAGGGATAGTGGAAAACCATTTAGGAAAAACCACCCCCAGTTCACCCGACCGAGATTCGAACCTCGATCTCCCCGTCCTCAGCAGTCGAGCTAAACATGACAAGCGCGTTAGCCAACTACGCCACCGAGGCGGGTATTTAATAGTATGACAACTTCTCAATGTCAGATTATTTCGTATCTCAAAAGTTACGGAGATATTATCAAAAATGGAAATTTCCACGTATGTAAAGTACCCTTAAAGTTATTTTCACGAGAAAGTAAGAATTGCCATTTTGTTTGTAATCTTTAAACAAAGTACAGATACAAAGTTTGATAAAAATGGTTTGTACTTATTGGGGAAAAAAAAAGTTTTTTTTTTCTTTTTACCCTTCAGTAAACTGCTTTTAATTTTAGGGTTAGGGATTTAATTCCAAAAGTCCATTGGGGGAATCTAATGAAAACCCTAGATACCAAGATTTAGCTCAATCGGTAAAATGGCTTTTGCTTTTGGCTGAGATACAGAAACACAGAAAAAAGGCATCGCAAAAATATTTTTCTCGATTTAATTGGGTCATGAAACGTCAACACTTATCAAAATATAGAGATCAATGTTTTTGATGATCCCAATAATTTCTCTTTACGAGAGGTCGAGATAAAGTGAAAAGAATCCTGATATGATAAAATAACTAACCACCCCGTTGACGCATCGTACACAAATTTTGACAATGACGGGCCTATACTGTAACCTATAAATGTAAATTTGAAATTCAATCAATCTAGACCTGCTTTGGCGGCAGCATGGTCTAATGCGCTAATCTTACAGTAGACTAGACTACAAATGATGGAGAGATTGAGATTCGAATCTCGGTCGGGTGAACTGGGGGTGGTTTTTCCTAAATGGTTTTCCACTCTCCCTCCACGCAAATGCGGGTTCACTTCCTCTAATTCAACCTTCCCAATTCCTAATCCATTAGCGTAGTTAGTACTTAAAGCGTATAATCCGAATGGGTAGTAAGACGCGGTGATAAATATTAATATATATACAACATTTGAAATACATCCCGGGGAAGACTACTTCAAATAGCTTATATAATTAATCTAATTTTCAAAAATTGGGGAAGAGGACCGCTCCAAATATATTTAAGGATATTCTATTTTCAAACATTTACCGGTGGGATGAGGACTGGAGGGAGAATGGTTAATTTGTTGTTGCACCCCCCCCCCCCCCCCGGTCATCCCTTCCCCTACACTAATACTGTAAGGTTCCAACCACTGGTAACTCTTCAAATGGACCTCGGGTATATTCGGCCGGCAATATAGCCTTGAGGACACTACACCCAACAAACTTTACAGACATGTCTGATCCGTTGCAGTTTAATTCACTCGGTAAATTAATCCTACGTCATTATTTTGTCCAACGCTTCAAGAGACATTTACCCTTCATCTTACCGTAACTTTAAACTAGGTTAAGTCAGCTCAACCAAGTATAATTTCTAAGATACTTGTGTAATCTAAAGTTTAAGATGCATTAAACTGTTTAGAATCGATGTTTCATAAAGTATGTCTCAAGAATTACGTAAGATATGCATGCGAATAAACTATTAAATCTATACTTATAAAATAACATGTCCAGACTGACTGACTGACAGACTGACTGATTCATCATCGCCGAGCGCAAACTATCAAGGCTACAAGCATGAAATTCGGACTGTATATTCATTTTGTTATGTAGGCACCCACTAAGAAAGGATTTTAGAAAATTCCACCCCAAAGGGGTCAAAATAGGGGATGATAATATGTATGATAATATGTATGAAAGTCCGTCATTTTGAAAGTTACATAAACAAAATTTTGTATTTCGGTTATTGACGGTAAAACAAATAAATACGTGTTTCAGGAATTTTGGAAATTTTATTTAATAAGGGATGAAAAAGGGGGTGAAAGTTTGTATCGGACATGCATTATTTTTGATCTGAGGTCAAGTTATGGTCATCAACGTAACGTAATATTTTAAATTAATCTGTAAATACATATGTATATTTTCGTATTTGTATATAATCAACTTCCACGCGAGCAAAGCCGCGGGCAACAGCTATCTAGTATATATATAAAAAATCCTTAAAATGTCAAAATAGTTTCTAAAAATATAATTATGATACTTTTAATATACTTTACATTGGCTTTACATCCAAACGCTTCACTCAAGTTAAGTTAAAATATGATGTAATTTGTTAAACATATAATTTAACTAGGCATTACAAAAACATTTACTACTAAGTACTTAAAATAGTTTCTTTTGTACAGTATTAGCATAATTTTTTGATTGTAATTAAACAATCATTGTTGATTTTTTTGCTCAAAATATTTATTTTGTGACCTTATAATATACTAGATAGCTGCTGCCCGCGGCTTTGCTCGCGTGGAAGTTGATTATATACAAATACGAAAATATACATATGTATCTACAGATTAATTTAAAATATTACGTTACGTTGATGACCATAACTTGATCTCAGATCAAAAATAATGCAAGTCCGATAGAAACTTTCACCCCCTTTTTCATCCCTTATTAAATAAAATTCCCAAAATTCCTGAAACACGTATTTATTTGTTTTACGTCAATAACCGAAATACAAAATTTTGTTTATGTAACTTTCAAAATGACGGAATTTCATACATATTATCATCCCCTATTTTGACCCCTTTGGGGTGGAATTTTCTAAAATCCTTTCTTAGTGGGTGCCTTCATAACAAAATGAATATACAGTCCGAATTTCATGCTTGTAGCCTTGATAGTTTGCGCTCGGCGATGATGAATCAGTCAGTCAGTCAGTCAGTCAGTCCATGTTATTTTATAAGTATAGATGGTTGAAATAGATCTTAATTTGCACATATACGCAAATATATTTATATATCTCCCCTTGATATTTATAATATAAATATGACATGTCATTAACCCCACAGCCCAAACATACTCGTGCTCCCCATATGGATGGTCACATGTATTAAACGGCAAACTCGCCTAGTTTGATTTTCTGGTGATGGGTAGGTCAAAATTTGAAAACCGGCTAGGTGTAATGAAGGTAACCGGTTTCCCATCGAAAGTTTTCCACTCTTCCTCCACGAAAATGAGAGATCATTTCCTTTAACTCCTACCTCCTTCATTTCCATCCGATTAGCGTTATCAAAATACAGATATCCCGGATGGGTAGTATTAAAACCCGATAAAAAAGAGAAAGAAAAAGGCATGCGTTTAAGACATTTGAATACAGCTTTTGTCTCACCATAAGATATTTTTAATTTTTGATTCACAAATCAAATTAGGGCCAGAAAATACCCAGATAATTCACCTAAACATTTATTTTTTCAAACATACATCTTTTCAAGCTTGCTAATTTGATAACGCTCTCAACCGTGTTTAGGAAACTAAAAAGAGAGAAAGGATTTTTTTTAAATCAATAAATAAATTTTCCAGGCGGATCGTTCTGTACAAACTCTTCGCACACAAACATTCTCTTGATATCTCGCTATCTCTCTTCATCCACGTCCCCCCTCTCCAAACCACCCCTTCTCACCCCCTTCCCACGAACTGTCCAAAGTCCTACTAACAACAATGCCACATTCATTGTGATGGAAATGGTTAGGGAACAACGAATTATCGCCCGCACTGGGTTTGACAGACCGCGGAGTTCCCCGATAGTCCGCGCAATAGAACCGAACTGCTGTCGGGTGTGTTCAGAAATGAACCAAGTGCCTACCTCTTTCACGTACGAATAAAAACAACATACACATGGGGACACCGATATACGTGGGTTTTTACAAACCTTTAATTAACATTCAAATTTATATAAAAATATTATTAAAGTTCATTTTAGCATTTTGGAATGTATTATAGCCTACACTAGCAAAAGTATACGTATACATTGCGTGGTTACCCCTGGTAAGGTTTTTCTTTGTTTCAAACAGACAGAAACAAATTTATTTATTTAATTTTTTCCGACACAGTCTTTAATAATTAAAAAGTAAAATGATCAAAAATTGAAAATTTCGGCTTCGATATCTAAACTATATATATATTTTTTTTTTTTCTTTTGGTAGCAGACGACTTTGTTCTTTGCCTGAAAATGACAAATAGTACTAACTGTATTTTTATAAATTTCTTCTTAATATTCCCTTTACAAATCAAAGTTTCCAGGCAAGAACAAATATTTTTTCCAATAAAAAACCAGTGGTAAAGAAGTGAAATATGTATTGTTTCCTATGAAGGTCATATTCGGCCAAAGGCAAATAATTAAAACTGTAACAAGAATTTTAAATTTAGTCGTAATTGTTATATCCATAACATCAAACTACTTAAGTTTTTAGGAGCTTTGTTTAAAAGCATTTTTAGCAGTAAAGGCCTTTTATTTCTTCTTCTTCTTCTTCTTCTTCTTCTTATAAACTCAACAAACCGAAGATTGGTTTGATGTGACTTTATCCATCCGGGTCTGGAAATGCACTTAGTACTTTGACTGGTTAGTGCTGCCTGCACTATCTGATATACATGCCATTCATTAGGGGAGTTCAAAAGTCTTGGTGTTCCTCATCGTCCTATACACTAAATTTTTACGAGCGATCGCGAAAGGTCCAATCAATTTTGCCAGTAAAGGTATCTTCCCATACATTCTACATGCATCAATCGAAATGAGACCGACGGCTTTACTTCCCCTCCGAATAAAGTTGTGCTACGGATTTTTATCGCTCAAAGAACATCCTTTAACCTTGACTGGGATTAAACCCATGAACATCGTGTCCTGAGTCGAACACTTTACCCCAAGACCACTGAGGACGGTGCATATTATTTATATACTTTTAATACCGAAATGGGACTTTTTATTTATCGAAACCAATATTTTTATTTACCACAGAACAGGGGGACTACATTTACAACTTCATAGAAGGTGCGTACGCGGTCTAAAGCAAAATCTCATTCTGGTTTCCCTGTCAATGATAAGTCCGCTGTGCGATAAGAATCGTCTCTAAACATAGGTCTTCGTGGTCGTCTAATGATCGATATTTTCAAACAACTCAAAATGAAAGCTAAACACGATCCTTGATATTTTCTTCTTTATCACAAACACGTGCAAAAGTGCGTCAAATAACCAGAATTATGAGGATCTTTTAAAAATTAATAAATGAATTAATGATAGATCACTTAAGATATTTCACAAAACTAATATTATCGAAAGAAATTCGAATAAATTCTTTGATTTTTAATTGTTTCACTATCCCATCTAATTTTTTCTTAAAAGTTTAAAACATCTTGGGTCGTTATTTATGTAGCGTTTATTACCGTAAAGCTACAACGATTAATAAATAAAAGCAAGACTGGACACTATTGGAATTAAAACAAGTCAACTCACCGTTGCCCCATTCAACAGCTTCGACTCACTGATGTACTCCCCGCACAAAAATAACACGCCACAATGAATTTAACTGACCACCTAAGCGAGTGAAAATCATCCAAGACTGAACTGTGCATTATCGCGGGGCATGTTGGGAAAATTGTGGCGCGCACGCGCAAGAAGGTGGTGATGTATTCATACATTTGGTCTAGAACAATCTACCTGCTGCTACGCTATTCTACCGTCGTCTATTTATCTCCTCCCTCTCTGCATTGTTTTGTGTTTGCCTGTGTTTTGTTTACCCCTCTTCCCCCTCTCTGAGCTAGAATAAGTTTGTATATAATGATGTAGTCCAGATGGACGAACTACTCTTGTTATGATCAGGTCCTCGGACACACATAGGTGTCCGGGATGTTTTTAGAAGGTACGAAATTCCCTTTTGGCTGTTGCATTTTTGAAATTATGTTTTGGCAAATTAATATTTAAATTTAAAACACTTTCAACTATAAAAAAATAAGCTTCGTAGAGATATCACGTATTACTTTAATCCTTTTAGATACGACATTTTCAAGAATGTTTATCTTCAGTTTAGTTTTGTTTAACGTCAAAACCCTATCTGGGTTCGCAGGGTATTCTATTTGTCAATTTTTACAAGACGTAAAATTTTGAAAATGTTAGTATCTTATAGCCTGTTTGGCTTGAGAGTTTTAGTATTTTTTGTTAAAAAGAATGTTAGTAACTTGTAACTTATACCCTGTCTGGCTTGAAAGTTTTATAATATTAGTGACTTATGAGTAACTTAGAGCCGGTTTGGCTTGAGAGGTTTGGTATTTCTATTAAGGAAGAAATATTAGTAGCTTACCGATTTCGGTAATAAATTGCCCGCAACTATTAAAATATTAGCACCGCGTCTTACTACCCGTTCGGGTTATACGCACTTACGCTAATGTGTAATGGTAGGGTGATTGTGAGATGAAATGAAGGACCTACAGTTTAACGTGGAATCCGAACCACGGTGGAGGCCTGGCATTCCACAAATTCACAAGATGTCTTGTCAGAGGTGTAGGAAGGGTTTGGAAATAAGATAAATCTGTGCCGGGACCGAGGATTGAACCCCGGACCCCAGCACAGAAGTCCAAAGGTACATATAATTATCCTCATTACAACATAGTTTAAGAGTGAGTTCAGGGAAACAGAAAATGAATAGACCTGAGTACGGCCTATTTACTTTGTGATTATTCTATCGGCTCCTCTGCAATTATTATATTACCTTTTTTATTCTTGATTTTGTTATACACCAGCCTTAGTTCGTTGGGAATTAAGGGCGGTGTTACATTTATAAGATGTGAATAATTGATTTTTGAATACTTTTTTTTTCCACGTTTCTCCTCTCCATTGTTATGGTTTGGTCTAATAGTCTTATTACTTCTTGACCAACAGGAGCAATATTTTACTACAACACATTGCAGAGTCCAACTAGGAAAGAATGGCTACACAACCGTTGTTTGGAAGTAAAATTCTGTACTTGTGCAATGGGTTTGAATGATGTTACAGTCGGAAGACCGTTATGGATTGATGGCCAAGAAATTAGTTGCACATCCAAGGAAGAAAGGAATGTGGGGATTTGACCTCCTCAAGATTGCAAATATTTTAATAGAAACTTGAATCGTATGAAGTAAAAATTTATTTTTGAACTCTGAAAATATCTCGATTGTATAATATGACGAATTTTAAGAAAAAGCTTAAGACTTGATATTAAAAAAGGTATAACATTATCACATTAAAACTAGGCCCAAACCTAGCATTACCAAATTGAAAAAAATATATAAATACAAACCTGATAATTTAATTTATTGTATGCAAGGTCACTTCCAATACATATATGCTACACAGGATGGTCGGAAATTCAATCACCTAAACTGCACATATAGTTTGTTTGAACTAAAAGGAAGATATCATCCTTAAACACTTATATTCAGCAAAGTAAGCTAATACCATTACATTGCATCCAAAGTTTCAGCGTACAGAGCTGGGAGAGCGAAGCCGTGCAACGTGCAAGCATACTTGTACAAGTTACATTCCTATGTAACTTAGGCCTGCGGCACTGCACTTTTAGTAACGACAATTATTTACATGTATTAATGACATGGGACCTTAGTTGTTAGTGAGGACGATTTGGTAGCAAGACTCACAATTGCAGTGGGAAATGTGTGAGCTATTCCAAATATCTTCGAAAGGATGCGTCAATCACTCTGCGTAGAATAAGGCTCTGCAGCGAAGTTGGGAGTTGTCATTTCGAGCAATTGCTGTGATTTAGGATCTTTAATGATGACCCTCAGAACGTATTATCATTTCTATATGGACTGGTGTGTTGTTTACTATTAATTGTGGTATGTTCTGCTTCCGTTCTCCAAGATGTCGAGGTGTGCTGTGACACGCGCCTGATTTCTATGCAACTTGCTGTACACGCATACTTGCACAGCTTTGCTATCCCGGCGCTGTATGGCGAAACCTTAAACACAATTTAATGGTTTTAGCTTATTTTGCAAAATGTAAATGCATAAGGATTTTGTCTTCCATTTAATTCACACGCACCCGCCTCGGTGGCGTAGTTAGCTAACACGCTTGTCTTGTTGAGCTCGGCAGCTGAGGACAGGGAGATCGAGGTTCGAATCTCGATCGGATGAACTAGGAGCGGTTTTTCCTAAATGGTTTTCCACTCTCCCTCCACGCAAATGTGGGTTCACTTCCTCTAATTAACCTTCCCAATTTCTAATCCAATAGCGTAATTAGTACTTTAAGCGTATAACCCGAACGGGTAGTAAGACGCGGTGCTAAATATTATTATTATTGATTCCCACAAACTATATGTGCAGTTTGGGCGTTCCGTCTCCAGGGACCCTGTATATTAGCAACACGTCTAACTACCGGTTCAGGTTATATGAATATGTATAGATTACGATATGAAATAGGGATTAGGGTGGTCGAATTCAGAGGAAGTGTACCCACATTCGTGTGGAAGGAGAGTGAGAAACCGTTTAGAATAAAACCAGTCTTTGTACACCCAACCGGGATTAGAACCCCTAAACTACCTTCATCGGCAGTATATTCTATTAGGAGAGTGGTGCCTTGGATAATGCGACCACTGGGGCAGGTCCTAATATTTAAATCGCTGCTTTATTGATTTCTAAACTCATTTTATTATTCACAAACTTTCTTGGCCTTCAGTGATTATGGTTCTGTACCCCCTCAAATCCTCCTTTCCCCCCAAAATCAAATTTCGAACACATACTTGATTGAATGCCTTTCTTAAATAAACTCCTTGTGCCATTTTTAAAGGTAATATATCTATTGTTAGTCTGCTAATACATGCCATTTATCATTTGAATGCTATTTTCTGGTGAGAAAAGCAAGAATAATAGGTTTGATTACGTAAATATTGTCTATATTTATATATGTCTATGTCTATTAGATAGTCATCATTGGACAAACATTAAGTTTCTTCAATTGACTTAAGAAATACGGAAACATTTTATAGTAAATTATACGAGTATTTGTGTAGTTGCTCGTAACTGTATTTAGACTTGCATTCATAACATTTTCAATGTACTGTTCAATTTAACTTTTACATTATTGAAATATTAATCAATAAAAATGCTCATGTAAGGGCTTAATAACAATAATAATAATAATAGTTTAAATAATAGACCGTACAAATAAGAACTTTTAAGAATAAATATCTTTCGACAAGAGGTATAGTCCATTGATGATATATTCATTCATTTTTTTTTTTTGGTGAAATATATGAAACTAGCATTTCTGCACGGCCTTGCCCGTGATACTTGCAGAAATTTGTTAAAAATAGCCTAATTAAAAAGCTAAACCAAACATTTAAAAATCCGGCTTCGAGGGACATTAGGACCCCCTTACGTCAACCTATGCTAAAAATTTCAGATCTCCGCGTGCCGTAGATTTGGCTGAGCATCGCACACACACACACAAACAAACAAACACAGACAAACACTTCCTTTTATTATTATTATTATATTATTATTATTATTATTATTATTATTATATATAGATAAGCTAATTCTACTAATACACACATCACTTGATGCATAGCGGTATTAAATTGACTTACATTTACTAAATTTTCGTAAAGATTAAAGTGTCATCAATGTAATTAACTGAGGCTTACGTTTTATTTTTAAAAGGTATATTATCTCACTCTGACATTATTATTTCAATCCTGGCTAAAAATAGATATAAAAACAGTAAATGGACTCATAGATGAGTTAATGGATTCCACGTGTGCTCTGAAAAATTAATCCGACCGATGCTAATTTAGAGCTGACGACATTTCCCTCTAATTTTCTTTCCGGAAAGGCTATCACAACCACATGTTGGACAATTAATATAAAGACTAGAAAAAATAAAAATGTGAAAATGGAACTTGGGATATTTTTATAGAACGTTTGCAAATTATCCAAACCCAATTTCAAAATATACTAGAAATACTTTAATATATTTGTGAACAAGGGTTTCGGAATTGGTTGACATTTTGACAGATGTAATATACGTACTATTCACACTAATATATTGCAGTTATTAGAGAATTATAACTTTAAAAAATATATAAAAGCTTTCAGAAGTGAAAGATAAAATTCAATACTCACAAATTGATATAGGATGTACAGTTGTACACATCATTTATTCAGAAAGGTAACAAACAGACTTAACTTGACGGATTACACCATTTCTATATCTTATGAGCTATATTATAGTGCAATGATGCTCAAACTTATTTTTAGATTATACCACCTGGACATGAAAAATTGTTTGATGCACCCACACTATAAATTTCTTACGAATGAGAAATATGAGGTAATTAATCAAAGAAGAAAATTTACCTCACTCGTATAAAAAATTCCCCATCACGTTCAGTTATCTAGTCATTTTTTTTTTCAGCTTTCCATTGAGATCTACTCGTGTACCCCCTGAAATTAGCTCGCGTACCCCAACTTGAAAACCACTGCCATATTGGAATGAAGAAAAGTAAGCTTGCTACCTTATAGGGTAGACTAAGGGTACAATCAAAGTCACAAAACATAAGCACCAAAATACGACACATTATCAATTTTTAAACTTTTAAAAACTACACGAGTATTAAAAATAATGAATCTATAAAGTGTTTAAAAATCCATCCAATTTTTAGCACTACGTTTTACTATTATTATTATTATTATTATTATTATTATTATTAGCACAACGTTTATATTATTATTATTATTATTATTAGCAGCACAACGTTTTACTATTATTATTATTATTATTATTATTAATATTACCATTCGTTCGGGTTATACGCGCTTACGCTAATGTGTAATGGTAGGGTGATTGCGAGATGAAATGGAGGACCTACAGTTTAACGTGGAATCCAAACCACGGTGGAGGCCTGGCATTTCCCCACATTCACAAGTTGTGATTAATACACGTCTTGTCAGAGGTGAAGGAAGGGTTTGGCAATCAGATAAATCTGTGCCAGGACCGAGGATTGAACCCCGGACCCTCGACACAAAAATCCGACACCTTACCCCTAGACCACCATGGTCACCAATCCCGTCTTACGACCCATTCGGTTATACACCTATGTACTAATTACGCCAGTGAGTTTGTAATGGGGAAGGTAGAATTTAGAGGAAACTTACCCGCATTTGCGTGGAGAGAGAGAGCGTGATAAACCACCATCAGTAACCCCCGACCAGGATTGAGCCACGATCTCCCCGTTATCGGCAGTTTTTGCCTTAGACCATATAGCCACCAAAGCACTCATCCAACATTGATCCCTCAACTTGACTCCCGATAAAAGTGAAACTGTAACATTTCTTCAGATTTTAATCAAAACTGGCACTTGGTATCATAATCCCTATGCTATTAAACGTGGCTCTCATTGTTCATATGCGCACGCGTACAAACTAACAGTCTAACACTCGCGCACAAACACACACACACTGACAAAAGCTTGTTTGGGTGAGTGAGGCTAGTGGTAGGGGTTTGAATTTATGCGCCGTCTACATTCAGAAGGCATTCCTCTTCCGTCAGTTGTAACCTTCACGGTAGACTGGGTCTTCTCTATCGGGTTGTGAAGGAAACCAAGAGTTTTGATTTCCTCAGAGACCAGTGTGTGAAACGAAAGAATATGTCCTCCCCCTCCTCCACCCTGAACCCCTTAAAAAACACGCTATCGTATCGTGTAGGGCTCAATGACGGAATACTAAGTGAAGAAGGCTCTTAGGGACCCGCAAGTGATTTCTATTTTCTGGTGTATGAGGCTACCACGGATGTGGAGCTCTTTAAATACCACGGATAAACGGGTAACACCAAACTTAGATGATAAAACTTGAGATAGGCGTCAGATATTAAAGTGGTTTTCAGTAGAGGCCTATGTACTTAAAAAAAAACAGCGGAGTCAAGATCAGTAAAACTATTTTACCACATTTTTAAATATACAATAAAAAATAAAATACAATTAATTTTTACACCGTGACTTATTACCTCTTAAGGTTATATGCATGTGTAATAATTACACTAATGAGCTAGGGATGTGGGAGGTTGGATTTAGAGAAAGATTACCCGCATTTGCGTGGAGTGAGGATGGTTAGTTTACTATTATTATTATATTATTATTATTATTATTATTATTATTATTTATTATATGTAATTCTCTTTATTACCGTAAGTATGGTTGTGATTACTAAACAATACGTTCTAACTTAGTTTCAGTAAAATAAATAATCCACATACTAGACTGTTAATATACCAGTTAATCAAAGGAAACAAATCTAATTTGATAGTTTTACATATTTGAAATCACCTGTGATCGAGTATGATAAAATTAGATCAAGTTAAACACGCCATGAACTTAACTTAGTTGTATAGAATTTCATTGTGATGCAGATTTTGGAGGAAATATGATTGAACTAATAATCCTTTTTAAGACATTTAAAATACATTTTAAATCTATTCAAATTTGAGTTTTCTCTGGGTATTTTGTTTGGGAGAATTTGTGTTTGCCATACGATGTTAGGAATATAGCAATAGCTTTACTTAAACTATTTGAAAATATTATAGCCGAGCGGCTAAGCTTCATATTCACATTAAATTTGAGATGAATTTTAAAAACAAAAATTGCATATCAATATGAAATAATTATATTGATAATCAGAATCCAACACCTTAACTCAGTCAGTAGCGTGTCTTTTTACTGAGCTAAGGGTCACAAATTCGATTCCCGGCGTGGCCAAATTTCTTTTATCATTTGTGAAATTTGGGGTCTACATTTTCACAGTGATGAATTAACGGCTGGGGACTGGATGTTGTTCATGTCCTAGCATTAACATAGACCAATAATCCCTTGTGAAACTCTTTTACACATTCAACCCTCCCCTACCGCACCCCCCCCAAATAAATTTAGTCTTTTGTTGGGTTGTTGAAATTAAATACTCAGCGAAGTGTATACACAAAATAGCAAAAAGAGTTTATTTTCGGTAAATGATACAAAAATATTGTTAGATTTATTATTTAATTTAAATAAAAAAAAGTGTTTTAACGTAAACTGAGTATGCTATGTCAGAAGTCGGCAAAAAAAATCCTATCCACTGATACCTTATTCATCACTGTAGGCTTTGTATTAGTTGAGAAAAAGGGATATTGACAACAGAAATAATATATATATGATTATTATATAAGACAAATCTTCAAATCATCCATCATGTCAATATAAAATCAAAACTTTTTTTACGTTTTTTTTGAAAATACAGTCCTACCATCACTGTATAGCCCCCTCCCTCTTTTTATCCTCTCTCCTATTTTCATCTCATTCCTCTTTCCTCACCCCTACCCCTCCGACACCTTCAACAACTTTTTTTTTCCAACGACTATATAATATACTATCGACATTTTTATGAGGAATAAATTAAATTTTCAAAATAAAATATAGCCTATGTTACTCGCTGATAATGTAGATTTATATTGGTGCAAGAATTTTTAAAATCGGTCCAGTAGTTTTTGAGTTTATCCAAAACAAAAAAAAAAATCAAATATCTCCTCTTTATAATATTAGTATGGATATAGACAAATGAAGCTATGGCAAGTCTAGCATTCCAGTAGTGGAATATGTATGACATGAATAAAATATGAGCCAGGTCACAGGCTGGAAACAGTCTTGAATGTTAAGTAAATTTATAATAAGTTTTTAAAATATATTATAACACTTAACAAAAGATTACAAAAACTAAGTGACTATATTTATTTATATTGGATTTTTTCTTGCGTCTTTATTTGCCTTTTAATTTAAGGTAACAGTATTCCAAAAACCCACGCACGTAATCATTTTTTCCGTATTTTTATAATATTTATAAATAACAAATGATTTCGGGAAATATTTATAATGGTCCATTGGCATAGAAAATACCTCGTAAGTCAGAACGTCAAATAATACACTTTATAGTTGTCACTTTTGACAGATGTTATTGATGACGATTAAATAACAATAATAGTGGGAATAATAATAATTATACTAATGGTATCGTTACATTTGGTAAATGTTGACAGATTTACGTTTTATACATGTTTTTAAACCTACCTTCCGTACAACACGCCCATTTTGTGTCTGAAAAGAGTGAATTGTTTGGGCGAGGACGGGACAGCTCGTTCGGACGAGTTCATATGGTGTCAAGTTGTTTACTGCCATCAACTGCCTTATCTCTCATTCAGTATACATATTAATAATTGATGTGGAAAATGATTGAGTGACGGGTTTGCACAGAGTTGAACGAACAAAAATAACCCCATAAAAAACAAGGTATAATGTATTTATGTTGCACAAAGAATAAATGAGTTGCGATTAATCAACTGTTCCACAAACATAGTTTTGTCTTTTTGGTCATCACGTCTCACTATACATCCGGGTAATCAGCATATTTAGACTAATTAAGGTGGGAGATGGAATGTATGATTTAAAGAAATGTGCAAACATTTGTATGGAAGAAGATTTATAACCAAATTTAGGAAGAACTGGAAGATATTCGGCCGGGAATTAGCCCCAAACCTCTTTGTCGCCAGAAAAACTACACTAAACAAGGTTAACGTTTAATCCTTTGTCTTTTACTATACTACTCTTTCTCCTCTATCTTTATACAATTTAATTTCATTAAATGTAATTTAAGCTATTGCTTAAGAAACCTTATTTTAATGGAATGTAATAATTAAAATCCCACTTTATCACCATCTCCCAAATTAAAATCCCATTTTTATGAAAGATTGAAGTAAGTACTACGCCAACCCAACTTATAAAATATACTATATGATAGTTTTATTTAATAATTGTTTAACATCAGTGTATCGTAACACTTCAAGTTTAAAAATACATTCATGGGGTTGATTTAGCATGAAATTAAATTAATCACAAAGTTGAAAAGTTGTAAAAGGAATGATTAAAAAATCGTATTGAATGTAAAACAAAATAACAATGGTAATATATTATTAATACTACTTTGTTTACTCAACCTAATTTAAATAGTATTTTTATCTAAGAATCCTATAAGGGATGCGTTAGCTTGTCTGTAAAAAAATGTTAAAAGTTAAAATAATTAAAATAGTTAAAATAATGGCACTGATAAAAGTACCTACTTCTAAAATACTGAAATGTTTTACTTAAATTTACAACAGTGCACATTCCAAAAATTAGCACAAACTAGCAGGAAATAGCTAAACTAAATATTAGAATACAAATTAAAAATAATAATTTTGAGATCACTGGCACGGTATTTTTTTAAAAATATCATAAAAATAAAACAGATAAAGATTTGAAGAGCATTTTTCAGATATTTTATAATGCAGCTCAACCTTAAAAACGTAAAGAACAAGTCAATCATTAATCAAACAGGAAACTTTGCGTTAATAATTGGTTAAAATATATTTATTTATATTTTATTAGAGGTAATTTAATGTGAACTTTCTGAACCAGCTGATTAAATCAGCACAATCCTTACTATCTGAAATCTAGAGCAGACACGACTCGCAGTCCCCCCACCATTAATTCATCAATGTGAATGGGTAATTAGCTTTTTCTCCAAATAATACATATTTCGGGAAATGATGAGAATCAAACCCAGGACGCTTAAATCAATAGGCTTAGACGTTACTGTCTGAGCTAAGGTATTCCTTTAAACACATATTTCGTCTTATGATTGATTTTACTCCCAAACATAGAATAGTGACCCGCTTCGGTGGCCGCAAGGTCTAATGGGCTACTCTCGCAATATACTAGATTGCCAATGACGAGGAGATCAAGGTTCGACTCTCCGACGGTTGTATTAAGGGCTTTTTCCAAAATGATTTTCTTCTAACCCGCCATGCAAATGAAGGTACACTTCCTATAAATATAACCTTCATAAAGACTAAAACCATTATGGTAATTAGTACATAAGCGTATAACCTGAATGGGTAGTAAGAGGTGGTGGTAAAAAAAAAATAGAATAGGGAAGGTTTTGCATCGTTATTTTTCAGATTCTTAACTTCGTCCAAATTTGCGTGATGGACTCTTGTACACACATAGACGTTGATTGACAGTGGTTAATGAGATACATTTGAACTCTCATTCTATATATTTAAAAATAATGTGTTAAATAGACTTCTAAAAATCTTTATTATTTGAAAATGGTTATCCTGTATCTTGTGGTGAAATCCGACAAACCGTATCTATTAATACACGGTCCAAATCATGGTATGACCTAAAGTTCCGCATATATATATATATATATTTTTTTATCAGGAAGTGCCAGGTCACGCAATCGGCCTGTTTGTCAGTCTAAAGAGCCCCACGACCCACCCCACGAATCATTCCATCCAATTACAATTCCTAATCTTACCAACCGTATCCGGATATCTATCAAGTTCGCTAAGTTTTACAGGAAACTCAAGTCTGCCAAATTTCCCAGGAAACTCAAACTGAAAGTAGGACAAAGATAAACTCGATTAAAAAAAAAAAGAAAAAAAAAGAAGAAGACACAACGTGAATGAATCGAGATGAAAAACTAGCGAAAAGATTGAATACATTTTATATACTTGGTCGGGTGTATTAATCTGGAAGAACAGATCCACTAAAGTAGGATATATTTAGAAAATAGACCAAGTAACAAGGAACCAATCTTATGGTATAGTTGTCAAGAGGTTCTGGCTGCTGTCTTGAGGTCCCGGGTTCGATTCCCAGCAGGTACTGGGGGATTTTTTTTTTAAAGGAATGATTCTCATGGTCACCAGAGTTTAGTTAAGTAAGCTTAAGTTGGATTAAGATCTTCATTGGCTTTACTTCATAATAATTACCATCATCATACCACCTCATCGGTATAGGGCAAAAGCCTGCACGAAATGAATGCACAATAATTACATATTCGATAGTTACCTGGGCAAAGGTACATTGCTACTGGCTAATCTTTCCGCTAGCAGAGCTACAGATCATGTAGCCCAGACACGCAATTTTTATTAATTAGCAAGGACACATATTTATGAAACTTTATTTATCAAGTATTTAATTTGAAAATTTTTGCAAGCTAAATTATTTATTTAAAATATAAGAGTTTTTTCTGAGAAAAACTTATCTGGTCTGGTTTAGCAACGGCATAGTGGGAATGATACGGTGGTGTGTAAAGGTTTTTCATGAATATATTTCCACTATACCTCCACGCAAATAAGGGGTAACTATCTTCTACATAAGTAGTCACAATAAATAGGCTCTCGCCCAAACTATCAAACCAATAACTATAATTTCTGAGCCCCCCATTTTTTGACATGTTTTACGTGATGATAAGCGCAGGTAAACTTCTCAACTCATGTCATTAACGATATCACTAGCAGTTCATATATATATATATATATTTATATTTTATAGAAGTTGCAGTGATCGATCGTTCAGGAATCAATACAGCGTTTCATAATCACAGAGACGTTCCTATTCTCAAACCCCGGTCAGATCATGCAGTTCTCATAGCTACAGTATATAACTCTAAAGTTAAAGGGCCCAAAGCTAATATAACATCTTGTGTACAGTTGGGAGATTAGTCTTACACATACACCTGACCGTGTACAAGATTAAATTGGACACAACATTAAATCGAGTATAGTTTAATATATTTTAGAACTTGTATGAATCCAGTTATGAGCAGTGGCGGCTTGTGTATAAGCACTGTGGAACTGCATCACCCCCTATTTCCACTTGATATTATTGATAACATTTAATATAATGAGTCCTCTTTTCTTTAATTCTTTATTTTTGTAGTACAATATATATTCTTTAAGCTTAGTGTCAGTACTTCAGTAGCCATCCCCCAGTTTATGAAAAAGATACAAACATCTTTGTATGAAACTGTGTGCTTTACAGTGCCAGTGACGTGGTGTTTGTTGTACGCATGCGCACATAGGAGGGGTGTGGGGAGGAAGGCGGGACTGCCAGGTAGAGAGAGCACTGTTGCTCTCACAGTGCCGGCTCTGGCGTGATGGTGGAAGGGAGTTTTTTTTTTACTCAGCATGTGTTGTGCCTAAAAACCGTGTACCATATTATTAAATGGGATAAAGTGTAAAAGAGTGTAAAATTAGATTATTATTTTGCTTCCAGTTATTCTATTCGATTTCTTTTTTTCGGTTCTTTTATTTAACAGAAAGACTAAATGCGCTTTCAGTACTTTCGATGGAGAAAAATTTCCTCAATTGTCATCCAGAGATCAAGGAGAAAATTATTGAACTTTTTGCGTAAATTAAAACAAGAAGAATGGATTTCATTTTTACATGACTAGATAAAGATTGAACTGTAACAATTTAAGTTAAAGTAAGTGCAAAAGTTTTTTTTTTGTAAGATTTTATCAAGTTCCTGAATAAATTTTCTTTTTACCCAATTTTAAAACAAAGGCTAAACATTTTCTGGAGCAGCACCCCCACTAATCTTAGCCACGAGCCGCCACTTGTTATGAGATACACAAAAGTACGGTTACAATAAATACGGCCTGAAAAGGTTTATGGCTGGACTCGCTACGACCAGGTTCTAGTGGTGCACGATTAAAATCACCGATGAATCGGACTGATGAACCACGATACTCTGAGTGACCTCTATTTGACTGAAGGTCCGCGATACCTTTGGACTCTAGTTGGGGACGATCACCCGATATACTTTCGCGCAATCCTCCTAAAAATAAAAGGAATGTCTTGAGCCTCCCTCGCTCTCCCAGTGGTGTCGTCACCAAGCTCAGTCGCGTGATTACACCAAAATACTTTTCCTTTCAATGACACTGAAAACATATACTTCGATCAATCAGGAACACTCGTATTCAATTCACTTACGATGGTACTTACTTAATTATAACATGCGCTCAATTAAGTTCTAAACCACATAACCTAGCCCTAACTAACAGACATAATTATATTTAGAAGGAAATTAAACATTATTATTATTATTATTAGCACAGCGTCTTACTACCCGTTCGGGTTATACGCACTTACGCTAATGTGTAATGGTAGGGTGATTGTGAGATGAAATGAAGGACCTACAGTTTAACGTGGAATCCGAACCACGGTGGCGACCTGGCATTCCACACATTCACAAGATGTCTTGTCAGAGGTGTAGGAAGGGTTTGGAAATCAGATAAATCTTTGCCGGGACCGAGGATTGAACCCCGGCCGCCAGCATAGAAGTCCGACACCTTACCCCTAGACCACCAGGTCACCTGAAATTAAACAGCCACTCTACAAAAGTAACGTTGTCCGAGTTTAACACATTAACTAAAGAAAAGTCTGTGATATAATTAAAAACGTAATTTACCCGTGCCGATTTATGTACAGGGCAAGTCATAAATAATTTCACGGATCAATAACAATATATATTAAGGAAAATATTGAGTACGGGTGGGGCAAGATCAAGTTAAATTTTCTAGGAATAACTTTATCTCAAGGTTTAAAAATTCCCTAAATATAATTATATTTATCTGTATCTTTTTATAGATATTTACCAAAACATACCAATAACAATATACTAAAAGATTATCAATACTTAACACAACAAAAAAAAAGTATTTTTTAAATGTATCTTTATTCCAAAATGGTATCATATTGAAAGATATAGTGTCACTTTTTAGTAATATGGATACTATGTTATGTTAGTTTTTGATCTGTATATTGATATCTTGTGTTACGAATGTTCAATTTGATTTTTTTTGTGCATCGCGTCATACTATCCGTTAGGGCTATACGCTTATGTAATAATTACGCTAATGGTATTAGGAAAGTTAAATTGAGAGAAAGTGTACATGCATTTGCGTGTAGGGAGAGTCTAAAGCCATTTAGGGAAAACCACCCTCAGCTCACCCAACCGAGATTCAAACCTTGATATCCCCATCATCGGCAGTCTAGTCTACTATGAGAATAGCGCATTAGACAATTGGGCCACCAAAGTGGGTTTTAATTTAGGGGAATACATTTAATAAAAGTCACAAATTGCTTGCTCACTGGCACAAAAGCTAAATAATAATATATAAATATTTGTTTTCATTAAATCAATAATCCTTTCGGTCAAAAAATATGTGGATTGTACTAATAGCCCGATGCTTATTAAATAAAATACAAATAAATAATTAGAGCACTGGCAATCATTTTAATTAAACGGTGACACTTATTTGGTCCAAACGAGCCTGTAATCCCATCATCAGCTTCTAGTTTAGTTTTGACAATGGAACAAATATTCAAATCTATGGGATATTCACCATATCTTTTTACATGAATGACAGCTAAAAAAATATGTTTAGGTTTTGAGTTGCCAATTCACTTATACAAGATCACTGTTTTGTTATAAACGATAAGTTTTTTAATTACATGTTATATTTTACACTTAACATTACATAGAACTGAGTTTTCTCACACTATTTCATTACTTTTAATAACTTATTTTTATGCAATCTAAAACAATAGCTTAAATATTATTAAAAGTACTTATTCTTTGTTTTGGAATGCTATCTATAACGTGTAACGAAGTGGACAGATTAATACCTTTTAATACAGGGATCGTATTTACTTGGAAAAGAGAAAATACGTGTCATTTTTATAGGCTTATTGGCTTATTATTGTATTATTATATTGTATTTCGAAATATTTAACCGAGTAAAATATTTTCATCTTCTTCTTGGGTGCATCACTGTAAATATCTTGTTTTCGTAATGTTCAATTATATAGTTTAAATTCGTCGGTCGCCATTTTGAAGCTATATTTGTTAGACCTTTTGTGAAAGTGGCGTGAATAATATTTTTTTTTCAAGTGGAATAGAACGATAAATCAGCTTTGTACCCAGCCTCAAATAAATATAGATAATACTGGCCTAAATTACTGTGATTAACTATCAAATTCATATATTACCATTTGTTTTCATTACAGTTATCCAAAGTGACAGATATCAGCTGTTGGTGTAGGGATACATTAAGGACTATTTATGGTATCTTTATAAACTGTTGGGTGACCTGGTGGTCTAGGGGTAAGGTGTCGGAGGTCAGGGGTTCAATCCTCGGTCCCGGCACAGATTTATCTGATTACCAAACCCTTCCTTCACCTCTGACAAGACATCTTGTGAATGTGGGGAATGCCAGGCCTCCACCGTGGTTCAGATCCCCCGTTAAACTGTAGGTCCTTCATTTCATCTCACAATCACCCTACCATTACATATGAGCGTAAGTGCGTATAACCCGAACGGGTAGTAAGACGCAGTGCTAATAATAATAATAATATAAGCTGTTATCCAAGTAATCTCGAGTGGTGAATTTACTTTATAAAATCAATGAAAAAACGTGTGAAAATTGATGATTTGTCATCCATAAATGGTTAAATATAATTATAGAAAATTATTTTCAAGAAAAACTCTTAAATTGGAAGAAAATATTTTGTTACGTGTTTCCAATACAAGACATCTGTAATTTTGTAGGCAATGGTGTGGAAAGTTTAGATTTTAAAGGACAAAAACATTTACTCGTATTTATATTAAAAGAAAGTGGAAAACTATCTAGAAAAATAGCACAATAACGCACCCGGCCGGTAGATTAGTCCCAGCCTCCACATTATTGAGAAACCCAACTAGATGAAACCTGCATCAGTGGCCTCAGGCGTCACTCTCTGAGTAGGCTGGACTGACGTGGACGGGGAGATAGAGGTTCGAATCCTTGTCGAGTGTACCTAAAAGGTTTTCCACTCTTCCCCTCCCATACAAAATAAGGTGAACTTCCTATAAATATAACCTTCCTCATCCCTAAAACCATTAGCGTAATTTTTACATAAGCGTATAACCCAAACGAGTAGTAAGACTGTGTTAAAATACAACTAGATGAGTCTTACACCTTTGTCCACAAGTCCACCATTACATGTGACAATTTACTATTTATTTCATAAGCTTAATGAGTTTGCGTAAGAGTTAAAACTGAATGTTAATAATTTTTATCTTACGATTACAGGTGGTAGATTTATATCAACTGATATCTTTTAAAACATGTTAATTATTTGAAGTGAATTTTTTTACGTCATAAACAGTCACTTAAAATAAGGTTTGAATCATTCTATAGGTTCTCGAATGAAATATCTATTAACATTTTTTTTTTGTGATGTTAGAACCCAATCTAATATTGACTTAAATTTCAGGGTTAGTTCTCGAACAATGGTTTATTTGAGCGAGGTTGATTCTCTTTGAAGTCCTCCCCAGTCCAAGAAGAACAAACTGACCAAAGATAATCCCCAAGGGGAACAGTCCAGAAATATCCTTGATATCCGCTATGCGAGTAATTTCACTCAAACTTTGGAGGAAACTTCCACCATGTTGCTCCTATTCTCGTTCTGCACAAAGCAAGTTTTCCGACAGTAAAAATCTGTGTGCACTCAACTATGACGCGTTTCTGATAAGTTTACTCTTACTATTGTTTATTTGTTACTTTATACTACACTGGATATCACAGCTGAGGGAAATGTATGGTTACTATTGGAAAATACCGTTGTCACACTCTCGTTTTTGTGTGGTCAATCTCCCCTTAAATATAATACAAGTTTCAAACACTAGCCAGTCGAGGTTGCCAGTAGCTTCTTACTACCCCAACACACCAAATTTAGATATAACTGAGAGCAAGTGAGATTTGGCAACATTTGACTGAGAGAGAAAGCGTAGATAAAACTTTTCTCCATAATATCTGCAACTACCTCAGCAATTATATTGGGTGTAATTATTCGCTATGGCTGTCATTAATTTAAGCTAGCAGATCTATGACACATAATAAGTAGGGTTAACTCATAGGGAATACAAAGTATATATATATAACCTTATATAACCTCGTTACAACAACGTAAACAATAAAAGTTACATCACTCACCACAATGGTCCCAGTTGACCCGTCTCAGCAAGACCGCGCAGCTCTACAACACTTCCCGGCACTGTCTAAAGCCTGACTGAATTAGTGATGGGCAGAATCGGATGAATAGAGTCAATTCATTCGATTATTCTGAATAATCGATTCATTAGATTATTTCAAAATCATTCGAATGAAAACCCGTAGCTGACTAGACGCGAGCTGGCCGATTCATTCTCTTACCACTACCTTGCCAGAAGTGATGAGGAAAATCGACCTTATGTTTATGAATGTTTCCAGGCTATCTCTATACAGGTATTCATTTCTATTAGGTTCATTTTCAATAAATAGTCACCATTGCTACACAATAATCGACCTTACGCTTTCTAATGATTCTAAGGCTAATTTAATACAAAGTTTAAGTGGTTGTACAGTTTACAATCGAATATCAGGCAAAAATAATTCGAATGAAAATTACAAAATTATTCGATTATTTTGCTATATTACTACGTAAATTGTTCTTTTTCATTTTATTTAAATTTTACCTTCCTAATTAACTAAACGCAAATAGCACGAACGGTATGAGAGATAATTTTATTTAACGTTGATTAAGTTTATATGAACCTAAAATATCCCAGACAGAAACTTCCACATATTACCTACTACTCAACCCGAACGGTATTATTTCTTGACGGATCAATTAATGATTTATTTGGTTGAGTTTCCTTTCTTTACTACAGTACAAATTTAATTTGTAATAATTATTTATCTTAGCGATTAATTTTTTTTATAAGACTAGACAAAGTTGTTTGAAAGAATAAACTTTTTTTTTATCCTTTCCTTGTATTCGAAACAATTTACTCATACATTTTATCTATTTTCTTAAAACATGAAGCCATTCTCATATTTCTACCAAATAGATTTTCATAATTTAAAAATAAAGTTTATTATACATCGTGGATGTGCCAAAAATATTATAAAATGATAATTTATTCCCACGGAAATTTCTTGAGTTATATATATAAAATAGATTTTAATTTTATCTTTTTCAAATAAAGTCATATAATACTTAAAAGAAATATCAAATACAATCTTACATATCAACTTGTGAATGTGGGGAATTCCAGACCTCCACCGTGCTTCGGATTCCACGTTATATTGTAGGTCCTCCGTTTCATCTCATAATCACCCTACCATTACACATTAACGTAAGTGCGTATAACCCGAACGGGTAGTAAGACGTGGTACTACTACTACTACTACTACTACTACTACTACTACTACTAATAATAATAATAATAATAATAATAATAATAATAATACATAATAGTTTTCATAAGTCGGGGATTGTATGAAAGCAATTACATAGATCTCAAATATATGCTCGTTCTTTTACGGTAGTATGGTAACTTAACGACGAATTTGAGGTGAATATGGACACAACGGACAAAAGCACTACATTTTTTCATCGTTGTTCTTAGGGCCATAGCTTTCAATTTTCGATAGGAGCCACCTACTTCGGCTGCCATCTGTAATTTTATAACGGTCATCTTGAACTATATGTATATTACCAATATATTGGCTTCTAAAGCACTTAAGATCACAATCTTGGTGTTTAAATATAAATTTTCGGGGTCAAGGGATAAAAATAGACAATTTTTAAATGCGTCAAATGATCTATTTATTCAAAATATAATATTTTATTGGTGCACATGTGTATCATTTATAAACTATTCACCAATTTCTTGTTTTGAAAATTATACTTGTAGTAAATAAATATATACTAGATAAATGCTAAAAGACATACTTTGTAAACACTCTTATATGAAAGATGGCGTCACAGCCTAGATAGCTTGACTCGTCACTCAACATCTAAAATTCTCTTCAAGCGTGCGAAAGGTTTTCTACTTGTTTGAATATTCCTTTATTAAAATTTGTTTGTTTTTCAATAAATGTAATATTGTATGTTGTATTCAATGCTGGTTAAGTTGAAGAAAAGGCAAACGCCTTAACTTCACCAGATAAATAAAGGAAATTATTATTATTATTATTATTATTATTATTATTATAACTCTTTAGAATCCTTTGTTGATGCTGCCTAACAAACCGATTTGGCTTCATCGACAGAATCATAAACTAGATCCAACAAATAATGGTAAATAATGATTACTTCACAAATTAAAATAATGGCTCATTAAACATTTTAAAGGTTCGCCGATTAAAAGTATCTATGCTTTATTTTTAAATAAATAAAATATTATTCTGTAATGAATTATTGTAAGCCTATTAATTGTGTAATTATTTGTGTTGACCAATCGTTATTAAATAATATATTTATGTCCTATCTATTTTTAAGACGCATACTCAAATTATTTGATTTTCGAGATAAAAGGTTAAAATTCGATTTTTTACTCAACAAAAGAAACAAGGGGATTTCAAATAGATCACTAAAATCATGTGATTTTTCAATAACCAATAAACATTTATTACAGTAATAGAGTATCAACAGTTGTTTTGGACATTATGACTTACTAACTTGAAGATACATACATTGATCAATTATTTAGTTTTAAACAAGAAACTAATAAAGGTTGTTTATATCTAGCATTTAAAGTTTAATATTAAAATATATATATATATCGTATTTATTTCCCCAATTATCTATACTCCCACACATTTTATTTATTCACAACGTTACATTAATCTGTTTGGTTTCGTAATCTTATGTTCCGTTATTGGGTTTCTGGTTTGGTGTTGTCTTTGTAGATGATGCGAAACAAACTTTCCACTCTTCAGGAAGGTCTGAAAAATATAAGAACATTATTATTTTTTTTGTTAATTGACAGTACAAACTAAAGTGCAAATCGTTGACGTGATGTCAAATAAAGTTTTTGATTCATCTTTATATGTTTTAATCATCTGAACTCAAATAAGTATTCATTTATATATAAAAATGAAATCTGGACACAACGTTTGGTTTAAAATTCCAATTCTCTTGAAACTAAACTACCTAAAATGTCTTATGACTCATTTTAATGCTATGAACGTTTGGAGCAACCAACTATTGCAACCATTCTAAACACATGTTGATATTTATGATGCCGTTTATAAATGGGCTGTGTTTATTCACAATATCTTACAATAATAATTTAATATTAGCACCGCGTCTTACTACCCGTTCGGGTTATACGCTTTAAGTACTAATTACGCTAATGGATTTAGGAATTGGGAAGGTTTAATTAAAGGAAGTGAACCCGCATTTGCGTGGAGGGAGAGTGGAAAACTATTTAGGAAAAGCCACCCCCAGTTCACCCAACCGAGATTCGAACCTCGATCTCCCCATCCTCAGCAGTCGAGCTCAACACGACAAGCGCGTTAGCCAACTACGCCACCGAGGCGGGTAATATATCTTAGACATTTGGTTAGGATTCGGTGATGTTCTCAAACATAACAATACCTTTAAATTCTATAATTATAGCCATTAAATGGTGAGGTGAAGCTTGTTCTTAGGGTAAGCAGAGTATGCTCAAACTGAACCTGCGATCACCCAATAAAATGAAAATAAATTTTTATGAAGGCATTTAGAAACTAGACCACCAATCTTCAATATAAATTCCATCATATATCCTCAGAAGGATATCGCTTTAATGTCAGTGTTTTAGAGTTCCTTACAATGGAAATGGAATTGTAGGAGTACTCTTGTTGATACGTCTATGATCGAATCACTCACTCTGAATGGGAATGGCCCAGTCCTCTTGCGATCCTGGTGCCGTCGCACATTCACTGTTGAAGTCAGTGACGAGCATAGGTTGCACAATCTTCAAGAAAGTGTCAAAAGGGCACAACTCATCGCAGTTGGGCAGTTTCATGATGTAGGGCTCTTGTGTGGTCGAGTTGCTGTAAGTGATCTAAAAAAAAAATAGCCACAAATTACAAAATGGAAATTATCCTTGTATAAAAATAAAAATAAAGTTATTAAATTAAGATATTTGTTCAAAGGACAAACTTTGCTTTATGTTAGTGACTTTTTTTTTTTTAGCATCACGTTTTACTACGCGGTCGGGTTTACGTTTATGTACTAATTACTCTAGTGGTTTTATGGAGTAGGAAGATTGTATATATATTTAAAGACCCGCCTTAGTGGCGTAGTTGGATAACGCGCTAGTCGTGTTGAGCTCGAATGCTGAGGACGGGGAGATCAAGATTCGAATCTTGGTCGGGTGAACTGAGGTTTTTTTTTCCTAAATGGTTTTTCACTCTCCCTCCACGCAAATGCGGGCTCACTTCCTCTAATTCAACCTTCCTAATTCCTAAATCCATTAGCGTAATTAGTACTTAAAGCGTATAACCCGAACGGGTAGTAAGACGTGGTACTACTACTACTACTACTACTACTACTACTACTACTACTACTACTACTAATAATAATAATATTAATAATAATAATAATAATAATAATTTAAAATTTGGAAACATTTCGTTTCAAGCTATTAGTAATTTGGGTAAACAATAACTCTAACGTCGTGTGAAAGCTTTTGATCTGGTCAGATGTATTTAAAATAATAGTAAATACGAGTAAGTAAAAAATTCGGATGGCGTACATCTGCCGCTCATACACATTTCATTAATGTTCTTATTAGACAGCGATTAGTGGCGCTTTGGGCCGTGTCTGCACGGCACACCTAATTCGCCACAGCGGCACACCGTTTGTGAAACACTGCTTTATGCTACTACATAGAGAAGTAACGTATTCAAAGTTGGTTAATGCAAACAATACAAAATAACTATATCATTACTAAGATAACCATTTAATCTCTTTGTTTGTATTTTATATGTTTTATATGAAAAAGGAAAATTTCCTATGATTAAAACAATGTGTAAACGGGTGCCTCCCATGGTGCTGGTTTTATTCGCTTTTGACAAGCCTTTTTTTATTCGCCCTTGTTTTCGCTTGCAAAATCTGTAAACCAGCAGCTTCTTTAATTCGCTAGAAATTGATTTTGTCGTCAATTGCGAATAATTCTCCCAAGCTGATAAATAGAGAGACATGCTCAACTTGCTAGCTGCCACAAAGCGAAAAGCAGGCTGATGAGTAGCTTAATAGCTCGGCTCTCTACGCATGCGTGAATACAGGCAGATACACGATATTATTTCATAGTGAGTCGTTGTGCACGCGTGTTCTTGTTTTGTTTTGAAATTCGCTAGCTGTGGAATATTTTCATCAAAGTATCCTGCTTCTTATTTCTCTAACTTTTTCAAAAGCTCTTCAAATTTTCACACGACAACCATACGACTTTATGGTAAGCCTGTGGATCTTCAAGTGCTAGTTCCTTCAACAGATTGTCAGAAAACCCCTGAGATACCTCACTACCTATCCATTTCCAAACAATTTTTTTTTTTTTGCTCCATCACAGAATCACATATTTGAAGTTGAAGAGCTGGTGCACAAAGTAAAACTACAGAACGAAGTAGATTCTCCTGTGACGCTGTGATATTAAAGACTGTCTGTCCCCCAAAACACTGGCAAATTCCTGGTTTTTACCAGCTCAATGTGAGGGATTTTTTCTCTGGCTAATTGTTTACCTAAAAATTTGGTTTGGTGTAGCGAATAAAAAATGCTAGCGAGAAGAGAATAAACCGGTACCGTGTGAGGTCCTTAACCGTGGAGGTGTGAATAAGTGGGAGGTGTTAAAAGTTCAAGAAGGAATTAAGAGAGAAGTGTGTCTGTTCCTTTATAGGTTTAACCCAACTATCCTTGCCAGTTGGCTTCCTTCACTATCAATTACTTTACAATAGTGTACAGTGTTTATATACTGCCACAGAGCCCGTCTCAGTTCAGGGTTAGCTCGTAGCTTAGACAGATAATATATAGGATGTTCAGAAACTCAACGCCCAAATTACACATGTAGTTTGTTTGAACCAAAAGTAATAAAAAAATCCCTATACCTTACATCCGGCAAACTATGCTAATACCATTAAATTGTGTTCAAAGTTTCGGCGTACAGCGCCGGGAGAGCAAAGATATTCAAGCATGCGTATACAACAGGCTGTATATGAGCCAGGCGTACGCCCCTACACACCTCGACATCTTGGAGCACGGCAACATAACAGGCCACAATTAATAGTAAACAACACACCAGTCCATCTAGAAATGAGAATACGTTCTGAGGGTCATCATTAACGGTCTTACGTTACAAAAAGTTCTTGCCATTATTAAATGTGTGCCACGCGACTAGCTTCTATGCAACTTAGTGTACACGCATGCTTTACAGCTTTGCTCTCCCAGTGCCATACGTTGAAACTTTGAACACAATTTAATGATATTAATATTTTTTTCCAGATGTAAGAGTATAAGGATTTTGTATTACTTTTGATTAAAACTAGCTATACGTGCAATTTGAGCTATTAGTTTCAGAACACCTTGAATATTGAACTAAACATCTCATAGAAGTGCGGTTTTCTATAGTTTCAATTTAAAAACAATTTATCAGATTATTTTTTCAATCACTGTCTTACTATCCATTGGGGCTATATACGCTTATGTGCTAATTACGCTATTGGGTTAGGGATGAGAAAGGTTGAAATAAGAGAAAATGAAACCACATTCTAGTGGGAAAGAGCGTGGGAAACTATTAAGTAAAAAAAAACAACACCCTCAATACAGTCAACCGGGATCTTCAGCAGTGTAGTAATATTGCGAGTGTAGCGTCTTAGACCTTGCCACCTCGAAAGCAGGTACTACAAAGTTGAAATATATTTATTCTAAACTAAATAAAATCATTAGCGTCTAGGGAAGAATCCAGAAAACCACAATTTAATGTGATTATTTGGTAATATAGTATTTAATTTACCGGCTAATCGGGTGTGTGATAAGCTCTTCAGGTAGGATGGAAGAGAAAGTATGTTAAGGTCCATACTTGTATTGTTTTTTTTAAATAGAAAAATAAATAAAATGTTGCTTCACTAGATACGTTTTGTTTGATTTTCGACACAATTCTTGAATATTTTTCATATGCATTATGACATTTGAACAAACACTTTTTTAATAAAAAGGAAACAATCCTATTACAGTTTTGCAATGCATATTACAGATTTTAAATGATTGTTAAGATTATAATATATATATTTTTACATCCATTAAAACTTACTCTTTCCAGCCTATCGTCTGGTTCAGTTTTTTATTCAAGCCATATATTTTCCACTATCGGTTTTCTAGGTCTATCGTAGCTTCATATGCTTTTTAATCTATCTTAAGACTAGGATAGACACAACATTCAGTCCTCGGCTGTTAATTTATCAATGTGAAAGGGCAAACCCATATTTACATCAACGATAAATTTTCGTCCATACCGGGAATCGAACCTGGCACCCTTAACTCAGTACTACCAACCGAGTTAAGGTGTCAAAATGTTGAGATTTTAATAACTATACAATCAAACCAAGATAATCTGATGTAGCAAATTTTAACTAATTTTGATCAAAGAAGTTATAAAAAAAACTGCAAAAATATTTACCTAACTAGCATTCCTTACATCGAGGTTCGAATCTCGGTCGGGTGAACTAGGGGTGGTTTTTCATAAATGGTTTTCCACTCTCCCTCCACGCAAATGCGGGTTCACTTCCTCTAATTCAAACTTCCCAATTCCTAATCCATTAGAGTAATTAGTACTTAACGCGTATAACCCGAACGGGTAGTAAGACGCGGTGCTAAATATTAATCATTCCTTACAATTCCTCTTGCTAATACCGTTATCATTAAACTTACCAAGACGTAGTGAGAGTTGTCCTTGAGTCTGAGTTCAATGGAAGCAAAAGAAGCATAAGGGACTCTGACACCGTCGTAAATGTCGAGGGCTAGGAAGGTGTCGCTGATGGTGTAGTCATGGCCAGGATAAAGAAACATCTTCCTGTCAGGACTGAGCGTCCCGTTCTTCTTGGCCACCATGTTTCCGACCATCTCGTTTAGAAAGGAACCAATAGCCATCTTCTGAAGCTCCTTAGTCCCTGCTACTCCCAGATACCAGTAGAACTGGTTGATGACCTGAAGAGGTTCAGGATAGTACTTGGCAGTCCAGTTGGGAAGCGTCATGTTGTGAAGGTCCTGAAATATTCACGATGATTATTCAGTGACGATTAAACTGTTTGAAACGGAGAAAAAGTAGGATTCTGGTGAAAAAGGACCTATCAGAAAATATAAATATTATTTTTGAGGTAAACATTTATAACACATTAGTTTTTAAAGTAGTATCCGGATTTTGCCAAATTAAAAACTGTAAAAAATGACATATATGTATAAAAGATGGACAGAAACTGTAATTATAAACTTAACAGATTGCACATGAGTAGATAAGACAAGTTATTTCTACACATTGAAACTAAAATTTATTTGTATGCATTTAAAAACCTTTAAACAAAATTATTTCTCAATTTACTAAACATTAATATTGATATACAAATAAATAGCTTCTTCAGAAATAGTTGCAGAAATCTTTCAAGACTAGTTGTAGCTTCATATATAATACAATTGAATGTATATAGTATTTTTAAATATATATATATATATATATATATATATATATATATATATATATATATATATAATTTCAGTCTAAACCCGATTCCAGGACAAACTAGATCGGACTAGGCCGAGTTGGTACATCCTTCCCCTTGTAAGTTAAACCAGTGTAGCCTGATATTTTCAGGCAATATTAGTTGTCATAATGCTTAACCCATACGATGAGTTGACCTTGAACATGTTTCATCATGCACATATCGCACGCAAATGTTGTACTCATAGATAACCTAACCTAAACCTGGTCTAAATTCATTAATCCTGGAATTTTCGCCTTGCTCATAGGATGAATTAGTATAGCCTACAATTTTATTAGGCCAAACCAGGCTTAGGTTAAGTTATATTAGGTTAGCTGACAACATTTGCGTGCGAACTGTGAATGAAGAAACCTGTCCAAGGTCAATTCATTGTATGGGTTAAGAAGAATGAAAACTAGTACTGCCTAGAAAAATCAGGATATATCGTTTTATCCTGCAAGCGGCAGGGTGTATAAATTTGGCCTCATCTGATCTAGTTCGTTCTGAAATCGAGTTTGGACGGTAACATATACATTAATCTATACTAGAAATACATTTAACGTTTACGGTGTCTCTTCAGAAGTTTGGATTTTATTACCATAAAAGTAAAGTGTACACACATTTATTAAATCTAAGTTATCTTATAAGTCTGATAACTGTGTGGTGAAAAGTATTGTTTTAAGTATTTATGAATTTAAAGAACATCAATATTATTCAACATCTATACCTAAAATTATTAAACAATTATTAAAAAAAAATGTGAAATAAAATTCCAAACTAACCAAAGATTACTCAAGAATTACTTAAAAAAAGAATTGTTTTTACAATCATAGGACCATGAATGGTGTTTATGAATGCATGAAGAACCAAATAAAATATGACATGTCATCAAAATCTGGGCCCTTACTTTCCGTAAGTAAAAATATCTATTTTTTTGGTTGACCTCAGTGGTTTTTGGGTAAAGGTTCCGCCTCAAGACCCGAATATAGTGGGTTTAGATCCAACTGGAGGTCAAGTTTAGACTATGATATTCAGCTGGTGAAAACATTCTGCTTAATATTAGCTTTAAAAATGTATTAATTAAATCAAATGGCAATATGATGTTTTGCTTTCAGAATTTTGTTAAATTAATTATTTTACTAATTATTGCAAAAGTTCAATAGAGCTAAGTTAGTTTGAAACTATAACAAAGGGATCATAAAAAAAACACCCATATGTTTACTGACTCAATTATACTGATTAAACTACTTTCAAAGTATATTCGTTATAAACGCATATCTCTTCTAGTTTTGGCAATGTCAAAAATATCTTGAAGTTTCTAGAGGATTTAAACACTAACCATAGATTAGTTAACATTGATAAAAGCTCACAAATACCAACATTATTTTCATAGCTGGCAATGTCTAGAATTAAGCTAGTATAGTATGCCCTTAGCCATATGGATAAATAAAAGCAGATATTATAGCTTTAAGAACTGTCACTTATATATCTGCTAATTAATAGTGGGCTGTATATAAACAGTTACAATCGAAGAAAATTAATAATGCAATCTATTTGAGGCGAAAGGTGGAATTAAAGAGGATCTAATGAAAATAGGACAGCAAGGAGAATTGTTCTATAGGTTCGTAATATAGTCTACATATTAGGGAGAAGAGAAGTGCCCTTTAAGTATAAGGAAGTTTTGTACAGGGCGTACTTTGTACCCATTGTCACATATGCAGCAGAAACATGGACAGTGAATGTAAGAGAGGCTAGGAAAGTGAAGGACATGGGAATGAAGTCTGTGAAGATGTTAGCTGTCACAAAGAGAAACAGGATAAGGAATGACGTTATCCGGTAAAGAGTGGGATTAGAAGGAGTACATTAGATAGTAGCGAAAGCAAAACTGAAATGGTATGTGCATGTAATGAGTATGGAAAAGGAGATAATTCCAAAGCAAATGATGAAAATTTAGTATGAAGGCAAAACCGCAATGTATGCCAAGAACCGATGGGAGGAGCAGATAAGGAAAGTGTGCAGGAGAGAGGAGAAAAATGAAAGTATTTAAACAAGGAAGAATGGTGGAAGTACAGAGGAAGTTGGAAGCATTTTACTAGACTGATCCGTTCACAGGCTAGAAATAGTTGATGTTGATGGAAATTTGACCATAGGTACATCCAAATAAAAACATTGATAATATCTCCTCCATTCCTACCTCCCAGTGACGTGTCGCGGAATATTGCCAGAGTAAGCAGAGCTTATTAAAACTGTACCTGTGATATAACCCCACCCATTTGACCGATCATACACAAGATCTGCTTTACATACCTCACATGGGACTGCATTTCTGTTGATACCTGGCCAGTGAGTGTTCTACTGAATGATGAGAACAATTCACAGGGACAGTTTAGGACGAGGATTAGAAAACTCACCACCCATAGGCCACATCCAGCCCAAGAGAGATACTCTTGTCTCCAATACTTTTATAATACTATTCGTCCTGCAGTCATAACCGTTTAATTTGCAGTATATTCATAATTTGGAATAACAAAAAAAGAAAATTAACACTATTTCAAATTGTGATATATAATATTTTTTCCCTCTAAATACTTGATGGTGGGAATTTTTATTTATATCATTTATTAGCTATATACTGTTTCAAGTGTTTCGCTATACAATGTAAAAACATCTGTGAAACTATACATTTTTAAATATATATAATATAGATTAATGATTTTAAATAGGCCCTCATAACATCAAAAAGTTTAAATAGGCTTGCATCGGTGAGCAGGCAGATTAAACTTTAAGATCTTCTGGTATAGTTTGCCATTGTTTGGAAGGTCAACCCTTCGTACCTTGGACACCCCCCCCCCCCGCTTACGTCACGCCCCCCCCCCTTCCTTCAACCTACCTCAATAAGAAGAATGTCGTAGATGCCGGCGTTGAATTTAGTGGACCCAGCGTATTCTTTGACGGCGTCTCTGACGTTTTGCGTCACGTTATCAATGCATTTGTAGACTGAAGATTGCTTTAACAGTTCGTAGCCTTTCAGATATCTGTCGCAGATAGCCCAGGCGTTGTATATCTGACACAAGACGAATACATGTTGTTAATTATTATCCCTGGACAACTCATATCGTTCTAAACCAATTTGATGTTTATTTGAATTTGATACAATAAATCATTCTGAAGGTTTTATAAAAAAAACTTAATTTAAATAATGAAATACTATGTTTGTAATGGTCGATTTTCAATAGGTAATTATTTTAAATACAGATGAATTTTTAGATAATCCAGGGATTAGTATTTAGTTCCGTGTTGGTAAACTGTATATATATATATATATATATATATATATATATTAACAATCTTACTGCAGAAAGATGTAACTTCTGTGTGTGTGTAACGTATATATATATATATATATATATATATATAACACACACACAGAAGTTACATCTTTCTGCAGTAAGATTGTTAATACATTATAATTTTCATAGAAAGGGTCTTATAGAAAAAACAAACATAGTTTTTGCTACTAACATCAATAACAGTGTTTATATTATTAAAATTATTTTTCTAAGTATTGATAATATCTATAAAAAGTAACAGCTGACGATCACATGACCTGAGCTATGAAAACGTGCTAGTAGATCAGCTTTGATATTTGTATGATAAGGCCTTTTATATGGAAATTTAACTGTGCACTATATCTAAAATCATTGCCCAACACACTTTCCTGTGAGTGACTGATATTTCAAACACCCGCCTTGGAATTTTTCACATAATAATTTGCCAGTCTTATTTGGTTTGCTGGTATGCCGGGTTCGAATCTATCAAGTGTACAAATGAGGTTTTTCATAAAAACATTTTAACACCATGCCTTACTAATTATTCAGGTTATTAGCTTCTGTAATAATTACGCTAATGGTTTTAGGAAATAGGAAGGCTGTATTTATGGGAAGTGTACCAACATTTGCATGGGGGGAGAGTGGAAAACCATTTTGGAAAAACCAACCTCAGTACACCAGACCGAAATTCGAACCTCGATCTCCCCACCAAAGTGGGTAATCACTGTCTTAAAGTAGTATTATTTTCTCCTTATTCCTTCAAACTACCCATCCCGGCTATAAGCATTTTAATTACTATAATGACCCATCTCAGTGGCCAAATGGTCTAAGGAGTCACTGTAGTGTTAGACTAGTCTGCCGATGACAGGAATATTGTCGTTTGAATCCTCGTCGGGTGTACTGTCAGTGGTTTTACAAAACAGTTTTCCACTCTCCCTTCCGCAAATGTAGGTACAATTCGTCTAAATTAACCAATTAATTAATTTGGCGTAATAATGAGAAGTATTGAGTAAATGTACTTGAATTTGCATAGAGGAAGAGTAGGATACCATTTAGGAAATCAACTCTAAGTACACCCAGTTAGTACTCGAACCGTAACCACCAAATCACCAGTAAACCACGCTATATGAGTGTTAGTTTACATTCAGTCTGCGCACCCACCGATACGGGTCTCTGATGTATGATTTGAAAGGATTGTTGTCGCACATCAAGTGTTCAGCACTTACCGGATCCTGCGAAGCGGGCACTGTGTGTATGGGGATGGGTTGGAAGACAATGTTCTTGCCAGAAGAGGTGTTGTTAAGAGGAGGATACATGGCGAAAAGGCTACACTCGGCACTCATCACGCACCGGTCACCATCCTCACTCTTCACGTAGAGGTCCTTGTGGCTGTACACTTCTGGCAGGAGGTCCGTGTACCTTCTGCGGAGATGTTGACCAAGGGCGTATTGCTGCTCATTACCCACCTGCAGCAAACATACAACGCCCGGTGTATCTACAGCGGAGATATTGACCAAGGGCGTATTGCTGCTCCCTATCCACCTGCAGCAAACAGACAATGCCCGGTGTATCTACAGCGGAGATATTGACCAAGGGCGTATTGCTGCTCCCTATCCACCTGCAGCAAACAGACAACGCCCGGTGTATCTACAGCGGAGATGTTGACCAAGGGCGTATTGCTGCTCCCTACCCACCTGCAGCAAACAGACAACGCCCGGTGTATCTACAGCGGAGATGTTGACCAAGGGCGTATTGCTGCTCCCTACAAACCTGCAGAAAATATACAACACCCGGTGTATCTGCTGTGGAGATACTAACCTATGGCGTATTGCCGCTACCTAAAAGCTGCAAAGAATTACCAGCATCCAATTTAACTCCGGCCAAGATATGTACAGTTATAAAGAAATATTGATTTAAGACATATCGCTGCTTTCTGCCATTCAGCAACAAATAAATAAAAATATGCTATAAGGATAAATAAAATAAGCCACTTGTTCAATTGTGAAGTATCGTAGGTGAACTTGGGCGATACCGGCTGCTTCCTCCTTAAAACTTGAAATATGTGCCAAGGGTGTCTGCTTGGAGAAACCCACTGGTTCTTTAATTTATTTCAAGGCAATTTACGATCAAATTGTATTGACAATTTCTTAAAAACTCTACTCTCGTTAAAGTACTAGGATTGATAAAGGCAATAAACTTCAATTTTGAGAGTGACACAAATACATTTTGGGCCTAGCCCCGTTTAAAAATCTGAAAAAATGCTGCTACACCCTTCAACTTGTTAAAGGAACACTGACTTAGGACTCATTTTTTTTTAATCTCTGACTACCTACAAGGAACAAACAACGTTAGACAAATAATAATAAATAATAATAATAATAATAATAATAATAATAATAATAATAATAATAATAATAATAATAATAATAATAATAATATTGCGAGTCTGGAATTGCATCACTTATTTCCCAGTTTGTGGAAAGATTAGCTAGTACTAATGCACAAGTACCCAGGGGACGTTCAACTATACTAATCCTACATCCTTTCCGGGGATGCTCGTTCCATGTCCTGATGAGAGATGATGGTGATGGCGAGTGTGATGGTGTGGAACCAATTGAAACACAACTTAACATAAACCTAACAAACCAAACCCTGGTGACCGTTGGGGTGATTACCCTTACGGGACAAAATACCCAAGGTACCAGTCAGGAACTGAGCTCAGGACCCTTAGAATAGTAGTACTGATCACTACACCACGGGGCTGGTTATTATACAGATACCCCCCAACCACTAAAAATAAAGTCACCCAATTAAGGTGAGATGGAAAGGGGGGGGGGGGGGGGGGCGAGAAAAGGCCAGTGTTTTTGCAGTTTTTTTCATGGCAAACAATTTTTTTTTGGCTAAAATAAAAAAATAATGCTCCAGTACAAAAATAGAGTTTAATTTTATTCGCATGCTTATAACAACAGTTCCTGAATATCTGTAATGAGCATGGTGGCATTATCTAACACATTTTTTTAATCGAATAGGAAAAGTTATCATTAAATCCCAGAACACTCTTGACAGATAATCAACAACTGTTGATATCATCATGTGAATAAATTTAAATTCTGAGGTTGTACTGGGGAAATATTTTATATATTTTGGCCAACAAAATTTTCGCCCCATAAAAAGTGCAAAAACACTAGCTTATTCTCGCGTAACCTTCCATACTACCTTAAGCTTAGGCGTAATTTTAACAGATGGAAAGCATTAAAATAAACACAATTTCAATCCTAAGCTTTATAATACTAATCCTCTATATTAGCTTTTTTAATTGAAACATCTGAAGGGTTTTCGTTTTAAAGAAATATAGCAGAACTTGCATGGACAAACAGTATGGTAAACCTTGCAGCGTTTCCAATACAAGCTTTTGGCTCAAAGCCAGGATTACCAATCAAGTAATCATGCTGATCTAGTGAATTTTTTTCTTTGCACCATGTCTTACTACCTGTCTCGTTTACTTTTAATTACACTAATGGGGTATATATGAGACAGGTGGGACCATTTACGTGTAGAAAGAACAGGCAATCATTTAGGAAAAAAACAACAACAATACCTTCAGTGCATTAAGCAGGTAAGAAAAACTGACCTCACCATTACCATAAAACCATACAAAACGAGCTTGACGTTTAGTCCGCAAGCCTACCAATGCAGGCTGTGTGCTGTTATTATTGTTCTTTTTTTTATTTATTTAAATATTCACGTAACTGACAACTATATAAATATACACATTTAAGCTACGTATCTAGTTCTCTTACCACCCGCCTCGGTGGCGTAGTTGGCTACCGCGCTAGTCGTGTTGAGCTCGACTGCTGAGGATGGGGAGATCGAGGTTCAAATCTCGGTCGGGTGAACTGGGGGTGGTTTTTCCTAAATGGTTTTCCACTCTCCCTCCACGCAAATGCGGGTTCACTTCCTCTAATTCAACCTTCCCAATTCCCAATCCATTAGCGTAATTAGTACTTAAAAGTATATAAGCCGAACGGGTAGTAAGACGCGGTGCTAAATATTAATATTATAGTTCTCTTACCATTTTGGCGTTAACTTGAGATATAGCGTCTAAACTTGTATAAGTTCAATTTTCTGATAATGATAGAATCCCGGACAGATGTAAAGAGAGCAGATCTACAAAATGGTCTTCTTTCTTTCCACGCAATTTCAAGGCCATTTACTATACAATATTAAATTCATCCGTACCACATTAATATAATTAAATGTTGATAGCCCGGAGAAGTAGTAATACACAATATAAATAAATATATCACTCCCTCCTTAACATATTGATGTTAGATAGGTATTCTTTCCATACGAATGATATTTTAGGGAAAAATCGACCAAAATTGATAAAATTTATCTATATCATTATAGTTATTTTTTTAGATTTTGATGATATTTATCTAAAGTGACAGCTGCAGATAACATGACTTGATTTATTACGTAAGATTAAAACTAGACCCATTAAATTTTCTAGATACCCACGTCAGTGGCCGAATGGTCTAAGGCTTCACTCTCGTGTTAGAGTGGCTTGCTGAAGACGAGAATATAGGGATTTGAATAACGACCACGTCTATATGAGGGTGGTTTTTTTCTCTATGATTTCCCACTCTACCTCCACGAAAATGTGGGAAAATTATCTTTAAAATGCTTCTTTCCTCATTCCTACCACTTTATAGTAATTCTCATTTAAGCGTAACATCTGAACCAGTAGTAAAACGTGGTAAAAAAAACCCCAACCTTTTCTACTTGTTAGATACGGTCCTTTTTACTAAACTAAAGCTCTATGATGGTGTTTACCTCAGTCAACTGACCCAATCCTTCAGGCCAATATGTGTCGACGGCATTGTAGGGGTCATTAGGGTACGTCTCTAGTGGAGTACGATCCCCGTGGCGGAAAAACTGTGACGAAAAAACAAACATAAAGTAATTAACTCAAATAAGATTAATGACTTAAAGTTTATAGAAAATACTAGCTCTAAGACATTATATTACAAACGAGATTATGTGTTTTTTTTCAGCCTGAGAAAAATTAAAGCTTACATTACATTCGTGTTTATTTAAAAAATACAATTTAAATTAGGAGTGAAGTTCAAGTGTTAATTTTAATCAATCAACATATTTTTTTTTCATATTTTAAAGAGATTAAAATTAAGGAAATTACCAATATTTAAAACATGTTTTTTAAAACGTGTATTACATACCACATTAGCAAGTAAGATTTTCCCGTAATCATTTTCAGCGGATATGCACGCAATTATATCCAATAATAAAATGAATACAGTGAATTTTAATGTCATCTTAAACAATTCACAAATATATTGGTGATACCGAAATATTCTAGTGCTAATAATTAACTGACCTCGTAAACATTGTATCCACTCTTTAAATACCGTTACTATTGATTAGATAACTGCATATGTTGTTCTGAACTTTAGTCCGTTTTAAAGTGAAGTGTTGATTTAAAAATAAGATATGTGAGCATTCTAAATATATGATATATTTTATTTATGGATGCTTCTAGAAAAACTTTTTACTCTAAGAGTATGTTTATAACTGTAAGTAAGATATTAATTACCCACTTCAGTGGCCTAATTGTCTAAGGCAGGGGTCTCCAAACATTTTACTATGTGGGCCACATAATATATTTCACACATTTTCGCGGGCCAAAGTAACGTTCACCTGTTCTTAAAGTAACATTATTTTTGCCCTGAATGCCTTGACATGTGCAAATAGATCATAAATCAAATTTGTTTCAACATGCAAATTTAGATTCAAGTCATATCGCCAGTCACGTCTATTAAAAAAAAAATTCAATTTTCCAAGGCCGGTCAGTGTTTGATAAAAGTGATTGACGTTGATTTTTCTCTGTGAGAAATGAATCAATCTATGTGTAATAAATTATATTTATAGCAATTAGTCAATATAATTACTTTTTTTAAATTAGGTAACCTCTTTCGGAAATTTTCTTTGATAGCCCTCTGCCGGGAGACTTGGAACTACCTAAAAATGGTCACAGTCAAGCCGTTCTGTTCTCGGTATAAGGAATGGCGCCTGCGACTGAAAATGTCTCCCTGCCAATGTCTCCCTCCTGGGCCTGTTGACGTTGAACTTGATTTCTTTATCAGGACTGACCCTGTGGACAACCATAAATTATCAATTCGTGACACATTTATTACTCTTGATAGAGTGGTTAATTGTTGACTGAAGATCTAGGCTCTCATCTTGGCCAAGTGCCATGGAGGTAGTTTTCCACCTGTGATTTATAACTTAGGTTTTTACCCTCACTGATGGGTATGTGAGATTAATGTCGGTCTCGACTAATTTCCTTTAAAAATCTACATTCTTAATCTCTACCTCCTTAGTTATTAATTAATACTAGCCCACTTCGTTGGCCACGTGGTCAAACGCGCTACTCTCGTGTTAGACAAGATTGCTAAATACGGGGAGATCGGGGCTCAATTCTGGTAGGGTGCAAAGAGGGTGGTTTTCCACTTTAACTCCACGCAAATGTTGGTGCACTTCCTCTAAATTAAACCTTCCCAATCCTTAATACATTAGTGTAATTAGTAGGCTACATAGGCGTATAACCCAAACGGATAGAAAAACACGGTGCGAAAAAAAATTAATATTAGTTATAGAAACATCCGTAACTGGCTACATCTTTCAATTAAATATAGACCCGCCTCGGTGGCGTAGTTGGCTAACGTGCTTGTCGTGTTGAGCTCGACTGCTGAGGACGGGGAGATCGAGGTTCGAATCTCGGTCGGGTGAACTGGGGGTGGTTTTTCCTAAATGGTTTTCCACTCTCCCTCTACGCAAATGCGGGTTCACTTCCTTTAATTCAACCTTCCCAATTCATAATCCATTAGTGTAATTAGTACTTAAGCGTATAACCCAAACGGATAGAAAAACACGGTGCGAAAAAAAAATAATATTAGTTATAGAAACATCCGTAACTGGCTACATCTTTCAATTAAATTTAGTTAAAACACGACATGTGTACATGGGAACCAAACCCACTATTGTGTGGGATGTATTATTATAAAATAAGTTAAATACATTCAGTCGAACTTGGTTGTAACGAACATGGAAATAAAGAGCTCAGGTAATTAAAAAAAATCTTTTTTATTCTAAGGTATATTCCCCTACAATTTATCACTTTTATGATGATCGTGCTATATGGATTTATCGTACACATTTTGGTAACCATGCAAATATTCAAATATCTTAATTACTTGGGTAATCAGGAATACCTCAGTCTTGGAATATATAAAAGTGAAAATAGTGACTTATCTTTGTGAACGCTTTCATCAGACGTTAATCACCTTGCCTTGTCCTTGAAGACAATCCCCACATTACCTACCTCTCCAGTGTCTAACCTCAAGCTCTGCTACCCCCCTTACCCCATTTTACCCAAACACCACCATGGCTGTAAAAATAAAATAAGTTATAAATGAACACGTCCATCAGAAATACGTCTACAAACAAAACTAGTAATAAAAATACTAATAAAAATTGTGATGATTACTAAACAGTATTTTTTTTAATCACAGAGAAATAAATTATGTTTAGTATTAAGTGTCTGGCTTTAAAAATATGGACTGAAATTTTTTTAGTTTTAAATGTATTATAATTATGTATACTGTAATATTGATTACATAATTACTTTATAGTAACTCTAAAGTACATTGCCAAACTTACAAAAGTACGCCACCTATCCTTATCTTTAGATAGCTCTATCTTGTCTATCTCATTAAACCTTATCCTTATCTTGAGCTAACACTATCCAGTCCACCTTATTACACCCTATTCCTATCTTGAGTTAGCTCTATCCAGTCCACCTTATTACACCCTATACCTATCTTGAGCTAGTTCTATTCAGTCCATCTCATTTCACCCTATCCTTATCTTGAGCTAACACTATCCAGTCCACCTTATTACACCCTATTCCTATCTTGAGTTAGCTCTATCCAGTCCACCTCATTACATCCTATACCTATCTTGAGCTAGTTCTATTCAGTCCATCTCATTTCACCCTATCCTTATCTTGAGCTAACACTATCCAGTCCACTTTATTACACCCTATTCCTATCTTGAGTTAGCTCTATCCAGTCCACCTCATTACACCCTATTTCTTTCAGGTCCATTCTAATGTTATCTTCCCATCTGCGCCTAGGTATTCCTAGTGGTTTCTCCCTATTGGGTTTGCCAGTCAGTAATATGTATCCATGTAATTATTTTTCTTTCTCTAGTACTACTTTTGTTTTTTCAATCAATATTTTTTTATCAATTTATTGAAAATTAAAATTAAATTAGGAGATAGATTTAACTCATCACTGCTATATTGAGTAATGGGTATAACGAGGAAATTTTGTCATTCCCTTGCTGCTCGTTATAATAAAGTTTGAATGTACTGCACATACATTGATAGTTAAAGACAGAGCCAACATTCTCTTAACAAAATGTTCATTGTGCGCCACTGGAGTTACAAAGGGAAAACACTAGCTATCATGTTTACGAGACCTCTGGACCACTATAATCTAGAAGAGTTTACCCCCAAGGGCCAGACTTTGTACTGTAACATCAGTCAGTTAGTTGTGTGCCAAATATGGTATACTAGACTTATCACATGTGATATGACAGAAATCATCAATGTAATCAGGCCTTATTAGATAGTATTAGTTTAATAATTCGCTATATTATATGAAGCAATATATATAAAATTGGTTTCCCTTACTCAGAGTATAATTATGACAGCTATATTTCTCAATAAAAAATAACTTGAAAATATTGATATATATTTTAATTATACACGTTATAAGATTTAATATTGAAATATTCCAAACAAAAAAGCAAGCAATTATTTCTATCTCTTCCGCTCTCGACTTCTCTTTCTATCTATATAATTTTTATATTTGCGTAAGTCAGTCGTAGATAGTTTTACACCTGAAATATGCTCACCTATTTTGATGGATTTATATACTCTATAAATGTATAAGAATTTAATTTATCAATTTATAAGAACACCGTAAAGAAGTGTATATAAAATGTGTATGAATACATCTATCTATTCATCTATTCACTCATCCACTCTGTATACCCTACCTGGTAATATATTATTCCAGTATATCTATACATTTTATATATATATATATATATATGTAATAAATAGTATATATAATATGTAATGTACATATCATATATCATATGTAATAATCATGTACATGTTATATATAGGGCACAAACTTTGATGTAATTTTCACCTATATCAGTTCAGTAAACTTTTTAACCCGTTTACTAATACTCTTATTAGTGCAATTTGTTAGTTAAATTCTATAAATAGCGTCAAGACAACCGTATTACCAACAGATAATTTGAGAGTTATCATATCATGGTTACTTAATCAATATAGAATACATAATTTTGTCTTATCAGCATGATTCATATCGTCATTCAAATAGCATTTGAGGTAACATCAAGGTGAATTCTACAAACAACCTCGTAAACTAATGTTTTAGGTTGATTATATTACTAGAAAATGTTTTATTAATTTATATATATATATATTTATATTTAAATAAATAAATATATATATATATATATATATATATAAATAAAACATATTCTAGTAATATAATCAACCTAAAACATTAGTTTACGAGGTTGTTTGTAGAATTCACCTTGATGTTACCTCAAATGCTATTTGAATGACGATATGAATCATGCTGATAAGACAAAATTATGTATTCTATATTGATTAAGTAACCATGATATGATAACTCTCAAATTATCTGTTGGTAATACGGTTGTCTTGACGCTATTTATAGAATTTAACTAACAAATTGCACTAATAAGAGTATTAGTAAACGGGTTAAAAAGTTTACTGAACTGATATAGGTGAAAATTACATCAAAGTTTGTGCCCTATATATAACATGTACAGGATTATTACATATGATATATGATATGTACATTACATATTATATATACTATTTATTACATATATAATAAATACATTTTTACATACACGTTATATAATACATGTATAATAAATATATATCTTAAATAAATAATAATTACATATATTACAAATATATTTAAATATATATGAATATACAGATTAACAAAGAGTTTTTTTTTTGAAAGAGGTGTTTTAAGAAAATATAAATTAGGACGCTCTGATAAATAAATTAATCCTTGGTAGCTAGTCTTGAAATACTTCTATCTGGTTTATTACTGTTCCAAGTAAATTTAGTAAAGAATTTCAAAGCTCTAGTTCCTAAAGTTTATAAACAAACAAGTTTTGTATAACTTGGAAAAATCACGGATATTAGTCTTGTAAAAATGTTTGTAGCATTTTAATTACATCATTCAAAAGTTAGTTTTAATAAAAAGTTGTATTTATGAAATAAAAAAATACAAACATAGTACATGAAATAGCCTATCACTCCAAATTGCCAATAATAATAATAATAATAATAATAATAATAATAATAATAATAATAATAATAATAATAATAATAATAATAATTTAAATTCAATTTCAATTCAATTTCAATTCCCTTTATTATTATTAAAATATAATATTATATAATATTAATAATAATAATTCAATTTCAAATTTCTATTATTATAGCACTGGCCAACAGTCGTAAGACCTATAACAGGCCAGTATCGAACAGTACACAAGTATCTTACAAATATATATATATATATATATATTTGTAAGATACTTGTGTACTGTATATATATATATATATATATATATATATTGTAAGATACTTGTGTACTGTATATATATATATATATATATATATAATATATATATATATATATATATATATATATATATATATATATAATTCCATTAGAAAATAAGATAAGCAACAATAGCTAAATAATTATATATATACTGATGAATAACTACGATGGCGGCCGCGGTTCAATCCTCGGTCCCGGCAAAGATTTATCTGATTACCAAACCCTTCCTTCACCTCTGACAAGACATCTTGTGAATGTGAGGAATGCCAGGTCTCCACCGTGGTTCGGATTCCACGTTAAACTGTAGGTCCTTCATTTCATCTCACAATCACCCTACCATTACTCATTAGCGTAAGTGCGTATAACCCGAACGGGTAGTAAGACGCGGTGCTAATAATAATAATAATAATAATAATAACTACGACAAAAATTAATTAATGACGATAAGAATAAAAAATAACAGTAACAACAAATAACTAAAGAGTAGTTAAAAGCAGTAACAATATGCACAAAATTAATCATAATATTGTAAATTTAAATATTATAGGCATAACCTCGACATGATAAATTATTGATATGGGAGTTCCTTAAATAACTCTCTGAGTTTAGCTTTTCTTTTAAGATAGAGGTCGAATTCAACAATATAGAATTGGCGCTATGGAAACAACGACCTATAGGGCTCACCTTATAAGAGCTATTGAGAAAAAATAATTTTGGATTATGAGAAGCCCGAGAAGGGATATAAACGCCTACGCGAGAAGAGAGTTTGAGGCCCTAAAAGGCTTAGAATTCTGTCATAATCATATTAAATCCGGTTACTAAAGTATTTATCATACATAGCACGCATCGACAAATTTTCTTTGAACGTTTTCTAACCTAAGAGAGTCAGTTAAGGTAGTGGAATTCCAAGCAGCAGTAGCGTATTCTAACTTAGACCTAACCAGGGCGTAGTACAGACATAAAAAAAACAGTCAACTTTCTTAAATGATGACGTAATAAATTTAATAAGTCCAAGTAATTTCAATGAATGCGAAATTACATGGTCAACATGAGAGTAAGTTTGTTATCCAGGAGAACACCAAAATCATTAATATAAAGGGTGCGAACCATGTTTTCATTGCCCAATTTATAAGTAAAAAAGAAAGGATTAGTTTTCCTAGCAAAAGATATAGATTTGGTCTTAGATTTATTAATAGACATTCCATTCTCAAAAAACCATTGTAGAATACCATTTACATCATTTTGTAGCTCTATTCAATCAGCAATTGATTTGATAATTTTAAATAATTTTACATCATAAGCAGAGAGTAAATAGCTAGAAGAGTTCAATTATCTACCAATACCATAAATAAACACATCAAAAAGAAGATGAGCTAAATTAGAACCCTGTGGTATGTCACAGGGGGCTAAAGATTATTATTATTATTATTATTAATAATAATAATAATAATATTAATAATTTACCAATATATATCAATATAGCAAAATTAATCATTTTGTAAGGAAAGAGCATCCTTGTAAAATGAACTTAACACTTTTAATAAATATGATTTATCAATTAATATTACATTATTTTACATTTAAATGTAAAATTATTATTTAAAAAACCTTTATATTTAAATATAAATCTTTAGGAATACGACTTTTGACAAACTCCCTACAGCTCTAATTTTAATTTAAAATTAAATTTAATTCATGTTAACAATTTACCACTTACAGCACCCATAGCAACTATTTATAAATAAGTATAAATAGTATGAAAAATGTACACGTAATCTTATATAAACAATAATTGTTTAGTATATATATGTATATACAGATAGATAGTGCTTTGTATAGATAATTATTATCATCAAGAACCAGAAATTAGATTATTCCATTGAAACCTTTAGGTTTGAAAACATCAATGGGAGGAACAGCAACCCTAGCACGATAAACATATCTGTATTTAATTTACGTTAGTGGATATCTGTAGGAAGAAGTTTGAAACTATTCCATGTTTATCGATGTCATTAAAAAGTTGTTAAACTATCTAGCCACATGAATTCTTCAGCCATGAATGTTGACTTGGAACTATTTTACCTTGCTACGACTATGTGACTAATTAATAGATTAGAATATTTTATGACATCAAATAGTTTTGAGAGAATTAGGTGTACACACATTGGAAAACAACGAAACTTATGTTCCCGTATTATATACCTCATTCTCCCTTCAAAACCACTTTAAGATCAAACGCCGGATCATAAATAACTTGGCAGTAGAAATTCTACTTAAATTAAATTAGTTTTATCTGACATTATTAACACAAGTTGTTACTAAATAATTAGTCATAGTGCAAAGCAATATATTTTGTTTATGAACTCTGACGTATTAATTATACAATTTCAAGAAACAGATGCATATTCATTTAAAGAGCTAATTAAAGTTAGATCTAAAATTATTTGTCATCAATACTGAATGATGATCAAGTAATTGCTTTAATTAATTCAAGTAACTTCAAACGTTGAAATATAAGTTCAAAAGCATAACTTAAATTCATGCTGAACCCCCAAATTTTTAGAATAAATAATATGTTTTATTAACATTATTAGATTTTGAATATACAGAAAATAAGATAATCTTAGTTTCAGTATTATAAAGTGAGCATGTAAATTATGCTTTTTTTAAATTTGATCATAAATTGATTCAAGATATATTTTAAAGACTTCAAACTTAGTAAATATATTGTTTACTAAGTTACTTTATTTTATTAAAATTATTTTTACGTATTTTGTATGTATTTTTAAATTAAAGTTTGAATAATAAGTTTAGCTATTTGAGATTTTAAAGAGACATTGCTAATTTACAAATTAGAAACACTTTAATAAATATTGGCTACCATAACTATTAGAGACTTAACTATTTTTGGGTTTATCTATACTAGTATTTGTATGTAGAAGAGTTAGGTACTTAATTATTAGTCATAACAACAACAATTTTAAATGAAAATCACGATATTGATGTGGAAATTATTAAATTAATAAAGACAGGTAATACATGCTATTACTCGGTTAAGTTGTTAACATATCGCCTGCTGTTAATAATATACAAAATAATGGTTTTACCGGCTGCTCTTTATGGTTGCGAAATATGGTCTCTTACTTTTCATGAAGATAACAAATTTAGAGTGTTCGAAAACAAAGTCCTTAGGAATATATTGGGTTCATAAATCATTGTTGGAGTAATCAAATCTCGCAGGTTATGTGGGCAGGACATTCAGTTTAACAGGAAAAATCTAGAACCATGTTGAGGGTATTTATTGACAAACAGGAGGATAAAATTAGAATGTAAGTGAAAGAGATAGGGTGTAATAGGGTGGATTGGATATATTATTATTATTATTATTATTAGCACCACGTCTTACTACCCGTTCGGGTTATAGGGGAGAGCGGGGGAATCCCGCACAGTTGGGCAATACCGCACACCCTCAAACAGCTCACTTTTTTCACTATGGAAAAATACCTACCATGGCATACTCTAACGGCTTATAGGGTGAACTAAATAGCGTAAGCTCAGAACACAAGTGGCCTCTGTTTCTGTGTAATCATTGTTTTTATAGTTTTATTCTTTTGCTTACTATTTTCAATAGTATTTCATTAAAGGTAAGTCAATTTGGATGTATATTTACTATTTTTTCATAAGCATCTACAAATAGAACTTGTTTTTAAAAATAAGTCTACACCAGTAAATATCCCTTCTAAATAACACAATATTTGTTGAAGAGGTAGAAAATGGCGAAACGTGTTGTGGGGTAATCCCGCACGTTTAGAGAGGGCATTCCCGCACAGTGTGCGGTATTACCCCCTTCTTGTTTCTTACGGCAATATAAACATAAGAAACAATTATTTTTATATTCCCTTAACCTACGCGTAAGCATAAGATTTAAAAGTAAAGAATTTAATTAAAATTGAACACTAATGTATTTATACTCCGTGTGGCTTCTTTAGAATATTTAAAGTGTTTATTTAAGCATAGTTCGGAATCTTGATATTATATTTAGACCACCACCACCTTAAGAACTGCTGGTAAAGACTGGCTCAGCGGGTTTCTACGGCGAAATAAAGAAATCAGCCTTCGGAAACCAGAGGCAACAAGCGTGAGCCGAATTCTAGGTTTCAATAAGGATGCTGTGCAAAAGTTTTTCTCAAATTTGGAAGGAGTAATGGAAAAACACAAGTTCCCTGGCTCAAGAATCTATAATATGGACGAAACGGGAATTTCAACTGTTCATACCCCACAGAAAATATTAGGACCTAAGGGGCAAAAGCAAATAGGATCAACAACAAGCTGGGAGAGAGGCAAAAATATTATCGGATGTGCTGCTATGAGTGCAAGTGGAAGTTTTGTACCCCCTATGTTTATTTTTCCTCGATTAAGGATGAGTCCTACACTCGCCAAAGGTGGTCCAGAAGAAGCTATTTATCATTGTTCTAAGAATGGCTGGATTAATGAAGAGCTGTTCATTATTTGGCTCCAACATTTCGCGAAATGTGTGAGACCAACCAAGAACGAACCAGTTCTAATAATAATTGATAATCATGGTACTCACAAATCACTACAGGCTTTCACATTTTGTCGAGAGAATGGAATCGTAGTCTTGACAATTCCACCTCACACATCACATAGACTCCAACCTCTTGACCTTACCTTTTTTGGTCCTCTGAAAACTGCTTATAACAGAGAGTGTGGTTTATTTCTCAAGACCTTTTTTTATGAGAAGATACGACCCGATGATGTTGCTTCACTTTTTAATAAGGCTTTCATAAGGATAGCAACAATTGAAAAGGGAGTATCCGATTTTTCCTCATCAGGAATCTTTCCACTTAACCCAAACAAATTCACGGAAGAAGACTTTACACCACCAGCAGCAGCAATGCCCCAAGCTGTTACTATTATCGAAGAAGATGTTCAGGATAACATAGAAAACAGTGCATGTTTCAAAACTAAAATAGTAGACACTCAACAACCATCTACTTCAAAAATAGTTTCTGTTAAAGATATTACACCCATTCTAGATTATAAACCATCAAAACAGCCCCGTTCATCAAGAATGCAAAGCTCTGTTGTTTTTACAACAACGCCCTTGAAAAAAACACTCGAAGAAGCAGATTTCAAACGTAAGAATAAAACAATCCGAGAAAATGAGAAAGAAGCAAAGAAAAAGAAGAGCATAAGAAAATGTGAAATACAGAAGAAATTTAGGAATAAAAACAAAGAATATTCCAAGAATGAAATTAATAATAAAAATAAAAAGTTGCTCTTAGTGCGAAAAAAACTCCTCCAAGATAGCTCAGATGAAGAAGAGAATTTATCAAATCTGTGCGATGATGATGAACTGGATGATATTGAACCTGAATCCTCTAATAATTTGCCTATGTTTAACAATTCAGATTGTAATTGTATGTTTTGTGGAGAATTTGGGAGGAACAAGGAGTTGTGGCTCAGATGTGTTCTTTGTTCACGTTGGGTACATGCCGAATGTAGTGCAGCGGAAAGAGCAGACAATTTTGTTTGTGACTTTTGTCTCAAAAAGTAAAATATATTTAATTTATAGTGCCACATTTTGATATCTGTATAAATGAACTATGTTTTTACTATTATTATATTTTTAGTTTTACGTTTAGGCATACACATAATTTATATAAGTTAATACAGGGTTAATTCTACTAGTTAAATTGTATTTTTTGTGTGTGTATCGCAAATTATAGTTTTATATGAATCAATAACTATAATTGTACGGTATTTCCCCACTCTCTGTGCGGCATTGCCCTACCAGGGTGGGCAATGCCGCACAGTGACTAATTACATATTTTAATTAATTGTAAGAGAATGCTAGATTCAGTATATAAAAGTAATATACTGAATTGATGTATAAAAAACAAAGTTTACAATGATATATTACTAGATTTAATAGATTAAATGAGAACATAGCAATGTCTTGTTTTCCTTAAGTGTGCGGTATTCCCCCGCTCTCCCCTACGCACTTACGATAATGTGTAATGGTAGGGTGATTGTGAGATGAAATGAAGGACCTACAGTTTAACGTGGAATCCGAACCACGGTGGAGGACTGGCATTCCCCACATTCACAAGATGTCTTGTCAGAGGTGAAGGAAGGGTTTGGAAATCAGATAAATCTGTGCCGGGACCGAGGATTGATCCCCGGCCGCCAGCACAGAAGTGATTGGATATAGCTATCCCAAGATAGGGATAGGGTGTAATGAGGTTAACTGTATATAACTAGCTCAAGATAGGGATAAATAAAAAATAACGGTTCACCCTATGATACATTTTGAAAAGCACTATTCAAGAACACACACACACACACACACACACACAAACAAACAAACACACACAAACACACACAAACACACACACACACACACACACAAACAAACAAACAAACACACACACACACACACACACAAACAAACAAACACAAACAAAGAAACACACACAAACAAACAAACACACACACACACACATACACACACTTAAATCTAAACAGAAACAACATCCAGCCCCGGCCGATAATTCATTTCTGAGAGAGGGTAAACACACATTAGACTAATGATACAATTTTCATCCACCACGGGAATCTAACCCGGAATCCTTAGCTCAGAAGACAGACACACTACCGAATAAGCTAAGCTTTCGGACTATATATATACATGTTATATAAATATATATACACAAATAAGCACCATATTATTATATTAATTTTTCTAAAAGCTGGTTCACACATTCACATCACATAATGCATTACGTCACTTCAAGGGCTCTTTACAGCACGAATGCCCATTAGGAGTACCAGAAAAATAGTAAACTAATTAGAACATTACAAAAATATGCTTTTATGTAATCTTTCAGGTAAAACTCATACAGAAATTACGATAGTGGGACAGGAATTAGTAAGCTAGAATTTTATAAGAAAGCTACCCACATTTGCGTGAAAGGAGATTAGGAATCCGTTAAAATAAATACCCTCAATAAACTCGTTAAATGTAATTTCTCATATATACATAGACTCGCTTTGCTCGTTGTGGGCTCCACCCTCAAACCCCCAGTGAGTGTAAACTAATGTAATTCCAGTGTTGTTTTGAACATTGATTTATTTTTACAGTTTTATGATTCTATCTGTCCCATAAGTGTGTCAAAAAAATTAAAAAGTCTGTGTAAAATGTGCAAAATTAAAAAATCTAGCTCTGGCACAATCCGTTTTTTGATAGGTCTTACCATTTAGCCACAAGAGACCTCCATAGAAAGGTCTTAATCGACTTTAAAGTTGTTATGCCATTTTGACTTTTTTCGGGGGTTAAATTTTTTTTTAACTTTTTGGAATTTTTCCGTCGGTTACTGGCTAGAATCTATAAGTTTACCAAATTTAAAGTTTCTAGCCCATCTGAAAGTGGGTAAATATTAATGTAAGTGAGTGAGTCAGCCATGTGGCTTTATAGTATAGTGATATAAACATTTAATCCTACACTCGACTGAGATTCGAACCTGATTTTCCTGTTATTGTAAGTCTAGTCTATTTCTAGATTAATCTTGGAGCAGTTATCTTTATAACATTATTTTTTCAATAAAAGAAACTGATATGAAAAAGTGAAAGTCTAGCATATATATTTAAAAAGGAATTTGTTTTAAAATTAAACATACATATAAGTTATTTTATAATTAATAATCTTATTATATTCTTTTGTTCAAGTTTTTTTTATCTACATCGTACACAAGAAAATAATGGCATATTTCTTGCAACCTTTGCATGAGTAAAATTACTTGTAGATTCAGTGTGGATTGTAGACCCTTCTTCCAATATTCCCCAAAAAATATTTTTAGGTGGAAAACGAGAAGATAAGAGAAAGAGTTATGCGTTGAATGTTTGACATAAAAACGGATATAAAAGGTACTTGATTTAAACATCTTGTGTGACGTTTACCTCTCACAGTGCTAAATATAACCCGGTGGAATGTTTTATCTAAACTTTAAAGAGGGCTAACAAAAACAACAACACGTTTTACTTTTATTTTCGATTTCCTTTTTTTTTTTTTAAATCTCTGAATAGCCGTTTTAATTCAATTTTACTTTATGATAGAAAATATGGAAATTGTACAAATATGATACTGTCTAATATTTAATGATGATTGTTGTCCATTAACAGCCAGATAGTACGTATATAAAATAATATATTATTCATCAAACTCTTTATTTAGAGAAGTCTAAGCTGAAATAGTCTAGGGTGTCACTCTCGTGTTGGCCTGGTCCTGCTGATGACGCGGGAATTGGGGTTCGAATCCCGGTTGGATCTACCGAGGCTGATGATTTACCTAAGTGATTTCACTCTCTCCTTCCTAGAAAATACGGGTAAGTTACCATTAAAATGATTCCTTCCTCTTCCACACCCCTTTAGAGTAATTATAATATTTTATAACTTGAACAGGGAGTAAGATGCAGTGATAAAAATAATATTAATATATTAAATAGGCTTATATATTCCGAAATAATGAATTAAGTTTAATACTACACCGTTTACTATACAAATTGGCAATTAGCTCGGGTGTAAAATGTTTTATTAGAGTTGGGAGGACCAGTTTTGAATATTCACCGGGTGAAGAAGAGATGTTGGTTTTTAAACAACCTCTTTAGTCCCTCTTTTTAAGGCTAGTTATGACTTATTTAATTTAACGCCATCCTTCTTTAACTACCCTTTAAATGAGATGTATTAAGTGTTTGATATTAGTGGAAAAACTAAAAAAATTAGAAATAAACGATACGACACAATAGTACAAACCTTTTTATAATGTGTTTTATAGCTTCGAGAGTAGTTTTTAAAAATAGGTTTTAAGTAAACCACCCTCAAGGTGTTTTTTTTATCTATTTAAAAACAAACGTGTTATCTTGTCAAGCACAATAAACACTCTTCATTTATATATATATATATATATTTAAGACCAAATTGTTCAAATATATTTAGCAAATTTCAATTATTCAAAAATAAATAATCTTTAAACTACCTGGGAATTATTTGCTATTTGTAAAAATAAAAACATATTTATATTTATCATAACAAAACTATTCATAGATTCCCATTTTGAATTCAATTTTCAAGGTCAATTTTCAAATAATTTAATTTTTTTAAATAATTTATCTTAAGTAAACCACCCTTAAATTAATTTATTTGTGGTAAATACACATTATTGTTGATAATGTAGAATAGTACTATGATCCAAATTTCTAAACAAATCGTTAGAGCTATTTTCATAAAACTAAATTTTATTAAAATCAGTCATTGGCTAACTACGATTAAATTTTTTTTAAGAAAAACTATTCTATATAACTATTTGTTTTACAAACAACTTAACATATACGCATTTTAAATGAATGCTCGCTTTGTCCCAAACAAGTATTCTGCTTTAATTGTCATGTTCATATCAAACACTTTATAGGCATACATTTTAAGTAAAATAGTTTTAGCCAATTTTAAAATAGCTCAATAAACGACCATTTATAGAAATTTTACCCAAATCAAAGTATAGAGGACTATTTACTTTAAAAAAAAAGTGTGCGCTTTATTTTTAAGATTAACTCAAAGTTCAGTTTATTTATTCAAACAAATAAGTTTTTAAAGATAATACTCTAAAGACCTTAACGTTTATATAAAAGGATGAGTAATTACCAACCAGATAACAGGATATATTAAATAGAAATAAGATAAATTCAGTCAACAGTTTATTCCTTGACAAAACTTGATTAGTAAAATTCAAAAACTTCAAATAAATCAATATGTGTAGTTTTTTTCATCCCGCCATTTTGAATAACAAATTATTATGGTACATTTAAAAAATATCTGTTGTAGTACACATACTTCTTGAATAAGGCGTATATTCCAGTTGTAGCTTAACCATTACAGTGATTTGTTTTAGTGGATAAGCGTCTTACTACCCATCTAAGCTATCCACATTACTACCCTATTGTAATAGTAATGAATGAATGATAGTTTTAGAGGAAGTGTACTACATTTGCGCATTAGGTGATTGGATAGCTCTTTAGGAGGAAAAAAACCTAATCAGTACACCCGGCTGGGTTTTGAACTTTCGACTTCCCCTTCATCAGAAAACTTTACCAGAACAGGTAAACAATACCTTAACCCACATGCTCAACAATACGGGTATCCCACTTAGCAAACAATGACAGAGCTATATTTCGTATTTGTTCCCGTATCTCCATGACGTGAGCCCGCAACCAAGCTGTATCGACCGAGCGACCGCCACCATTAGTGGTGATGGTGTCAACATTTGAGGATATTGGGGTATCATGTGGTCAGCACAGCGAGCCTTCCGGTCATTAATCTTAGTTTTCTAGACTGGAGTTGCTACTTATTAATTTAAAAGCCTTATCATTTGTCCTCACGAGGCTGAATTTGACCTAGTACCATACCCACTGCTTCACAGATCAATTTTTGGAAGATATGTGGATCGATCCCACGACCTCTGGAATTTTATCCAGTAGCTCTGACCACTAGACCACATAAGCGGTCGTATAAACTGATGTAAATTCCTTAACCGCCAACCCACACGTTCTTTATTTTAATCTGTGACATCTTCCTGCTTGTGATTGTCAATACAATCTTAATTTTATCTTAAGATTAAAACAATAAAATACGTCATAGTGGTTTTCTTTGAATAACTAGATAACTATAATATAACCAAGTTATCAATTTAAGGAAGACTTTTCTGTAATTTTCAAATAGTCATATTTTCCTCCATAGCTTTTATAATGTAGTACACTTTTTTACTGGTAACCATCTGGGTCTAATAAAAAAAAGAGCACCTCAACAAAATGCCTATCACACACGCACACACGCATACACACACACACACACACACACACACACATTACTTGATTTGAACCAACGAAAAAGACCAACACTTATTCACAAGAGAATTAAGAATTCGTTAAAAAAATACACACGAAAAAATATATATACAGTATGTTAAAATAAAAGGGCTCGAAATTTTAGGATCTTGTAGTACTTATTAAAATTTGTAAAAATGTTCCAGTATTCATAGGTTTGCAAACAAACTCACAGAGAGATACATGTAACTTTAATAATATATATATATTTTTGTAATTTAATATAACTGGCACTATTTATAGATATTAAATCTGGATTTGTGTACCTACGTACACACGAGTTAGAATTAGACTTTCATTTGTTTACCTAATATAGCACCTGGTTTGACATTGATCAAAATAGCATTACTAAAAATGTTGTTACTGAGTGAGTTGTTCGAAGGGTGTTAATATGTTAAAATAGGTTAATAATAACAGATAAATATTCTAACAAGGAAATGGCAGACATGTATTTTATTTGTGGCCTTACAAATGGAAATGCTGCTGCAAGTCTTCTCTATGGGGAAAAGCATTCCAATAGTCAATTCCATCCTATACATTATTCCAACAATTTTTAACCACCTGTTATGGATCATGGGAATCCCAGAAGTGTTTTTTCTCCCGATATGGAAGCTCGTGTTTTGAGAGTAGAATGATGGAACATAATCCAAGAAGTAGTTTAAGAAGAATTGCAGCTATTAAAGGTATTTGTGCACATCTGGTCTGTAGAATACTTCGTGAACGGTGGCTGTATCCTTACCATCTTCAATGAAATCAGGCTCTCACTCCCCTTAATTATCAAACAATGGCTTCTCGGAAATTTAGTTATGAACCCAGGCTTCGTTGTTGACATTATTTTTACTGATGAGGCTGAATTTACTAGGGATGGCATGGTGAACTTTCACAATAACCATTTATAGTCAGATGAAAATACTCAGGTCGTTCTCAAATCAAGACACCAACAGTGTTATTAAAAAAAATGTTTGGCTGGTCATTTTAGGAGAAAGACCAATAGGACCACTGGTTTTGCCGAGTATACTAAATGGTGCAGGATACCATAGTTTTTTACTGAATTTATTGGAAGATATGCCGCCAACAGAAAGACAATGATTGTGGTTTATGCATGACTAACTTGTCAACCATCACCTCAATAAGACATTTAATAGAAGACGGATATGTCACATGGTACCCCGATCATCTTAATCCTTTCTATTTTTTGGTATGGGGATAATTAAAGAGTTTGTTTAGTGTACTTGACTCCAATAATTGATTTAATAGTGAGTTGTAAATGGTTGCCGGATGATTCGAACGAAGCCGGTGAATTTTCAAAGAGCACGCATCAGGCTGATTTGAAGATGTTAAATTTGTGTGGAGATCGAAGAAAAACATTTAGAACACCTTTTGTAATAATGAGAGGGTACATTTATGCCGTGTAAATCTAAATATTACTTAATTTTAAATCATATTTATTTTCATCACTGAAACAGAGATTACAAGATCAATGTTTATTTACTAGGACATTTTTACCCATTTTAATGGGCAATACAAAATCTTAAAGATTTGAAATTCTTTCTTTTTTAACATCCGATTTTTTTTTTGACATTACTAAGATGTAGGAAAGAGTTGATTGTTTCAAAGATACATATAGCTGCAATACCCTGAAGGCATACTTTGCTACACGAAATCAAAAGTGCTTGCGGTGAAACATTTTCTCACATAGATAATTTCTCCCTTTCGTTTTGAAGGTTCATTAAGAGGCCTGCGTTTTTTTTAATTTTATAGAAATAAATTTAAGACAAAAGCGGTTCATAATGTTTCTGTATGCGAGTTTTTCGATATAGTGAAGGGTGACCTGGTGGTCTAGGGGTAAGGTGTCGGACTTTTATGCTGAGGGCCGGGGTTCAATCCTCGTTCCCGGCACAGATTTATCTGATTACCAAACCCTTCCTTCACCTCTGACAAGACATCTTCTGAATGTAGGTAATGTCAGGCCTCCACCGTGGTTCGGATTCCACGTTAAACTGTAGGTCCTCCATTTCATCTCACAATCACCCTACCATTACACATTAGCGTAAGTGCGTATAACCCAAAACGGGTAGTAAGACGCGGTGCTAATAATAATAATAATAATAATAATGATATAGTGAACCACTAAAGTAAATAATGAAACACAAGCGTTATAGAGATTTAAAAAATATGTATACTATTATGAGTCAACTAAAATGAAATGCACTACTCAACTTAGACTTGGAGAAAAGATGTAAAATCACAATAGGGCATTACATTAATAACTGGTAGTTTTTCCTGTTATTAATCAAACTACAACAACTCCAGTCATAATATAGTTACACTAGTACTCCCTGATGTGAAAAATAGTAATTAAATATACAACTTAGCTAATTAATTTATGGGTAATACGTCAATACATTATACTATAAGCTAATAAAATCATATATTTTATCATCCATATATTTAAAACTTTAAGCGAGTCTTCTAAACGACGAATCTGAGAGTTATATCAAAAGGATTTTCATCATTTTGTTTTTAAAATGAGAGTTGATACATTGAGACTATGGACACACCTTTTTTTTTATTTCAAAGAATTCAAAGAGAAAGCTGCATTTTATAAAATCAAAATTTAAAAAGAAACATTTTTTAAGAAGTTCTGGAATACTGGTCTGGAATAAAATGAACCCAGACTCTTCCAAATGTGTTCCTTTTCTTTCAACTACACTCCTTCTCGTCACCTCTAATCATCATGGCAGCAAGAATGGCTGAATACCTGCTAAAATAGCCTAAATAGAGAGAGTACAAACAAATGACATGTATGTCTAAATCATACTAACAGCAGTAGGACAACAATATCGTAACAATAGTACTACCAAGTTATCTGCAAATGTCACTGTATATATCACAAGCCCTTCTATTCTTAAAATATCAGAATCCTTCTAAAGCTTCCTTAACAATTCATTCTCCGTAAGTTACATGTTTGTAGCTACTAAAATTCAAAGTTCAGAAAACATCTGTGTCCCCAGATAATATCAACAATACGGTAAACCTTAAACTTTAACTTTCCGTGACATTTCAAGTATCTGAAAGATTCAGTCTATAAAACAATGGGGGGTCTATTACACGATTACTGAATAATAAACAGTTTGTAAAAGATTCGCTCTTTATTTTCTCTTCGTTCTCTCGGGTGCTTTACTATAAAACTCTGGTCAAGACAGTTTAGCCATGAGTTGCATAATAATGATGACTAGATGTAAGAGTTTAGCTTGGAGAAGTAGGAAACTTTGTGGAGAATTATAGGAACTCCTTGTTTTCTTCTGGTTTTCAGGACAATATGACTGGATGTGGTTAAGGGGTACTTTTAGATGTAAAGTTGAAATGGTTTAGCTTGATCCTTTGGCAGAATGGATAATATGTAGATTTTACCACAATTTAGTCTTAGGTAGATGCCAATGTATTTCATTAAAATTAACAATACTCGTTTTGTTTACTATAAATATATGGTTTACAACAAATATCCAGTAACACCGTTTCTAATATCGTAACGATAATTATTAATATATATATTAACATAAGTATATAAATTAATTAAGCGTAGACATATATTACTTTGGACGGGTAATTGAATATAATGTCGTCATACATATCTTCCTAATCACGCTGTTCCCTTATGACGTAGGCAAGAAGTTTTGCACATAGATCAAAAAATAATTCCGTACTTAATACATCCTCACTAACTCTCTCCATACTTACCTATCCTTGAATAATCCCTTCACTTCAACAACATCCATACATCAAGTCATACACGCTCTTTTATTTTTTAAATTCTTAATATTTCTCTTTTTTACCCATTTGTCACAACATTTAGCCACGTCTTACACGGCTTACTCCTACCTTTTTGATCCACACACTTTGATTTCATATTTTTGCTTCGTCACTTGACCCACACTCATAAAATGTTTTAATTAAGTATTAAAAACAAGCCTTTACCCACGTCCAAATATGTTATATTTGTAAAAAAAAATTTTTTTTCCTAACACTACGTGTTGACATAAACATAATTTCTATTTAATAAAATCATTTCAACTAGATAAAGAAACAATTTTATAAAGCACCATTTAAGAGATTTCATCTACATTTTAAATTATATTCATAGAATGTCAGACTATTTAAATTTTTTAAATTAATATATTTTGTTCCATATACTAAAATATATCTTGTAGCTATATCGACATAAAGGTTAAAATATATCTATTCAACATCAATACACTATTTTTCATGGGTCAAATAGTAAGTAATGCTGTGTTTCAAAGATAGGAGAAATAACCTTAATATATTTCGATGTATAATAAAAATGTCTTCTAGCATTACACTTATTTATTTATGCAAATATATCAACATTAATTTAGCTAATATGGCAAACCAACTCATTGTTAAGATACCAGACAAAATCTTTACCATCGACTCTATGTCACAAATAAGGTGGTAACTGAAATTATATCTTATTAGATTAATACTTGCTTTAAAGCTTTCATTTACTGAACAAACTATGTTGTCTTTTATTTTATGATAAAGTGAAACACCGCTTAGTGAAAATAGAACAAAGAATTTGGAAGCTATACTGAAGTGGCATTATATAAAACAAGACAAATCAAATAAAGTGTTAGCACGTTGATATAAAATTTAATTACATAACTATATTTAAGATTTTTCATTTCCTAAGAAACAAATGTACAACTTTTATCATAGTGTTTTTGTAATTTTAATATTTCTTTTTGAATCCTGTGTTCAAACATATAAAAAATTACAAACAACTACACTTATATTAGGTACGTTATTTTGTTTAGCGTGACTACGGTTGCATTCGAAGATTTTTTTCATCTGGACATTATTAAATATTAATATCACCATATTAAAAACAGATTTGACTCCAGTCTTGCTTAAACGCCTAAAGTTGAGACTAATATACAACTATGTTAACGTTACTGTAGAGCGGTTAGTAGGTCGTATTGCAACAGGAGCTTCAGCTAGAGATTCTAATTTTTCTCTTTATGTTGGTGTTAGTTATCTAAAATAGCTAGGATTATGATATTATAAATAATATGATACATATATAAACACCGATATTATTTTAATTTCTACAGTTTTAATGATTAATCAGTTAATATTAATAGGGCCTAATTCTTTAAAGCTTAATTATGTTATACAGAACATAATATTTTTAAAGATTTAACATACACACAATGACATACTGTTAATATATTTTGAAGATAAGTGGCGTATACAGGAAAATTCCCTCTGTACTGAACATCTATTAAAAAAACTCATAATTGGAAAGTTACGTTTTATTAATGAAAAACATACCTGGATTCATGACAAGCAAGAATATTTCATAGAAGATGCGGGAAGTTCTAACCACCCACTCTCATCTTATATTCCACATATACTGCCTTTAAACTGCTTTAGGATAAGCGTGGTGGGTAGGGTGGGGAGCATAGTTGCAACATAGCGGGAGTTTGCGCGTTACTACTATGCAAGCATACTCAGTGACTGCCAAGAAATCTGGCAACGTGCATCGGTTGCTATGACAACCACCCTTAACGGAGCATGTGGTGAGCCTCTATTTTTCACTCCGGCTACGCTGACCTCAATCCTGAAGCATTTTAAAACGAAATAAGAACTTAGTCCCGAAGTGAATTATCATATGTAAGAAGTCTGTTTTCACTTTTTTAAATCTATTCTCATAAATACCCACATTGGTGGATACCTGAAATGGATGAAAGGCTTATTCTGGTTTGCCATTAATCGAGAAGCTGAGTATCTAGCTCCAACCGAATACTTAGAATGATTTTTCCTAAATGGTCTATCCACTCTCTTCCAAGTAAGTCCTGATTGTACTGATAAGCCACCGTCCACACAACAGAAAAGCTGGAAATTGGCTAAGAAACTCGTCTTTTCGTTGGTAGTTACTATGCTTATCCTATTTATGTGATTAAAATATGTATAGCCCAGGAAAGTATTAGGAAGCTGTGAGCCCTTATTACATACGCCATTCTTCACAAATTAACATATCTGACAGCTATTAAAAGCTATTAGAGCTATTTTCATGTATCATGTGATATGACAAATAGTATCAATTTATATACAATAGTAATAAAATAAAATATTATCAATGTGTATCTAAAAATATGTTTGTATTTTTAAAAGTGTTGTTATTATTTTTTAAAAAACCTTTATTTCGCTTAGTAGTTATATTTTAGTAAGGAACCATCTTAACAATCCTAATTTTTCATTTCAAAATGTGCATATCAGATTATCTTACACAAATTCGAACCTTTTGAAGGATTTAAGTTTTCCACCACGTTCCTGTCGATAAATTATTTTCAAAAGAACTCATGAAAACGTGATTCAACGAGCGTTTTACAATGAAAAAGGAAAAGATGAAGTATGTAGTGCTCTGCTAAGGAAACAAGGAATAATGGAGCATGTCTTTGCCTCTTTCAACTGAGTTGAATGCTACTTGTTCTTCTCGACAGTGAAAGTGGTTTCTCTCAGCTTCTCCTCGCTTAATTAACTTCTTTGTACTAACTGTATGAGAAGACGGAAAAAGACGAAGTCTAAGATTGTTTCAAGTTCTCAACAAATCCACTTCCAACAAATATCTTCAACTACTTTGTAGATGTTTGGAGAAAAATTGGAAAACAAAATGTTCACAGGTAAACAAAAACATATTGTTATAAAATAAATATTAAAAAAAATTTAGCCTATGATTTTTAAATACGATTAACAACCATTAGCAAAAACAATTTTATGTAAGAGCAAAACATAAAAGTTGAATGATGTAAACGTAAAGAATTCTAATTTAAACTATAATAAATAATATCCTACACCTGGCTTTCAAAAAGTATATTTTAGTGTTCTTTCAGATTTGAATGATTCAATTTTCTTCTTTTATACCCTGTCTTAGCTTAGTACCCATTCGGGTAATGCGTATACACTAAGCTAAGCTAAGCCAAAAAGAAGGGCGCTTGGGGGTCTCAACCCACCTGGAATTTAATTAACTCCTCGTAACGGGAATCCATTTATACGCCCAAAAACTTTTATTGGCTAAAGGTTTAGCATAATTTTCTGAAAAAATGTACTTTCTTGCTAGTAAAAAGAACCAGAAATTTAGAATTTCAGGGAACGTGGTAAACGATTTACCTGACACCACACCTAGAAAATCCAACCGGTATTTGAAACAAGATATTCTATCGACTAACTATCCAGCTTAACACGAGAGTGACGCGTTAAATATTATGACCACTGATTTGGGTTTCTAAATATTAGATTATGTTTCATCTTTTGTTTATTTTAATAATATTGTCATCGAATAGCCTCAAATGGAAGTAATGTTGATGTTAACATTTTAATTTGTGAGTGGCGAATGACATAACGAATATTACGAGGTTCTGATGATTCAATAAACAAACAAACCAGATGATCTGAAGCAAAAGGAGGTGTCAGCAGTCCAGCGTCCTGGTTTAAAGGGGGCGGCGGGGGTCTTGAGCTCCTCGGGGCTGACTACAGAAGTTCGTGATCTAGGGGGTCACGCTGCCTGTCACGTGGCCACGTAGGCTAAATCATCGGGTTCGTTAAGTACCAGTCGAGACTGTCACTCGAGCCCAGGAAACCAGCTATGATGACCGTACAGGGACCACCTAGCAGTCAGACAGGCCATTAGGTAAACCTAATCACACATCGTCCGATCACTCACTTCCCTATATTCAATAATTTATTCACTTTAACTGCACTTTAAACATCACATTTGCATACGTTAAAGTAATAATAAATAATAAAAAATAATAATAATAATAATAATAATAACATTTTAAAAGCCAAGTCTAACGTAAATCACGAACCCACACAAGAATTCATATAATCCCCCCTAATTATATAATAATAATATCATATATTTAATACCAACCCCATGGTGTAGTGGTCAGTGCACCTGGCTACTAACCTAGGGGATCCGGTTTAGGTTCCCGATTGCTACCATGGGTATTTTTCACGAAAGGGAGATAATCCCATCGGTCACCAGGGTTTGGTTAGTTGTACTTAAGTTAGGTTTAAGATCCCTCCTGGATCTATATCTTCTTAATAACTATCATCTCATTGCGGTTACTACGTCTTTGACAACCTCCTATGGTGTACTCTGGACAACGTTCTGTGACACCAGAGCAGCTAAAAGCCTACAAGCACAAGCGATTGCACTAAATACTATAAATAACTCCCGGTCAAAGATTCCAGACGCTAAAATTAAACTAATAATAAATATATAATGTACAATTATATATAAATAAATTTAAGACATATATAATTCTTCTTCTGAAATGATGTAGGTTAAAACTTTAAATATTTTGAATATTTTGTCTTAGTAACCGTTCAGGTTATACGCATACGTACTAATTACACCAATGGTTTTAGAGATGCGAAAAGTTATATTCATAGGATAAATTGTATCAGTATTTGCGTGGTGGAAGAATGGAAAACCATTTGGGAGAAATCCAACTTCAGTACACTTGATCGGGATTCTATCAAGCCTCTAGGCTAATATGAGAGGAGCACTTTAGACCATGCGGAAATCGAAGTTGGTAAGATATTTTATTAAATTTAATTTTGAGTACGATATTCTTGGAAGTCTGACAAATGAAATTGTCAGAAAAACCAACAAAAATCACTCAAGAGCCAGCATATGGTTTGAAGTACCCCCATCAATCCGGACAGTACAAACACATCCCGAAAGAAAGAAATTAAGGGAATATAGGGAATCTCGCTTCGCTGAATGCAAATAGTACTTAAGTTGTCCTAGATTTTTTTACTTCATACACGTGCTCTCCTTAATTCAACAACCTTTCTGAGAGTGAATAGAAAATAAGGTTGAAATAGAAAGAAGAGAATAGAGTAAAAGCGTATTAACTCCATAGTACAAAATGGTACGAAAAAAACTGGACTTCAGAGCATTCCTTAGATTGAATTACTTGCAGAAGTACCCAGCGTTGCCCGGGGTAACCATGCATTACATTACGTGGTTACCCCGGGCAACGATTATATTTACTTCAAACAGAGAGGAAAAAATCTTCATTTTATTTCTACCAACAGAGTTTTTAATACATTTAAAAAATCTAATAAAAAATTTAAAATTCCATTTTTGAGGTTTGCGCTCAATGTATACTATTTATAACATTTCAGGCTTCTGCATGCGGTAGATACAGCGCATTGTTCATGACAGAAAGAAAGAGAGACAAACAAACTCTTAATTTTATTAAAATAGATTATTACTATTGTATTAAAGGCATTACGAGCAACAAATATGTAAATACATTTAGATTAGTGGATTAGTTATGGCTGGAGATTGCACTGAAATATACTAAAAATCTTTATATTTGAGGAATTATATTATATAGAACGAGGCCTCACTCTACTTTATAGCTAAGATTTTACTTTATCAAAGGATATCAACTTTGCATACATTTTGAGCTTTAGGTGTTTAATTTTAAGAAAAACGCACACTTTTATTCTTCACACCACTGAGAGGACTTTAAAGTTAATCTTCTCTCAGCTATATCTAATTGTTTTACCATAACATTTGATGTGTTAACTATTTGAAAACAAAGAAAAATACTTTCTTTATCGATATAAAACAAATAATAACAAATCAGGGTTCCTGTGGGAATGTGAACAAATAATAATTGTACGGACGAGTCATCGTCCACACAACAGAAAAAATGAAAATTAGCTAAGAAATTCATCTTTTCGTTGGAAGTTATTATTTTTCAGACATTTTGGAACCCCTAACCTCTAAAATAGTTGTTTTTTTTGGTCAAAATTAGCTCAGCCATTGTTTTGAACGCCTAAGAAAAATCGAACACTGAACAACAAAATTGTTTATGTATGTTTAGGTTTTATTGGATTTGTTCCTTTAGAGGTTATACAAATTTATATTTAAAAGTTAATTAATCAAAAGTTTGATCTATTAAAAAATAATTACCATTCATTCAAAGTCAAAGGACTTAGGATGGTGATTGACTGGCCTACTGGTGACGGGAGAACGGGCTCGAGTCTCAGTTGGATTTTTTTTTTGTCTGAATGGTTTCACACGCTTTTTCCACGTAAATAAGATAAAGCTACCTCTAAAATGATTCTTTCCTCATCCCTAACATGTTAGAGTTGAAAAATAAATGCGTAGAGCTTGAACAGGTAGTAATACACGATGATAAAAATATATCATTTCATATAACGTTTTAAACAGAAACATATGTCAACAGCTGATTAAATACGTTTAGTTGGGCACGCGAATTAAACATAAAGTTCACCTAGTCTGGCTTACTGGTGACTGAGATATCAAGGTTCGAATCTTGTTTGTGTGTATCGAGGCTGGTTTTGTTTTATTAATTTACCACTCTCCTTTAACGCAAATGATGGGACATTTTCTCCATGTTATACCGTCTTTATTCCTACCCCAATTATAGCCTAGGCAAGTGGTATTCAACCTTTTATGTTCGTGTACCCCCAGATAAATTTTTTCTTCAACTATTTACCCCAAAAAGTTCACGGCCTCTTACTCCTGGTCCGGACTGTACACATACATACTAATTAAGCTAATAAATAAGGGATCAATAAGTTTTAATTTAGAGGAAGTTTATCTGAATTTTCGATAAGGGGGAGTGGAAAACCATTTAGGGAAACTCACCCTCACCAAACCCAACCTGGATTCGAACCACAAACTCTCCGTCATTGGCAGTTTAGTCTATAGTGAGAGTGTTGCCTTAGACCATTCGTCCATTTAAGTGGATACCCCCAAATGTTTTTATGCATAATGCAAATTATAGGTATATGTTTTATAATCTATGTCTAAATAAAATAAAATGAATTACAACTAAAATAATGCAGGCTATTAAATAATAACGTCTAGGTTACAAATATGTATACGTATATATACCTATACATTTGTATAATTTATATATATATATATGGGTTTCAACAGATCCGTTTACTTTTCCAAATTGAGTATTCCTACATATCCTTTCAGCAGCTTCATTTTTGAATCCTGAAACTTCATCTTCTTTTCTTATTTGAGGTCATCAATCTGATGCATTTGTGTTCTTTCTTGTTCCCATTTCCCATCCAATTTGTCTTCTACGATTCCACTCAATAAGCCATTTCTTCTCATAATGTGATCCATCCAGTTGTACTTTATTCGTAGAATTATTTGAAGAGTAGTTTTCCTTCTATCGTGCTCCTTCTTAAAACTCTTTCATTTGTCACCTGATCTTCCCATTCTATCATCTATTTTCTTATAAGCAGTTTTAAGACATAATGAAGTGCAAGATCCTATATATTATTTATTTGTCAACATCCCCTTTTCTTTACTACTACAAAGCCTACAACGATGAATAAGGTATCAGTGGATAGGATTCTTTGCCGACCTCCATACATAGAATACTCAGTTTAAGTTAAAGCACATTTTTTGTCTAAAATTTAAATTAAAAGTCTTAAGGACAGACGCTTCAAAGAGCTGGATTGTACTCGCCAAATACTGTATTTATTCATGAACAACTCTATGTAGACTTTACAAGAGTCACTAAATCTAACAATATTTTTCTATCAATTACCAAAATTACAAAAAAAAAAATTATAGATGATTGCATTCTGACATTAAATATTGTATACAAAGAGGTATTGTAAATTGTAAATACGTTCACATTAATAAACTCTCTTTGCTATTTTGTGTATGAACTTTGCTGAGTATTTAATTTCAACAACCCAACACAGGACTATTTTTTTTTGGGGGGGGGGGGAGTGGGAGGAAGGTTGAAAGTGCGAAAGTCACGCATGGGTTTACTGGTATCATAATAAAAGTGAGGTGTGTCCCCAAGAGTTTTGTCGGACGACTGTACCATGTCGGTGTGATATGTGCCAGGTCTCGCTCTCTCCCTTGCGGTTAATGTTCTGAAGGGATCTGAGGACTTTGATTTGCAGCTCGAGTCTCACTACTTGAATTATTCATGTTTAGACGTTTGCTCTCTTGGACGTTAAAAGTCTCAGAGGGCTTCGGATCAATCTTAGGGAATTATTTTTAGGGAGGGGATTGTTACAGGAGATGGTCTGAATTACTCAATATTTATATATACATTTTATTAGTAACCAAAAAGGGAGATATAATACATACATATTAATAAAGTGTTTTACATATCATATAAATAATATTTTGTAAACATGGAAAATTTTGTCCTTGAGAATATAATGGATCTTGGGGTTTTGTTTGAAATTAATTATACTTTACCGATGACTTATTTTTGAAAATTTGAAATTTTTTGAAAATGTCTACACTGATTTTGTTAAAAATTAACATTATAAATAGCACTATGTACTATTTAAAAAAAAGTTCATTTAATGGTAGCACTGTGATTTTTAAAATTCAAATTTTTTGAAAATTTTCTGAACATCTTTTTCAAAATAAACATCTAGCGAAGGTTTAACACGCTAAATAGCTCTATATGTTGTAGAAAAGGTCATTTGAGGGTATTTAACGATAGATAATTTAAAAAAAAGTGCTCTTAACTATAATAGACTAGAAAAAATCGTATGCAAAATTGATTAGTATTATTTATATACTTACTGTATTTCCTTGAATTAATTAAGTATATTTTTAAGATGTATTATCAAAATAAAAATAATAATGAAATAAACTAACATTAAATAAATTCTTATTAATTTTTAAGCTTTAGCTAACAAATCCAATGCTTATTGGTACATGAGATAGTAATTATTGTAATATTTGAATGAATTGAAACTAATAAAATTTCGATCAACGTAAAGACGTGACCAGATTGAGATTAAAACCATCAGACCATCAAACCTCCAAAGGTCTTATGTCAAATCGTAAAGACAGAGCTTCAACTATTTTCCCACGGTCCAAGACTTGGTTGATCACAATTTGTTGTATATTATAACTTCTCTCACCTTCTCCCCCGTGGCATCTCCTCCTGCACACACCCATTCAAACACACACACACGCACACGCACACGCACGAATATACACACACATCAATCTAAATCAAACAATACATTTATTGACAAAATTTTTAAACTATAATAAATTCTAATATGCATGCAAATATAGCTTTTACCTTATTATTATTACCACGTCTTACTACCCGTTTGGATTGTACGCACTTACGCTAATGTGTAATGGTAGGGTGAGTATGAGATGAGATGAAGGACCTAGAGTTTAACGTGGAATCCGAACCACGTGAGGCCTGGCATTCCAAACATTCATAAGTTGTGATTATTCACCTTATTTAAAATATATAATTTTCCTTGGAGATATAAAGTACCTGAAAATTCAATTACTAAAAAATACATATATAAACATTCCTATACATGTTGCGGTATATTTAGGTGAGCTTAAAGTATCCAAAGTCGACGAGAGCTTTTTAATCATCCAAAGTACAAGCCCTGAAAGCTGAGAAGTTTCTACTTTATTATCTTCCAATAACAAACACGTCCGTCACACGTCAAATTAAGCCACGAAACTTTCTGTTGTCGCCTCAGAAAGCTGGGGAAAAAAAATCTGTCGGGGGAAAAAAAAATCCAACAACTTCATTAACTGAAACCTATTTCATAAAGTATCATTCCATTAATACATCTTGGCCGTTGCCCACAAAGTTTATATAAAAAATGTATTGGTTAGCGAAAAGACAGATGGCGTCTGGAAACGTGTTTTTTGTGTCTCTAAATGGAACGTGACTTTTCCAAAACAGTACCAATTAAACGTATAAGATTAGATTTAAAACGAAACTTTTGTCTTTCTTGTCTCGTTTATATTTAAGGATGTAATTGAAAATGGCTTTCATTGTTCATATAATGGAATAAAATTCGAATACTCCATGTAAAACGGTGGCAACAAAACCAAACCTACAAATACTTATTTATAAAGGTTCTCTAAATTGGGAGATAAAGTTCAAAATGAGATGATTTTTTTAAATTGTATGCATAGACTTTATAATAATTATATTATTAGCAGTTCGTTTATAAGAGATTGAGAAATAATTTTTTTAAACATTTTGAAACAAATCCTTTTGCTACGTTTAGATAATTTTTGTTCATTTTATTTCGTAATATTTTGTATTGTTTGTAATTACTCATGTGGAATTAGGAGCTCTAAATTACATTTACACACTAACAAAAGAACTCCACCTATCCTTATATTGAGCTAGCTTTATCCATTTCCACCTAATTACACCCCTTATCTTGAACTAGTTCTATATAATCCACCTCATTACACCCTATTTATCTTGAGATAGTTCTATCTAGTCCATCTCATTGAATCCTATCTTTATCTCGAGCTAGTTCTATCCAATCCACATTATTACACCCTATCTTTATATTGAGCTTGTTCTATCCAGTCCACCATATTACACCCTATCCTTATCTTGAGCTAGTTCTATCCAGTCCACCTTATTACACCCTATCTTTATCTTGAGCTATTTCTATACAGTCCACCTTATTATACACTATCCTTATCTCGAGCTAGTTATATCCAGTCCACCTTATTACACCCTATCTTTATCTTGAGCTATTTCTATACAGTCCACCTTATTATACACTATCCTTATCTCGAGCTAGTTATATCCAGTCCACCTTATTACACCCTATCTTTATCATAAGCTAGTTCTATTCAGCTCACCTCAATACACTCTCTCTTTTTCAGGTCCTCTCTCCTTAATTATTACATCATTTTACACCCTTGTATACGCTTTGATATGAGCAGTGGCAACATGAGATATTTTAAAAGAAAAATAAGAACAAAAATAACTAGATGAACTCAGAAAAAATATCTCTAAATTAATAAATAACTATGTGAGAAAGATTTAGCCTAAATATTATATACGCTTAATGAATGAATAGTTTTATTTTTAAATAATCAGTCTGCACCGTGTTTACGAACGTAATTAAGGGGATGTGGAATGTAGCATTCGCTTAATCACACATGTTTACGTTTTCCCAGAAAGAAAAAGTGAACATAAATAAAATATTCCTTCAACATAGAGATTTATTTTAATTCTCTCTACATTTCTTGACGTTTCTTCTGAGAATCGCAGTATTTGTCCAGGACTTTCGTCTCTCCTTTATAAAGTATCTGATCGAATATAGTGATACAAAAGACAAATATATTCAAGAACAGTTTTGAATTCAGATGTTTGAACCAAATTTTTCTACTAAAAATATTTTAATTATTATAACTTAAAACTGTGAGGTGACATAGCGGTCTAGGAATAAGGTGTTGGACTTCTGTGTTGGGGGTCCGGGGTTCAATCCTTGGTCCCGACACAGACTTATTTGATTACCAAACCCTTCCTTCTCCTCTGACAAGACATCTTGTGAATGTGGGGAAATGCCAGGCCTCCACCGTAGTTCGGATTCCTCGTTAAACTGTAGGTCCTCCATTTCATCTCACAATCACTCTATCATTACACATTGGCTTAAGTGCGCATAACCCGAACGGGTAGTAAGACGTGGTGTTAATAATAATAATAATAATAATAATAATAATATTATTATTAGCACCGCGTCTTACTACCCGTTCGGGTAATACGCACTTACGCTAATGTGTAATGGTAAGGTGATTGTGAGATGAAATGAAGGACCTACAGTTTAACGTGGAATCCGAACCATGGTGGAGACCTGGCATTCCTCACATTCACAAGATGTCTTGTCAGAGGTGAAGGAAGGGTTTGGTAATCAGATAAATCTTTGCCGGGACCGAGGATTGAACCCCGGCCGCCAGCATTGAAGTCTGACACCTTACCCCTAGACCACCCGGTCACCCAATAATAATAATAATATTAATGAATGTGTTTTGTTATAAAACCCAAAACAATACGGTTTGTATCTTTCGGCCCCTTGCATGCCACGTAGTGAACACTTATCATATTTACGTCATTGACGAACTTGAATACACATTGACGACACACGTTATTAAAGGTAGCTGCACATACCTTAGCGTTAAGATGCGTTAGATGTCCGGTAAGCCTAGACTAGCTGAAATACTCGGCGTTGCTCGGGAATTTTTTTTTAGTTTGCTTTGTTTCCAAACTGGTTTTTAATTAATTAAAAAGAGAATATTTTCAAAATTGCTCGTGCAATAGATGCGCAATGCTTTTGACAGACAAAAAAAACAACCTTTTTATCTTGTAAATATACAGGTCGTTTCTGAACTCTCTTCCCAAACTTAAATTACATCATCTGTAGGCATAAAGAAACAAAATATCCTAGTAAAATAAAAAGGTATGTTAAGTTATCTTGCACTACTAAATGAAAGTTGAAGTTACACACAATAGCTCTGTTAGTATTAAGTCATAATAACGTAATTATTAGACCGGTAGAAATGCCCGACCCTTGAGTAACGTGTTTGAAGGATGAGTCCGTCTCAAATACAACCGATGAATACTGTTGTGATCAAGTAGGAGAAGGAGTTTTGAACACCTGCTGTGATGTTCCCACATAGTGATACTATACTACTTGCTGTACACGTACGGACATACAGTTGCGTACTCTCCGCGTTGCCACCTTTATCTTAAACTTTATTATTATTATTATTATTATTATTATTAGCACCGCGTCTTACTACCTGTTCGAGTTATACGCACTTAAGCTAATGTGTAATGGTAGGGTGATTGTGAGATGAAATTGAGGACCTACAGTTTAACGTGGGATCCGAACCACGGTGGAGGCCTGGCATTTCCCCACATTCACAAGTTGTAATTAATGCAAGTCTTGTCAGAGGTGAAGGATGGGTTTGGTAATCAGATAAATCTGTTCCGGGACCGTGGATTGAACCCCGAACCTCCAGCACAGAAGTCTGACACCTTACCCCTAGACCACCAGGTCATCAATTTAAACTTACATCACGAACATTTCTTTACTAAACTTTTCTGTTTCTGTTTAAAGATGATATGGTTTAAATTTAGGCTGAGAGTTTAGACACTCTGTATAAAACTAACTGGTGTGCCCATTCTTCGCACAAGGAATCTATAATTAACTTTGTTCTCTTTCAGAATATAAAACTAACCCAAAGGAAAAGAAATCCAATCTTGTTTTTTTAAATGTTAATCCTTTATTGTCCTAAATTATCTGTAAACATGTAAAAAGTAGGCTGACTAAAACACGATATTAAAATATGGATACAATCTTAAAATGCGTTAACAGTTTATTTCTCTTTGGAATGTTAAGTTATAACTTCTATATACACGATATTTGATGTCTTGCTCATTGGTGCTAGTAACCAATATTTTTTTAAGCGATCCCTTGATATTGCCGCCACGTAAAACTGTATATGTGAAAAGCAAGGGTACTTTTAGATCGATCATTGTATATTTGATGGACTGGCCCTGAGATTAGTCAAACGGTAAATACAATCGGTATTAAAGAGTTAAAACAAATTTAAATAACAAGGCAAGAGTTTATAATTTATTAAATTAAATATCTATTTACAAAGTTTTTGTTATAGATCAATCCACAATTTTGTAAATATAATATACGTATATGGATATGTTATATATGGATTGTGTATAGGGATATGTGATTAAAATAATACCCACTTCGCTAGTCGAATGGTCTAAGGCTATACTCTAACAGTACACTAAACTGTAGTTGAAGAGTGGACTGAGGTTTTAATCTCGGTCGTGTGTTCTGAGGGTGGTTTTTCCAAAATAGTAAACCAACGTTTGGATATGAATTTTAATCAAAATTTTATATAAGATTTTGAGAAAATATATTTTTTCTTTTTTCCCCTTAATCCTAGTGTCAAATAGACAATTAAAAAAACTATTTGGGGGAGTTTATTAAAACAATATATAGCAAGGTTTTATCCCAATCCTTAAACGGTTTCGCATTTTCTGAGATAGGATTATTATCTATACAGTAGGCCCGTGGCTTCTTTGGTGCTGACTAACAGCTCACAGCTTACTTCTGACGGTCAACATTTAGGTATATACCTAAATTTGACCGTAAGAAGTGACAGCTGCTAAACACATGTTTTGAAGATCATATGGTTCGGCGTAGGGATACATAATTTGGTCTGGTAACTTTTCAAAGCCATCAGCTATGAGCTGTCACTCAGCACCAAAGAAGCCATGGGGCTACTGTACATGTGGTTACAGTCAGGAAAAATATGTAAAACCTTGAAAAGTCAAGTAATTTTATTTTAGCACCACGACTTACTACCCGTACGGGTATGCTAATGTACTAATCACGCTAGTGGTTTTGGGGACTAGGGAGGCTAAATTAATAGGAAGTTTACATTAATTTTCGTGGAAGGAGAGTGGAAAACAATTTTGGAAAAGTTACCCTCAGTACATTTGACCAATATTTGAACCTAGATCTTGCCATAATCGGCAGTCTAGTCTACTGAAAGAATAGCACGTTAGACCACGTGGCCACCGAAGCGGGTGCCAGAAAAATTGCAGGCAATCTAATAATTATATTCAATCAGGGAAAATTGTACATTTGTATATCTAAGGTAGAGGAGATATTATTCATGTCTTAGTTTCATCCTGTTCAAACAACGTCTTAATAGGTAACTTTAACATATTAATTTTTTTATATTGATTACTTAAATATAATATCCTCTTCTGAAGTCACTCAAATTTTTTTTTATGTGATTTATTTCCAAACAGCGCTGGGCATTCTCTTAGTCCTTCGGCTGATTAGTGCTGTCTTCACCATATGGTAGAAAGCCATGCACAAAGGGAGTTCAAAAAATTAGGTGGTTTATCGTTACCTTTCACACTTAATTTATATGAGCGATCGTGAAAGGGCCTACCAATTTTGCCGTGAAAGGTATTTTTCTATACCTTCCACGGTTCCTTTACATGCCACAATTGACATGAGACCGAGGGCTTTACTTCTACTCCGAAGGAAGTTGTGCTACGGAATTTTATTGCTCAAGGAAACATCTATTGACCTCTGTTGGGTGGTTTGAACCCACAAACATCGGGTTCTGAGGCGAGTACTTTACCCAAATATTACAGAGGTTGACAAATCAAATATTATATTCACTAAATAAGGACCTCTAATAATTAATATATATTACTTACAAATCAAAATAATATTTGAACTTGTTCCGGACCTCAATCAAACAATTTTTGTTTTACGAACAACAGTTATGAAAAGTTTCCAAAATTAACCCGTTTGGCTTCAATAAGAATAAAGTAAGAGTAGTCTGTTTTACCACTTCACAAAGCGTTCATGTACTCTTATAAATAGTACAGTTGGTACCATAAAACCACTTGGAGTACAGCCAGTTATCATCAAAGTAGGTCACAATAACAATTCGGCCTGTCATACCAGTGGTACGACTGTATTAAAAGGTTGCGGGAAGCGAGGTCTTACGTGCAGCAGCGTAACACGTTATTACCCTTTGTTTGACCTCTGCCTCTTATCAAGGGTCATGAATTTTAATGCCAGTGTGTGCGCTTGCAACAACAACAACAAAAACCACAATGGTCAACATGTAGTTAACGGATCTCCCCATCCCTCGTCACATTATTTCATAGACGAGGAAGCGATGCTCTACGAACAATGAAGAATATTTCAGAACAGTATAAAGGTTGGTTATCGGGATATGACACATGGTAAACAAGGTCTCTTGATCATAAAAGGCGACAACGTACTTATAAGCATGACAATAATAATTACTAAGATGCAACCACTTCGGCGAGAGAGTGAACCAGATATTATTATCATATATACGAATGGTTATCAACTTTTTTTATTCGCGTACGCCCAGATATAACTTTTCTTAAACTTTGTATTACAAAATTGTTGGTGCATAATACAAGTTATACATATTCGTATAATCTATATCCAAATAACAATGCTCACCAGATCAAATGTTCTTACGTCTTTTCTTTGTGGTAGCTCTAAGTTGCCCTGATATTCAGTGTACATATAACACATGCACACATACATAATCATACATATAAACACATATACATACATAACATAACATACATATATAACATACAAAACATACATTACATACATGAATACATGCATACATACATACATACAATACATAATGTATTATATCTGTACAATTATAATTACTGATGATTTATGTGAAGAATATAACTGCTTATGTGACTTTAAATTATGTTTGAAATCTGTATCAATTTTATTAACAATCTTTCTTAAATCTCATTCCACACTAAAAAGATTTCATTTAATAATTTTTCATATCATAAATAGCTAAAAAAAAGGATCGCTAGCACAACTAAGTTGTTGGAAAAGACATAAAATGTTTAAGCGCTTTTTCTAAAAGAGTTTTTTTTGCTGGCGCTGACGAGAAAACTAATTTAAAAGTGAATTCACAAATTCTCCTCTCAAATATTTGGGCACGAAGGGTGAGGCTAGTCCCCCACTCTTACTCTCACCGGGATTTAATATAGGAGGGCATATCTATTGTGTTTAGTAGATAGCATCAATTCACCATTTTATAATATATAAAACATATCTAAAGTTATGTCACAGACCCCTTGTACGAACTTCGGGGAAACATGGGGGTCACGGACCCCACTTTGAGAACAATGCCTTAGAGAAAACATACCAATAGTTAGGACGAGTAATATGATTCGGACCCGCCTCGGTGGCGTAGTTGGCTAACGCTTTAGTCGTGTTGAGCTCGACTGCTATGGACGGGGAGATCGAGGTTCGAATCTCGGTCGGGTGAACTGAAGGGGTGTGTGTGTGTGTGTTCCTAAATGGTTTTCCACTCTCCCTCCACGCAAATGCGGGTTCACTTCCTTCAATTAAACCTTACCAATTCCTAATCCATTAGCGTAATTAGTACTTAAGCGTATAACCCGAACGGTTAGTAAGACGCGGTGCTAAATAATAATATGATTTGGAGTACATTAAAAAAAAATGATATAATCAGATGTTCCGTATGTCCTTGATAGTCCATTTTAGCACTGATCTCCGGATTTCACTTATTAGGAAACGTCGGTTGGGGACGGGAGGTGGAACTCCTTGTTTAAATAACAAACGAAGAAGAGGTTGAATGTAACGAATTAGACTGTGCCTAGTTTTGACGGTGAATTAATAACGCGTGGTCACAGAAAGCGAGAGACGTTTTGAATTTACGACGGCAGTTCCAGTTTCATGTTCATGAACTTCACGGACACAATCATTAATCATAAATATATCCGATCCATTGTATCGTATTTACCTTCTAAATAAATTATCTTCCGTTTACTTTCTGTCTGTCCTCCATCTATATGTTTTTTTTTAGTATTTTATTTTTGAATCTGTGGGGTAACGTGTCGTGGAGTGTTGCAAGAATAAGCAGAGCTTGTTTACACTGAATATGCGAATGCT
>JBCFYV010000024.1:34430715-34598215 GCA_039000515.1 Timema cristinae | reverse complement strand
CCTGCCCTCCACACAAATGTGTGGCGCATTTTCTTTAAACCACACCCTATTAGTATAGTCAAATAAAAATAGCTTGAACGAATCTGTGATATAAAATAAAATAAAAAAACAGCTGAGAATACTATCTTAGAGTTTTCTCTAAACTTAAAAGTTAGTGAGCAAACCAATTAAGTCTATTTTAAACAACTTAATAAAACACAGTAGGAATAAAAATTAATATACAATTTAAGCCACGTTTTATTATGATTACATTTGTTTTATAAACCTGAAATAAAAGTTATTTTTGACCTTTCTTTCGACTCCCCAGTTTAAGGTCATTCGACAGTCAGTATTACTAAGATGTTTTGAGACTAAAACATTTTTACAGGGAATCTAACATGTGTGGAAGTAGGAGGGTTATCTTGGACACGATAGCAAGTAGTAATGTCTCAGCCCATTTCAGTAACACCGACTAGGTAAGGAAGGCGGCGTCAGCTTTACTTGTTTGTGCCTTCAGTTGGGAATATCTGACTCTGTTTCGGCCTGGCCTATTATGTTCTGCTAGCTGGTGTTGTCTTTACAATCGGTACAGTCCAAACAATAAATTTCATGAAATAAACATTTCATATCTATATTATCAACTATTGATTCCGACACATTAATTAAATTAACGAGTAGAGTTTGGTCTAAAAAAAATTTATTTTACATAATGACACTGTCTACAACAAAATGAGATTAAATCAAATTATTGGGATATAAGAAGAACCGTATTTATATATGATTAAAAATTCTGTAATTTTACCAATTTTAAACTTTTTATACATTAAAACTTATTTTTCTTACTTACTTTAAATATTTCACTGTATACACCTCATGCGCATGTTGAGTTATACTAAATTTCAGCCCCATGTATTAATTAATTAATAGGCCACCTTACAACTCGTGAACCGTAATTATTTGAAATAATTGAATCGATATCTATAGCTTATAATTAGTTATACACTTTTAAAGCTGTGCAGTAAGGTTTTAACTGTCGAATGACCTTAAAATACTATACCATCCATTAAAACCTACTCACATAAAGTTCATCTAATCCCTCAATACCAAAAAGTCCTATCACCTCGCCTCAAACATCCCTACCCGCCCTTAATACCTCCCCACCCCATCACCTCGTAGCCCAGACTTGACCGCATTTACTCACTCGATCGATTGATACAATTTTATTGCAGTGAACACTTTTTTGTTTGTTATTGTTGACTTACCCATCGTTTCGGTCTGTCAAATACAAAACTACCGCCATCGTCTGTTTGTTTACCCGAAGCATTTCCAACCCATCCTAAAAGACAGACCACCACACCTACACCCTTTAGAACAGGGGTAGCAAATCTAAATTCCTACAGGGGCCAAGTGGGTAACGTAAGTGATTGTTTAAATTATAATTTACAGTCTACTGCGGTTTGTTGAGGCGTCGTGTGGTGGTTTGCCTTGGCAGTGTTACCAACCTTCCCCGGCGCTACTATAGTCAGGTTTACCCACATGACCAAATTTATCTTACAATATTTGGTAAAAAGTTTAATGCTGATTTACTGAGATAATCTTAGGAAAGATAGGCTTATAATATTATTTTAAATTAGTTTTCAAACGCACAAGTTTAATAAACAGGCTAAAATAAACGATGAATTTAAAAATAATGTTTAATTTCTCCCACCGCGTCTTAAGGGTTCATCGATAACCCACGTAACTCTTTTACTTACCTTTTTGGGCCACCCTTCCTTCCCTCTTTACAGCCGGTATTACGTATTATTATTTTATAGAGAAGCTTTTTTGATTCATGTTAATCTAGTTTTGTTTTAATGTGATTGAAAGGTTGAGGTTCAAATCCTGGCTGAGTATTCTGAGAACTTTTTTTATACGAAATAATTTCTTACTTCCACTGCACGTAAAGGTGGACATACAAGGTGACAAATGAAGTCCTAAGAAAAGTGGGTGAGAAGAGAACCATTTTGGAAGTGATTCTTCATTACAAAAAAAAAAAAAAAAAAAAATCAGACAAATCCTTAGGAGAACTGTATTCTGCACGACGCCATATAAGGAAAGGTTGAGCAAAAGAGGAGCTTAGGAAGAAGGATTCAAATACTAGATGACTTGATTGAAGAAGAACATTTTGGGAGCTGAAAGAGGTAGAGGACAGGGTGCATTGGCGGTCTGAAACACTGACAACAGAAATTGACCTGTCGTAAGACAAAACACCTAGAAAATATTTTAAACTAATTGAAGAACCCGGCGTTTTCCCGTGATAAATGTTTTTAGTTTAGTGATTTTAAGTAGAAGGCAACATTAAAGTTAGTGCCTTTAAGATCTGCTTTGCCCACGTCCATATTGTATCCATCCCAGTTTTTAATTAATTAAAAGACATGTAATTAAAATTTTAAGATTCCGGCTTCGATGTGCACACGTTCGTGCACAGAGGATATTCTCTCTCCGTGGCATCAGCTCACAAGCGAGCAATACCGACAAAGCGGCACGTGTATGTGAAAAATAGTGCCCAATAATATCTGTTTTCAAGACCAGACTTCCTTATTCAAGTAGCTACCCAATTGTTCTCATAAGGCGGATTTGACACCGTTCCAGACACAGTGCTCCACAAATAAATCTAGAAGCGCCAGAAGTCGAATCTGGGATCTTTAGATCTGAAGAACGAGACTGACCACTAGACCAAAAAAGGGCCAACTTTTTTTTTTAATTTGAGACATCTGCTTTGAGATAGATATCACGCATAGCGCATGAGTCATTAAAAACAAATACTTTTTTTTAGCACCACGTCTTACTACCCGATCAGGCTTTACGCTTATTTACTAATTAGGATAATGGTTTTAGGGATTAGTGAGGTTATATTTATAGGATGTGTACCCGCATTTTCGTGGAGAGAGAGTTAAAATAAGTTTGGGAAAATCATCCTCAGTACACCCGACCAAGATTCGAACCTTGATCTCCCCGTCACCGGCAGTCTAGTCTACTACGAGAGTAGCGCGTTAGACTATGGGGTAAGACTATTCATTTTGTAAATAAATAAGAAATATTTAAATAGAAAATTGAAAGAGGTTAAAATTTTTCTCGTAATTTCCTAGACCTTTAATTTATAACCAGACACGTGACTCATTTTACTCCACAATTTTGCTTTGTCACTAGATCTTATATGTGTGTGTTTTTTAAAAAAAAAAGCTGGAGATCCAAATATATTTTGAGAGGAAATGTTTTATTTTCTAAATGTTGGTTTAACTAGCTCACTAAAAAAAACACAGCCAAGGTCAAACAAAACACGTCAGCGAGTAACCAGTTAGCGACCCTTGAAACAGATCAATCATTGCTAAAAGTACTGGAGAATTATTTAAAGTGGAAACATTTGCATAGTTTACAGACAGAGGTAATATATCACAGCACGAATTGAAAACACGAGCCCTCATTCCTTTCATTTAAATATTTAAATCCTTTTAAACCACCGGCAGGTTTAGGTGTGTGCTAGCACGTTTGACTTTGACTGAAGATGTCCGGTTTGATACCCTTTTTTAAGTTACTGTATTTATAACTTTTCAATTTGTTGGAGCCCCTTTGTATTCGTTGGAAAATATTTACTTAAGTGTTTAGGCTTAGTAGTCCTATCTCACACCCGATTAACCGGGAAATCAGATTCTAGATCACGCTGACTGAAAAATTGCATCGAATTTTTGTGTTCTAAATTCTTCCTAAGACAACGGTAAAGTTATCAGTTGAATTGTGTATTTTCATTTAAAATTAATTGTTTCTCTCTTTATTTATTGTATTTTTTAAAATATGTTAAAATAAATTAACTTATCTCATTTCTGCTCGTTATATTTAAGGTCATTTGATAGTAAAAAAAGTATTAAATTTTTAACAAGTTATAATTATATATAATATAATCATATTAATTCAATTATTTCAAATAATTACAGTTCACGAATTATAAGGGGTCAAACTATAACTAAGCATTTATAGCAGTTGTACACCATTAAAATTTATTATAAATTAAAGAAAATAATTTTAAAAACTAATTATAGTGGTTGAAAATTGGTAAAATTACATCTGTTTTAAAAATATATGGTAGGCCCTGCTGTTCTTTTTACACTCCAATAATTTGATTTGATCTAATTTTACTACTTATTATTATTATTATTATTATTATTATTATTAATTATTATATTAGCACCGCATCTTACTACCCGTTCGGGTTATACGCCTACTAATATGTAATGGTAGGGTGATTGTGAGATGAAATGGAGGACCTACACTAAACGTGGAATCCGAACCACGGTGTAGGCCTGGCATTCTACACTTTCACAAGTTGTTATCAATACACGTCTTGTCAGAGGTGAATGGAGCAACAACTATTAATTTACAATGACAAGCCACGCAGATACACGTTATCTGATGAAATGTTTTAATAAATAAATAAATATGGCTCTTTTGAATTTGTATCAAATTCAAAGGAAATTCACTATCGGAATAATTGACCCAATATTATTTATGAAAGGAATGAGGTGGGGCAGAGCTACTAATAAAAGGTAAATTAAAAAAAAAGTCCATGGAATAATAATAATTATTATTATTTGTTTTGTCTTACGACAGGTCCCTTTCTTTTTCCAGTGAACTTAGACCGTCAAATGACCCTGTCCTCTGCCTCCTCCTTCAGCTCCCAGAATTTTCTTCTTTCCTTCAAGTCATACAATATTTAAATCCTCCTATTTCCTAAGCATACGTCTATCTAAAAAAGGAATCATTCAAAAAATAGTTTTGAAATGGAAGTCAAGGATGTCCAAGTGAAAATAGTAGAGTGAGTGCGTATACTCGTCAGTGGAAGAGAGGTTTTTTTTATCAGTAGATAAATAAGGGAATGAACTGCTAATTTTCTTTCCTCGTACAACGGCGTCCAAGTGTGACAGTGCTTAAGAGTGCTTCGGTGCGTCAAGCTAAGCTGCAGCCCACTTTGCAAAATAGCTTTGAAGTCACGAAATAAGGCAGTGTTAATAAAGAACCTCATATATTTTAGTAAATCACATTAAAAAAAAAAGAACATATCGATAATAATTCTTTTTCAATATAATTGGGTTCCTTTTTAAACCTATGTATTTTATATTATGCACTTAACACATTATTACCCACGTCAGTGGGCGAATGGTCTAAGGCGTCACTCTCATGTTATGACGTTGGAGGACGTGGATATTGTGGTTTGAATCCTGGTCTATTTTGCTGGGGGTGATTTTTTCCGAATTGGTTTGTCACTCTCCTCCTGCGCCAAAGCGGATAGACGACCTCTAAAATACCTCCTTCCTCATCCCTACACCACTAGAGAAATAATCATCATATGCGTATAGTCTTAAGATAAAGTAAGACGCAGTGGTGAACAAAACCATTCTGAGCAGGGCTCCATAAACTTCATCAGACTGTCAAAGTTGTCCTCGGTACAAAAGAGGAACGCCGGAGTAAGAGAAGGGCACAGAGTTATGTCTCGACTACTTTGTCTGTTGATAAGGACGATGAAGTGGTGCAGTACCATAACATTTTTCACACTGGAGAAGAAGTAACTTGTACACAATTAATATTAACAATTTTAAATATGAATTAAACTTCTGTGACTGGCACTGCTGAATTTTTACAACGGCTATAAATATTAAAAAAAAAAAAAAATTGAAAATTATTAGGTCGGATCCTCTCCAAGTATTCTTCAATTATTAGTTCTTATTTTGTAGTAGAATGTCATCAAACATTAAAAACAATTATTTATTTTTTGAGATACAGGAATTTTACTGGCGCCACGCAAACGTGTTGTGAATACGCAATGGTGCGAGTCATGTTGCCATACGTCTGGCTCATTGCTACCGTATATTTAAAATAAAATAATACAGTAATAATGTTGAAGTAAATAATAATAGTTTTGTAATAGGTAAAATATAAAATAATGCTTTAAATATTTTGTTATATTTTTTATAATAATAAGCTTTATTTTTGTAACTATAATTTAACCTTATTGTAATTTTTTTTTAAATTAAATTTACCAAAATTCAATACTATTCAATTATTTATCAAATAATATTACTGCAATAATAATGTTTTGTATTAAAGTGTGTGCTTTTGATTATTATTTTGGACATAATGAGATGTTACGAAAATGTAATGGCGCCAGTCCTCGTGTTATTTTCTCACCAGTCCCCGGAGGTTGGTTAAAAAAAAGGGTGAATAAATCGATAACATTACAAAATACTGAGGTATTTTCCATCCAAATATTTTTCCACTCATCCTCTACGCAAATAATTATAATAGGCCTATATATTCTATAAATTCTATTTTATTCATTTCCACCCCATCGGTGTAAATATGTGGATAGGTGTACATAGATAGGCACGTACACTTATCTGGTTAGAGTACTGCTCCACTAAAGTAAAAACATCTCTGTCCCTCAAATCAATGACTTGAAACACTACCGTACTCTTGCTAACCGAACAAACAATCTAGCGAACGAACGAACAAACAAACAAACAAACATAAAACAAGAAGTAGGGAGTATTAGTGAGGACCAGGGGTGTAGGGGGAGCAGGGATAGATGCGGGTAGGGAACACTGAACACCCATTAGTGCAAAGAGAGACTTGGAAGAGAGGGGACAAAAAAAAAAAAAAACGTACCCTACACCAAAAACATCGAGCGAATTAATTTCGAAAACGTAGAGAGCACGTTGTTCGTCTCTTTGACATTCGTAGCGTTTACCTTTATCTCTAGTGTTCTCCATACGTGCACTAGTGGAACATGTGTGTGTGTGTGTGTTGAGCTCTCCAATTTTAAGAGAGGGGTGTGCAAATAAAAATAACGTTAAATAAACGTGCTTTGAACGAGAATTTCACGTTTGTTTAGTCACATTCTCCATTCTGTTGTGATCTCACATAGAATTTTACGGAAGCGTCAAGTTAAGTTTTCATAAGACAGATGGAAGCATCTTCTATTTATTAATTATATTATTATTAGCACCGCGTCTTACTACCCATTTGGATTATACGCACTTACGCAAATGTGTAATGGTAGGGTGATTGTGAGATGAAATGGAGGACCTACAGTTTAACGTGGAATCCGAACCAAGGTGGAGGCCTGGCATTCCCCACATTCACAAGATGTCTTGTCAGAGGTGAAGGAAGGTTTTTGGTAATCAGATAAATCTGTGCCGGGATTAATTATATTATATTATATTAAATCTTACATGCATCACAAACATTCTGTTTTTTTTAAGCACGTCCTATCTGTTCAAGATATTCATGTGTACTAATTACGCTAATGAATTAAGGATGAATGAGCTTGCATCTAGGAGAACTGTACCCTCATTTTGTAGAGGAAGCTTGGAAAACAATTTAGGGAAAACCACCCTCGTTACAACATATCGGAATTCGAACCCCGATATCCTTGTCATCAGCAGTATAGTACAGAGCAAGAGTGGCGCCTTAGACGATGCGGTCACCGAAGCAGGTACACCATTCTGTTCTTGATTCAACACTCAGGGACGAGAGGAGGAACAAGTTGATACACTTTGTAATTTGTTTTTTATGGTTTTTAAAGTTTGTTTAAGGTGTAATGCAAAGAAAGGAGAACTTTTCTTTTGATAATTATTTAAGGTTGGAGTGAAAATAATAACATTTTAGTATTAATAATTAATTTAAGGTGGTATGGAATAGTGAAGTCTTTTTAAATATTCAGTTTAAGGTGGGATGGAAGTGATTTTTTTTTTAAATTGTTCGTTTAAGATGTAATGGAAGCTATCATTTTCGTTTTTATTTTGTTTTAAAAGTTTGCTTGGTGTGGGATGGAACGAAACTAGAGTAAGGTTTGCAATTTATTTTTATAACCAAACAATATTAGCCAAAATAAATAAAATATGTCTCCAGTATAAACATTTAATTTTATACGTATAGTAATATCAACATTTTTTTATTATTTTTCATGGGAATCGTTAAATTTGACCTTTATGTTTTTATTAACAAAGATTTTTATAAAATGCTATGAAACATATTCAATATTTTTTTTAGATTACTATTTGAAGAGAATCAAATAGACAAATCTTTTATTAGTGTACTAAGCCAAAGGTCCCGGGCTCGATTCCCGTGTCCAGGTGTCATTTTTCAATTTTCAGAATATTTAAGAGAATTAAACAAAACATAATGTACTGAAGCAATATTATTCATTTGAACTACAAATTTATTTGCTATAACAACTAAAAAAAAACCCAAATCAGAGCTCGCATATCCTTCTATCATAACTTAAAGACTAGTTTGTGCTAGCTCACATCGGTGGAAGCGTGGGCTAAGGCGTCAAACTCGTCTGTTCTGGTTCGCAAGTGACAGGATGTTTCGGTTAAAATCTCAACCCTGGGGGACTAGGGTGGTTTCGAAATTATTTTACACTCTTATAATCTAGATACGGCTTATTTACAAATTTATAATCATTAATCTCACAAACCTTGGCCTTTCATAATTGTATAGCGTTGATTTCTTGGATATAGTCCGCCTCAGTGGCGTAGTTAGTTAACGTGCAAGATTCGTGTTGAGCTAGACTACCAATGGCCGGAAGATAAAGGTTCGAATCAACTCCTAAATAGAAAAAAATATTAGAAACATGAGAACCTAACATTCTGAAACCTATTGAAATAAAGTAGTAGCTAATTATATTATAAACGAATTGTATGACATACAAAGTTTCAAATGTAGAGTTCTAGAATAATTGACGATGGAGGTAGGGCAAAAATGGTATTATTTTTAAAACTAAATTTATAAAACAAATTAATAGGTATTAGTAGTCTCCCTTCACATAAATTTAGTTAATCTTTATATTAACTCAACCTAAATATTCCTTATACATTAGAATAACTATTTGACAAAATAATTATACCCGAACGGGTAGCAAAAGGCGGTGACAAATAAATTGTAAAATAGAAATTAGAGCTGATGGTTATTATTATTTTTATAATTTAGTTCTCTGACAAATACAGCAATAAAAATCCATACATTTGACTATGTAGCTAGAGGTACATTTCACAATGACACATTTTTAACCCTACAGAGAATCAAACTCAGTACTGGTATTATTAAAAATTTAATGTTGAATTGACGTTTTAAAACGCTATTATTATTGTATTATATTATGTTGTCTTAGCCATACCAATAAAAAAAGAAAATGTTATTAATGTTGAATGAAATAAAACTTTGTATTTTATAAAAGTTTCTTCATATCAGAATTATACTATATTCCTAATATCAATTTAAAAAATAATATTCATATTTCTGATTCTCACCCCTCTCTGTCAATAGCAGTACTTTTTTAAGTTCCACTTTGATCTTTTTTTTATCTGGTGAAACCTCCTCATTCTTCTAGCGTCCTGGTACATCTGGAATGCTAAAGGGAATGAAAACCGCTTACTGGATGGAAGTGGGTTGGAAAGAAAGGCGGAAAAAAAGAGAACGTAAATAAAAACCTCAATTACTTTTTACAAATAAGACATAAAAATATGACCATGCTCTTGATGATAAAAAAAACCCACTAAAACAAACTTTAAAAAACAAATTGCATTAATTCAAATATAATGTGGATGGCTTAACTATTAATAAATTAACAATTTAGAAAACATTCTATAATATCTAATAATGTAAGGAGTGTAAAATAATTAAAATAAGATTGTGATATACTGTACTTGTTAGATTTAATAGATATAGATGATCAAAATAAATAATTAATACCTTGAAATAATTGGATACATTAGATAATAACAGAACGTGCCTGGCAAAGTACACAATAAATAACATGAAAAAATTACTATATCACAGTATAAACGTATATAAGCTTATTATGTGTTTAAATTTAATGGCTATAATATGCTAAAAACAGGATTATTAACATGATATATTTAATAAAAAATTAATGAATATACTTGGTAGTATACACAATAAAATTACAAAAAACACACATTTAAAATGGATAAAGAAACATATTTTAGAATAAAACAAAAATATTTTGATTAAAAAAATGTATAATTGAAGTATTTAAAATGATTATAGCAAGTAAAAATGCAAATATAATTTTATAGGCTTAAGTAGCAAACTAATTGAACCCATAAAATGTGTCAAATTAATAATACATATAATATGTTTAGAAATTTAATGGCAAATTCAAGACATACATAATATAATTACAAGAAAATATGTTAAATAGGAGAAAGTTATTAAAAACCTTGAAAATAGAAATAGTATGACATTTTTTGTTTAATCTAGATGTAGCTATAAAAGGCAATATTTAAATTAAATGTTTCAAGTTGATTTGAAGATATTAGTTATAAAACCAAAGTCTTTATCTTTATAGGAGTTTATTGCTGCTTGGATTTCTAGAGGATAGAAATTCTCCTAGAAGTTTAATTCTCGACATGATTCGTTATTTTAAATGTCATCTTCAGGAAAGTACTATAGATATATAAAAATAGGAAATTAAGGAAGACGTTATAAAATAATACGATACATTTAAATTAGATTAGAAATACGTGGACTGACAAATTTAATAATTATTATTTAAAGTTAACCAAAGGAATGAATTAAATTGATCTCATAGTAAATATAGGTTATAACTTAGGAGATGTGGGTTAAAGAATTTCGTCAGTTGAACAAGAAAACTTACTTGATGAGTTTCAACAGTTTCAATCACTGTAAGATGATAAACTAAATAACGTTAAAACTAGATGTTTAAATATGGCTGTCAGGTTGGCAAAGAAGAAACAACTAAAATATATGATACAGTTTATATCATGCTTTCAGATCTGTATCAGTTGTAGACAATAGGGTCCGGGGTTCAATCCTCCGTCTCGACACAGATTTATCTGATTACCAAACCCTACCTTCACTTCTGACAAGACGTGTATTAATCACAACTTGTGAATGTATGGAATAACAGGCCTCCACCGTGGTTTGGATCCCACGTTAAACTGTATGTCCTCCATTTCATCTCACAATCACCCTACCATTACACATTAGCGTAAGTGCGTATAACCCGAACGGGTAGTAAGACGCGGTGCTAATAATAAGAGGAAAATACATATTTTGCGAAAATATAAGACTATTTTTTAGAATTATTTAAAAATCTATGGTTATTGTTTCACTGTTATTAATTTAAAAATCACCTAATTAAACGTAAATACACAATTATGAAAAATATTAACTTTACTTGCCGCTACGTCAAAGGTAGGTAACGTCCTTAAATATGATGGTGGGTCATTACAAACCTTACCCGCTTGAAAGGTAAAAGATTGTTCAAAGTACTCGGTTCAATGCTTAGAACGTTTGTAAAAAACAATTATTTAGTATTATACTATATTATATCGACGAATAGAAGACGCCTCATAACTAATATTGACATTGATAATTAATAACTCCCCTCAGTTGCATAGATATCTAACGCGATAGTTCCGTATTGAGCTAAACTGCCGAGGATGGGGAGATATCGCTCGGGTGAACTGGGGTGAGAGGGGGGAGTGGTTCCTAAATGGTCTTTCACTCTCCCTCCACGCAAGTGTGGGCTCACTGCTTCTATATCTAACCTCCCCAAATTCTAAACCATTAGCGTACTGGTTGCCCAAGCGTATAACCCGAACGGGTAGAAAGACATGGTGCTAAGTATTGTTATTATTAATGATAATGCATTGGCAAAAACAAATTTACTAGTAGAGTTCCACCAAGTTGGGCAAACCAATCACGAGTCACCCCTGACAAGTATACAGTACATAGTGAATGTGTATCAGTGATGGATGTAAGTATGCATTTTAAGGACAGAATTGTTGCAATTTTTTATCTAAACATTTATATTTTTTGATCGATAGAAATTAAAGAGTTTAATTTTCTTCACATGGTTACCTTGACCCTTGTTAAATATATGTTGAGGGTGTCTTGGAATTTAATGAAAATTTTATCTTCTCATTTAAAAAAGTTTCTCATCGAATCTGCTATACTCATGGCAAATAACAACTGTTGATATCAAGCATATCATCACATGAAGAAAAATGCATCTCTATGTTTCTATTGGAGCAATATTTTATTTATTTTAATGAAAATAATGTTTTCCTATAAACATTGCAAAATCACTGTCATTTTCTCGCATTCCTTCCCCTACCACCTTAAGGCTGCTAGATCTGTTCTTGATAAGTTTTTACATGGATGACAGTTCAAAAATCATATGTTTGGGTTTTGGGTCGACAACACTTTTAAAAGATCACTGTTTTGTTATAAATGATAAGTTTTTTAATTAACTGTTATATTATACATTTAAAATAACGTAAACTTAAATTTTCTCATACTATTTCATTACTTTTAATAATTTCTTTTTATTCAACTTGAAACTATATTTTAAACATGATTAAAAGAACCTATTCTTCGTTTTGGAACGTTATTGACTATGTGTAATTTAGTGCATACATCAATACCTATTGATACAGGCATCGTATTTACTTGGAAAAGAGAAAATACTTGTAATGTTTATATATATATATATATATATATATATATATATATATATATAAATATTAAATATTTAGAAATATGATAAAATAATAAAATTTATTTTATATATATATATATATAAATAAAATAAATTTTATTATTTTATCATATTTCTAAATATTTAACCGAATAAAATATTTTCATCCTCTGGGTGGGTGTATCACTGTAAAAACCTTGTTTCCGTCATGTTCAACAAAATGGTTTAAATTCATAGGTCGCCATTTTGAAGCTATTTTCGTTAGAACCTTTGTGAAAGTGTTGTGAATAATATTTTTTTAAGTGGAATAAAACGATAAATAAGCTTTGTGTCCGACTTCAAATAAATATATAAATAATATTGGCAGTGGTTAACTATCACATTCATATATTACCATCTTTTTTCATTATAGTTATTCAAAGTTATAGATGTCAGCTGTTGGCGTAGGGATATATTAGGGCCTATTTCTAGTAAGTTTTTGAACTATGACCCAAGTAATCTAAGGTCGTGCAGTAATCAAAGATGGTAAATCACTGAGACGCATTGCAGACGTTTAGAAATCCCACATTATTTAAGAACTAATTTTATATTTGTTAATATCATTTTCCATGAAATGTAGGTTTATGACCAGTTATAAACTTTAAATTCTGAATATTATTGTTAATTTTTTTTATTTTATAACGGTTTAAGCTAAAATTTGTGCTACTGATTTTAAAGCAAAAGGATATCTAGCCTTCCACTACCAAATGAAATTAGATTTTTGATGAGGTCACAATAGAAAATTTTAAGCTGTCGTGGGATTGTCTTATTAGGATTTAATGTAATTTATCACACACTTTTTTTTCAAAAAATTTTAACTTAAAAATGTAATCTTTTTAATGATACAAAGTTTTTGCCTACATTTTGGTAAAAATATAAAAACTATCAAACCACTTCCTAAATTACCTGGTATTTTGAAACGTGAAAACATTTAATAGTGCTTTTCCATGTAGCACCCTAAAGGTGGGGATGTTGGGAACATGAGAAAAGGGCAATGTTTTTGAAATTATTATAGCAACATTTTTTTTGGGCCATAAATAAAATAATTCTTCAATAGAAACAAAGTTTAATTTTCTTCGCGTAGTGATATCAACAGTTGAGTATCTGTCAAAATCATCACGACATAAGACGAGAAATTTTAAATGAAGAGAAAAGTTTTTCTTACATTTCAGGACACCCTTGACAGATATCCAAGATCTGATGGTATCCCCATGCGCAGAAAATTAAACAACGTTTCTACTGGTGAATTATTTTGACCAATAAAATGTTTTTTTCTATAAAAACTGCCAAGCAATGTTGCCCTTTTTTTTTCGCGTACCCTACATCCCCATCTTAATCCTTCCTTCTCTATTGTCCACGACTGTTAGTCTAGAGAGGAAAGCCTTCGGATAACAATTGCACAAACGAGACTTAAAGCACCCCCTTCAGCCGAGCTTGTTGAAACATCGTTGAACTCTTGGGAAATTGAAATGTTTTAGAAGAAAAATAGAAGGTTTGGTTGGAAGCGAAGAACCCTTTGTTAGCGGTGAGGCAGTGGAGGCTTAGGTGACTCTTACGACATAGAAAGAGATTCTAGAAGGAAATGAATAGGTTGTGTAGACAATCTCAAAGTAAGACGACAAGATGGTGACAAAAAAAAATACAAATTTAGTACTATATTGACCTAGTACATCATGAATCAAGGTATTATTTTTCTAAAGAATTTTATCATCTATTCTATCTATATGCATTTGAATTACACCAATGTGGAGGAATGAAGAAGGTAGAATTTAAAGGAAATGAACAGTAAGCTTGTAAACAGCAGAGTGAATTAATTATAAATTTAATTAGGAAGGATCTTATCTGTAAGATGGAAGAGTTACTATATCTATTTTTCATACGCCAAGTCATGTTTACTGAAGCCGCTACATTTTTATATATATTAGCAATACCTCTAAAATAATACCAAAACAGTAATATGTTATCAATTTGGGTCACAAAAAGATATTTTCTGTATGGGAAATCTTATTAAAAAAAAAAATCACAGCCACACCGTCGGGATTAAAGCCCCGACCTCCTAAACTCGGTTAATCAGTCTAGATGGTAAGCACGACATGTATACCATGTGATCACTGATGTGTTTTCATAGCTATTAAATAAACGATTAAAGTTAACTTTTGATACATTTTTCATTATTAAAACTGTACCCTCTTCGGTGGCCGCATGGCTTAACGCGCTACTCTCGTGTAAGAATATACTGTCGAGGACATGACTATCAAGGTTCAATCCCGCTCGGGTGCATTGATGGAAGCTTTTCCCTAAATGGTTTCCCCCTTCCCTTCCGTGCAAATGCGAGTACGCTTCCTATCAACTAAGCCTTCCCAATTCCTGACCCATTAGCGTAATGAGTATTTAAGCGTGTAACCCAAGTTGGTAGTAAGACGCAGTGTTAAGTATTATTTATCCCCCCATAAGGCAGCACCGGAAGAAATATATATTTTAAAGGAATTACAAGCATCGTTGAGTTTCGTGAATTAACCAGTCATCAGTATATTCTAGCCTACCAAATCCAATATTTTAGAGAATAAGAGGGTTGTTCCTTGTAGTTTTATTATCTTATTGTAATTATTGTAAAGAGTAAAGGGGTTATTTACAATACATGTTTGACATGTTGCCATGTTATGCAATTTAGGTTTTTTACTTGTGTAATTTTAATCCATATCTTCCCGCGCTTTTTTTGAAATGAGGTTGCTCCTTCTAGTACACTTTGCACTTTAAGATGAGTTATCTCATTTCACGGGGAAAAAAGGAAGAAAAGGAAGAGGTTTGTTTATTGTTAAAAATGGTTGGATGGAGGATCGAGTGGTTTTTTTTGAAAACACTTGGGGCTAATATAAGTGAACAGAACAAGTGAAAGTCTGTGGATAAAACGTCCAGTAAATTTGGCTGCACTGGTGTGTTCCTCATATCATAATTTTTGGTTTTATTCGAAGTAATCAATGTGCACTTTCTGAACCTACTCACTGATTATATTAACATACTACTTATACAACTTTAATCTAGAGCATACACAATATCAAACCGCCAGCAGTTTAGTTATCACTGTTCAAGGGGGAATCTACATCTCATTACCCGCCTCGGTGAGGTAGTTGGCTAACGCACTTGTCGTGTTGCGCTTTACTGCCGAGGACGGGGAGATCGAGGTTCGAATCTCAGTCGGGTGAACTTGGGGTGGTTTTTCCTAAATGGTTTTCCACTCTCCCTCCACGCAAATGCGGGTTCACTTCCTCTAATTCAACCTTCCAATTCCTAATCCATTAGCGTAATTAGTACTTAAAGCGTATAACCCGAACGGGTAGTAAGACGCGGTGCTAATTATTATTATTATTACATCTCATTCAATGATTAATTTTTCAGCTACGCTGGTAAATGAGCCTACCGCGCTTAGCTCAATAGGCATACACGATACCGACTGATATAAAATATAGAATATATTGTTTTTAAGTTAGGAATTAAATATATAGTTATATTTAAAATAAATCTTGATTTTCACCCCCAGCGCTTCTAGATTATTTTCTGTGAAGCAGTGGGTCTGGAACACGATCAACTCTGTCTTGTTAGACAAATGAGGAGCTACTTGAATAAAGTAGATTCTTTGGTATAGAAAACTGATATAATGGCTGAAGGGTTTATGTGCTGACCACATGCAAACCTTTATCCACAAATGTTGGCATTATCTTCGCCAACATGCGGTGGACAATCGGTAGGTATTTCTCATTTTCTGGCTGATGCCATGGGGTTATTTTCTTTATATTTTTTAATGCTAGATATCGCCATTAGTACAAAATAAATAAAACAAATTCTACTCTTAAAATAAACCTTATCAGTTTAAACATAAAGTTTTTTATTTTGAACAAATATATTATGTTTATTGTGTCTATTTTGTATTCTCACTGGTGAGCCACCAGATATTGAGTTTTGGGTTTGAATCCTCCTGGGTGAATGGTTTCCCAATCTTTTTCAGCGCAAATTAATATACATTCTCTAAATTATAGCTTCTGTATATTTATTCTCTTAGGGTAAATTTGTGGATAGTATATATGGGTAGTAACCAAGGAGTATGAAATAATATTAAAATAGATGAAAAAGCCAGCTTTGATAGAAAAACGTTATTGAACTGGGCATACCTACAATATGATTAAAAAATATAATAAATGTCCAAGTATTTATCGAAACTCACAAATAAAGGCATCCCATTCAAGAAACTATTTGAGATTTTTTTTAGTAGCACATTTTACTACCCGTTTGGCTTGTACGTATATGGATTGATTTGATAAGGTGATAGGGATGTGTAAGGTTTGAAATTGGAAGAAGTTTACCTGCATTTGTTTGTGGGGCAAAAGTAGAAAACCATATTTTAAAACACCTCAGTCAACCCTACCGGAATTCAAACTCCAATTTTCACGTTATCGACATTCCATATTGCTGTGAAAGTGAGACTAGATTTGATTGTGAGTAAAAAAGGTTTTGTTTTTGCTAGGATAAATTTGAAAACAAAATAATATAGTAAAAAAAAAAACCCTTTCCATTTCATCCAGCCCAATCCTTACATGAGAAACAAAGACATTGCTCAGAACTTTCTTTTTTCACGTAAATGTGTCAATACCCGCCATCGCTAGAAGAATTCACTACGGAGGGAACCAGAATACAAGACGAAAGAACGGTGATGGTAGTACGATCGACCGGAAACCACCCTAGGTGGATGTAGAAATAACCCTGTCTAGGGAATATATAAACGACGCTGCAGCTTTAGATGAGAACAAACGACGACGCACGTCGCAACACGAAAGCCATCCCATCCTTGTGTACCGTCGCTGTTGAGAGGACTTTATGACTCTTAGAAGGCGTTAGAGGGGGGATATGATATGATATAAATATAGTTTACACACATCACTAAAAAAACTATCCTATACAATTTTTCACCTTTTCTAAATAAAATCTAATATAAAATTATCTCGACTTGTAAAGCGGTTAAAACCAACTTATTTCTTGGATGCACGAAACTTAGAATCTCCGGAGTACTGGTTTCGTAGAATAATTTTGAGTTTTAGAGAATTTCAATTTATGTTTTTTTATGACTTGAAATGAGAAGGGACACATAATGATAAAAATAGAAACATTTCACTCAATCAGTTTGTTTTCCGCCGAATTTTTTTTTTTAAAATAATTTAAAAATGAAGTTCTTCATAATTCAGTTGATATTTGAGAGCTATTCTCACAAACATTCTCAATCCTAGTTGTGATCCACGGTCAACTTTTGACACATCAACTTTCAAATTTAGTACCGTTTTGATAATATTTCCGCTTGTGGTAAAATTCACAACTGAATTTATGATCTCTTTAGAATGAAAAGAAAGAGAGCGGTTAGATAAAAATTAGAATAGGGTCAGCTCACTTTCGACGAGGACAATTCAAAAACTTTACATTAGAAAAAAATACAACTTTCGAAAATGTTGATTTAAACTGATTAAATCAAAATGTAGACGTAAGAAATATTAATTAAAAAGTGAAAACAGTTTGAAAATATAATATAATCGATATAAGAGATTAACATTCTTTTTAAATTGACAGATCACGAAATTCGAATCTCGTGTTTATTAAATGTCAAAAATATAATTTTCTTCTCTCTTGTTTGGTCTTATCTCTTACACGCTAGTTCCCCTGATTGCTACTAGGGGCACTAACTTGAACACAACAAATACGAAATGGCCTCTGTACGTGAAAAACTATTTGCAAATATTCTTTATCTCAACACTGTTAAGTGTCCAATATATTATCTCCCATTGTTTATATATTTACATGTACTCTTAGATTCGTAGAAAGTTCAGATGCCGTGTTTGTTTTTATAAAATAAAAGTTATGGAAATATGCCATTCTTGGCAAACTTTCAATAACCAATGATGTCATATGTGAATAATATTTACACTTAAAAATACTAGAAAACTATTAAATAACAGGAATAAGTTTTGTTATGTCACAATGATTATACTGAATATGTTCTGAACAGGCTATAAATAGCCTCAAACAATTTGATTGCGTAGGTACTCCGTTTAAAATACGAAATATTATTTTGTCAAAATATATTATTGCTTTAAAAAGGTAGGTTTATGTGAAATAATTAATTTAACTTTTTAAAATTATTATGATATAATAATTTTATTTAAAAGTACATATAGCAATAGTTGTTACAAAAAACAACATTAGGTTTAAGTATCATCAATTTAAATTATATTTTTATTAGTATATTATTTGGTACTTAATACAAATTTATAAAATGCATTAGGGTTTATTAGTTTTGTATCAGCTTGTCATAATAACTGTTAAGGCTATACGAATATGATAACTACTATAATCAGATAGGGATGGGGAAGGAATCATTTTACAGGTAATATACCAGAATTTGCGTGGAAGGAGTGTGGGAAATCACTCTCAATAGACCCTACCAGGATTTGAACCTTAATATCCCAGTCATAAGCAGACAGTCTAATACAAGTGTGATGCCTTAGACTATTTGGCCACTAGAGTGGGTTTTTAACGTTATATAGTTTTAAATAATTATAGCGGTTCTAATTCTTTTTAAATTATAAAATAAACTAGACATATCACGCTTTAATAACTATGAAATTTTTTTCACTGACCAATATTTGATTTTGAACCTACCAGCAGCTTATGAAGTGGTGTGTCTAATTATTATACTTATACATTTATCTAAGAAATCACTTAACACTTACATATTCATCCCGTGCGGGGAATCTTGTATTTTAAATAAAAGCATGAAGCGCAAATACTTACTTACCGTTTGTTATTCATTGTGACAAAGGTCCAGTTTACATAAATAGATGTAAATACGTGAAACTGATGTCGGATACTATTTAGAAATGAGAATCGCATTATTATACATAATTAGTCTGAACGCTGTGCTAAATTTTTAAATGACTGGTCAAATTATTCGTCATTTATGAAGGACCGCCAAAGTATTAAGTTTGAGGGACAAGCCCATATTTTTCCATAGCGAACCTAATTTGGGTCTATTTTGGACTCTGTCCTTTATTTCCCAAACAATTTCTATTCTATGGTGTATTAGGTTTGTGTGTCTCTTTCAAGAATATATACTAATTAGATCCACGGATGAAATAAATTAAATTCTAAAGTGAAATGTTTAAACTCTAATCATAAGTGTTCCTGAAATTTTAGTATAACTATAATTAATAATTTGTTTGCGGATCGGATGCAACGGTTTCATAGACTGATGGTGGTACGCGAGCCACCAGTTGCCACCCCCTGTTTAGGATGATACTGCTTGAACAGAGCGGCGTGTTTGGGAGAATAGTACTAAATAGACCAGCCCAAACAATAATTGACACAAAACAGACTTGACTCCATTTCCAATGGAACAACTGGTTACAAACATATTTTTTTTAGCAATTAATTACATCAATCAAGAAATATATCTATTGAACAAGTTTTTCTTTAATCTTGATAGGAACAATTGCGATTCCCATATAAAATTGGCGTCCCTCTTCAACTTTCAAAAGACAAAATGGAAAGAGGCTCATGTATGGAAATTATAAAGAAAAAGAAAACGTCATTTATTTGTGAAAGTTTACATTTTATAGACAGGGCAATCGTGGATTGAAATAGCTCAAGAGAAGAGGTTTTGGGCATTTTAAATGTAACTGGATTAAAGGGAAACTTATATGTGGCATACATTTTCCGCCAAGCAATAATATTATTGGCAGTTGAGAAAAGATTTTCGGAGGCGCACCAAGAAAAACGAGACTATTTTAAAAAACAACATAACTTACCCTAGCAAACAAAACAGTTGGTTACAAACTGTATATTTTGAAATGAACTAGTAGAGCGAAATAATAACTCTTATTTAACGTTAATTCAAGTGGAAAAGTAAATATTATTTCAATAATAATAATATGGTAATTTTAAAAAAGCGCAATCTATCATAGGAATTTTTTAGTTTAAGATGGTAAATTCTACGATTCTACTTAAAACGTTGTTAGCAATATATTGAACAATACTTATAAAATATGCAAATTAATTTATAATAATTTTACTACGTAACTACATTTGTGGTCCCAGAGTCTAAGGCGTTAACCTTGCAACATAATAGATTGCTAGTGTGATGAAGGTCAAGGTTAAAATATGAGTTGGGTACAATAAGGTTGGTTTTCCACACTTAATTTATTATTTTGCCTTTACCATATCATCTCCACGTTAATATGAATTATTTTCTTGATAATAGCTTGCCTCATTCCTACTCTTTAGATTAAGACTTAATTCCCTAAATGGTTTCACATTATCCACTTATATGTGGGTACATTTACTTTAAATTGAACTTCTCTCACCCTTAGCCAATTAGTGTAATTGTGCTGATAGCTCGTACTTGTAGAGAGATGAGAAGCACTGAAAATACTAGCATTGATGCTGAGTGGAACGAGTGAAAATTTAAGTCAGTAGTTTTACATTTTATTAAATAACAAAATACCTTTAAAAAATTGCTTTGGTAAACTTCGGTAGTTTACTTTTTTAAATATAGTAATCGTAATAACTCTTCAATATTTGTCAATATCATGATTGTTCATTAATTTTTTTTTCCAGCTTTATGTATGACCATGATACATATTCTATAACTGTCCAGACTAACATATTTATCTGATTAAACTCGCTTTGCTCGTTGGAGTCTTTATCCCTAAGCCCCCAATGAATTTTCTTTGCAAGTGGATGTAAACTAGTGTAATTACAGAGTTGTTTAGAACGTAGCAACGTAAAGTTACCAGTATTGTATTGTATTTTATTTTTCACACATTATTTTAGTTTCTCCAAACTTATAGGGCAGATATAATCATCAAATTTGGCACGATTACTGAAATTGGATGTACCAATATGCCTGACAAATTTTATGATTATAGCTGTCCCATAAGTGTGTCAGAAATTTTAAAAATATGCGGAAAATGTTCAAAATTTACCTAAAATTAAAAAAAAAATCTAGCTCTCTCTAAGGTATAACCGATGGCGATAAGACAAAAATTAATAGGACCAAACTTGGGGATAGCACCAAATCCATAGCTGCTGGTGCAATCTGTCTTTTGATAGGTCTTACCGTTTAGCCACAAGAGACCTCTAAAGAAAGGTCCACACCGACTCCAAAATTTTGAATTTGTTTGGGAAGTTAAAATTTTTTAAAAATATATTTTTGGAATTTTACCGCCGGTTACAGGCTATAAGCTATAAGTTTGCCAAATTTCAAGTTTCTAGCTCATCGGGGAGTGGGTAAACGTTAATATCAGTGAGTGAGTGAGCTGTGTGGCTTTATAGTATATGGATTAAACCTATGTACTTAAGCGATATTTGATTTGTTTAAGTAAAAAAACTCTTTTTTTGGTTATATTTTATGAAAATAAATAATGACCTTATCTCTCATTACCTTCAACTTCCCCTTAAACACTCAACTCCAGTACCAGGCGTTTCACCATTATGGCTAGATGATGGACTAGTACACGGATATTACATTCTCCTAGGACCCATCTGGCGTCAAACTAGAGTCCGGTAACAATCCGGTTAGCCACTTAGCCACGGGTAAGAGTCCTTTGTGACGTAGAGCTCGGATTAGCAAGAACACAGGTGGAGCCCATTATTTGCCATGTCCTTGATATTCTTCTCTTTTATTGCCACGGGCTCATACAAAGACTGGTCCCTTGTTAATTAATTAACGTCCGCACAATATGATATTGATTATTTGAGTAATTAGCTAAACAGGAATGTAAACTTGTGCGATACATCAAAAACATAGCTTGACTCACTATAGGCTAATATTATAAGGTGGAGAGGTATGGAATAAGGTATTAAAACTCAATGAGTAGTCTATAAGGATTAAAACTTTTCTGATACCAGTTTTGGTGTTTATATTGATAAACACTGCTTTTAATTTATATAAATGGTACGGTACATCACATATACTTTCTCCCACTTTTATCTGAAACGGGTCATTTACTATAAACTCATAAGATTTGTTTAAAGACACACTAGAACTATACAATGTTGTAGAAACACTACAATAAAGATCATAAATGAAAGGATATTCAGTTTTACTTAAGCTATGGTATTAGGAAGTAGGAAAAGTCTTACAGAAAAATTGATAAAAGAGAAATATCTTTGTCTACCAAAGATATAAGAATCAAATTTGTTTTCCAATATTTGTTTATAAAGTATATATATATATATATTTGATTTTAGCTCATAGATTATGGTTTTTTAAACATATCTCAGTTAAAGAATTTATATTTATTTGTACTAAAACTTTACATTGATAAGTTATTTCATATCTTAAATAGTTAGAGATAAATTATAGCAATGGGAAAATTTCTGCTATGTAAAGTACCCTCAAAGTCATTTCCTAGCTGTCATTTAGCAACACTCCGGTAATGAATGGACTATATTACGAACAAGATTCAACAATTGGAACTAGCAATGATTACACTGTTGGTTACAATGTATAGTAAGTAAACACACTAACACACACATCTATCCATATATGTATACAATTTAAAATGGATTAATTTGATAATTTAATCGTAAATGAACCAATTTATTTGTAAGATGAACTCGTTTGAATATGTCGAGATTTGCAACTGTGAATTATTGACCCAATAATTCTTATTAAACTCTATTTGATACCGTCTGCAGGGATATAATGACACAAAAAATATTTATTTTAAAACTATGATAAAATAATAACAATTTAGTTTTCAATACTTTTAAATTAATTTTAAGGTGAAATTGATTTGATCTCATAACTAATAGTGTGTGAGGAATATATTTAGTATAGGCTTACGTTTATGTTTGAATAAATAAAAATATGTAATGTTGGAACAGTTGTTGAATTGTCTTTCTAATCGAGCACATACACATTTTAAGGATCTTTGACAAAAACGTTGAATCCCAGTGAAACATATTTTTAGCACAAATTGTGGACTATGTTCGTATTTATTGTAACGCAGTAGTTTCTAATTTTTCTCGACGAAGTTCCTGGCTGAAATTTGGATGAACAATTTTGTGATCGTATAAATTAAATAGTTTACAAATGAAATTAATGATGAGTCAGGTATGACTAAAGAATATGCAGAAGCTCTGTAGAAATAAAGAGAGATAACACATTACAGTAGATGAAATAGTTATTTTATATTTATCCACATCAGTGACAGTGCAACCCCCCTTAATATCTATAAGGTGAGAGAGGCAGTAAATTAGGTAAAGAGTTACCTGAATGAACATAACAATTTTATTTAGTCAAAAAAAACAATAACAAGCTGAGCAAACAATCAACACCGCGTGAAGCGCGCTTTTCCGTCCATTGCGGAAATCAATTACATCAAAGGTAAACATAAACGTTACCTCCTCAAAACAAATCACATTACATTAAACCCATCAAAGGTAACGGTCCGGGATCTCAGTGACATGGTCTTTGGTTACTTCGTTAAATTGATTAGTTCCTAAACTGGTTACTCTAGCGTTTAAGTTATCCCCCCTAGTATAAATATATATCTTTCTTACAGACGCCCGTAGCAAACGTGACGTCATAGCAATCAAACAAGGCCACAAGGTAATAATAACTTAACAACCCTAGGTGTTTAACTTGGCGAACAAAGATGAGTCCAGAAACAGCTATACTTGAAAATAACATAAGCCGGGTTTCGAACCAGGACCTGACAATCTCAGGTTAAAAGCTAATATTGGCAAATGTATGAAATACATTTGAATAGGGCCCAGACCCTGGATATAAGTGGTGGCGAAAGCGACGGTCTAACTCCCAGCCGCGATAAGCGCGTAGCATAGTCAAAATTCAAATAAACATAAGTTAATAACAAAGTCCAAATAGTAATTTAGAAAGAGTTCCCCCCATGACGCCGAAATAGTAATTTTGGTAGGAAAGTAATATCCCCCGAATCCCAGTCGCTGCCCTCACCTCTTATCCTCGAGCCGGTGGGGTAGTAAGTGACCTGAGATCCCGGTACCGCTAGCATTTATACGAAATATAATTCTCAGAAAGGGGGGGGCGGATCGAAGGAAGGGAAGGTTGGAGAACATTACAAACAAGGGGGGAGGAGAAGTTCGAGACTCATATCGAACACGTAGCACCTTCGCGAAGCTCAGCGAAGGCGGAAACGGAACTCTTCTATCCGTCTTCTCTGCTGGCCGAACACGTGGTCGAGTCTCATTGCCGGCAGGCGCAGACACGCCTTCAGTCAGTCTATTGTATTTGGCGAGAGCGGAGGTCGCCGGGCCAAGCTAGTGCCGCGTGTTGACCAAGTTGGCTGTCCCAGTTGGCTGTTCCAGTTGGTGAGTGTTGTTGCAATGTAAGTTGTTACATCCTCCCCCCCCTGACGGGATGTCAGAAGGAGTCCTCAGCAGTAGGCGTAGCGGCAGGGCGGTACCTTCCCTGCCGTTAGTGGCAGACAATGGGGAGATGATCCACACGAACCCTCATGACAGTCCTTGGATAGCCGGCCTCATGGTCAAGTAGTAGGCCCACCCGGTAGTGGCGCTCTGACAGATCCTGGAGTAGCTCACGCCGGAGTACTACACGCACGGCACTGACGCTCTCGCTCTCCTTCTTTCCGACGACCCACTGAAGCTGAGACTCGTCCCACATATCAGTCGGCCCAGCCAGCCTCCGTCTTCTGTAGCAGACGCGTTCGATATCTCGCCCCGAACCAAAAGGGAAGGGGAGGGAAGGGTGAAGACCTCTCTGAGAACAAATAAACTACAGTTACAAAAATAATATAAGTGTACAGTCTACAATGCTCTGACACGGCTGCTGGCAGGCGCAGTCCATCTAATCCAGTTCATCACGGCACTTAGTGCGCATCCACATGAGGCTATGCCTCCAAGTAGACACAACAGGAACAAGAGTGTTCTACAAGGGCAAGCACTGCATCATCTTCCTTTTTCATATAGTACGCGCGCACACACGCGTATGGATTCTTCCAAGTTCCCAGAGTGACACTCAAACATAAGTCACTAACCATTAGATATATATAGAAGTTCGGGTAGGCCTACCCCTAAGATTTGAATCAATGTCCAATATAACAAATAAGCATAACCTACGATAAATCCTAAACTTTACACTATATACTTATATAACCTATGATAATTCCTAAATTTTACTCCATATACACATAAATAATACTTAACCAATAACACGTCCTGCCTTCTTGCACAGGACGTGGACTCACTACGTCACCGCCTTGAGGTGGCTAACGTGGGCGCGGCGGGTTACAGAAGGGTCCGCAATGTCCACTAGTAGGACTGAGACGGGCGTTAGGAACTTGTCGATGTGCCATGGCCCACTCCATTTGAATGCCAGCTTAGCCGACGTCTTGTCCATCGCCGAGCTCAAGGGGAAGCATTTACAAACTACTTTGTCACCCACATTAAACGGGACGGGACACGCCCCCGATTGTAAGTAGCAGCTACTTTCCTTCTAGACTTTAACAAATTTTTATAGGCGAGTTCACACTTCTCTTCAAAGGGGCGGTCATGGGCGTCAGATAAGAGCGGGTCAACATCCCACGTAGTTAAGAGGGGGTGGTTTAAATCCCTATTCAAGAAGACCGAGGCAGGAGTGGCTCCGACTGACTCGTGGTACGCAGAGTTGAACGCGACGTTCAGAAAGTCGAGGTCCTTGTCCCAATGAGAGTGATCCTGGTGGTGGAAAATAGTTAGCGCCTCATTTAAATTCATATTAAAACGCTCAACGTGGTTGGGGGAGGGGTAGTATGGGCTGGTGGTCACGTGTTTGACCCCCCATGAGAAGCACATGTCTTTGAAAGCCTTCGAACGGAAACAGGGGCCATTGTCACTAACCACAACCTTAGGGGTTCCTAGAACGCCCCACACCCGCCTAGATAAGGCATTCACAGTCGTAGATGCCTTCATGTTCCTAAGGGGAATTAACACCACAAATTTAGAAAATGCATCCAGCACTACCAAAATAGACGTGTTGCCCTGGGAGGAACGCGTAAGGGGCCCAACATAGTCAACAAAAACTTTCTCCCAGGGGCGTGTGGCAACGTCAGCAGAATGAAAACCAAATTTCGAGTTTTGTGAGGGTTTGGCCCTTTGGCAGGCCTCACACTTGCGCACCCATTCCCTTACGTCCTTGGGCAAGTTGGGCCAATAAAACTCCTTGGAAACTTTCCTCTCAGTTTTGAGCACCCCACAATGCCCACCCAAAACAGAATCGTGGAAATACTTAAGTAGCATAGGCCTGAGCTTCTCGGGAATATAGTATTTGGGTCTCCCCCTAATATTAGTCACTAAGAGACCCTTGCGCAGGCGATAGTTCCCAACTACTTCCCCAGTTCTAATCCTACCTACGAGCTGTTTACAAAATTCATCCTCGGCCTGATGAGCACCAATAGAAATAAAAGATTCTGGGATGGTGTGAATCACGCCTAGCGTTCCCGCCTCCGCTTCATCTCCTACAGGGTCAAGATCCTCTGCCATCCGCGACAACGCATCAGCTACAACATTCTCTTTACCCGCGACATGATGGGTAGTGAAGTCAAACCTAGAAAGCCTCCAGATCCAGCGGCCTATTTTACCCAACTGTTTGGGGTGGTTCCATAGCCAGGTCAGCGCCATGTTGTCAGTATACAGGTCAAACTTTCTAAGCTCTAGGTAGTCCGAGAACTTTTCTACTGCGAAAACACAACCTAGGCATTCCTTTTCGTACGTACTGTACTTTTTCTCAGCAGCATTTAAGGTCTTGCTGGCGAACGCTACCGGCCTACATCCATCAGGAGTTCGCTGCGAAAGCACCGCGCCGAGGGCAATTGACGACGCATCAACATGTAAAATAAAAGGGAGGGAGAAGTCGGGCATGCGCAATACAGCCGGAGAGACAAGGTGCCGTTTGAGGGCGAGAAAAGCATCATTTTGTTCCCGACCCCACGCAAATACAGCTCCCTTTTTTTTAAGGGTGTTTAGCGGGTAAGCTAACTCAGAGAAAGAGGGGATAAACCTGGCGTAATATGCGCACATCCCCAAAAACCTAGAAGTTCCCTTTAAATTCTTCGGGGTAGGGAAGTCAAGAATAGGCCTGACTCGCTCAGGGTCAACGAGCAAATTTCCCCGGGAAATAACATATCCCAGATACGGGACAGACTCCTTAGCCCATGTAACCTTTTCAGGATTAACAGTGAGTCCAGCAGAGCGCAGACGTTCTAACACAGTTTCTACGTGACGCAAATGGTCCTGAAGTGAATTACTATAAATGCAAATATCATCGAGATAATTGAAAACAAATTTAAATTTTAAGTCGGCAAGAATATGATCTAACACTCTACTAAGCGCTTGTCCCCCGCAACTAATGCCTAACGGGACGCGGTTAAATTCATAAACCTGCCACGGAGTTACAAAGGCGGTAAATTTCTTGGATGGCTCTGAGAGCGCGCATTGGAGGAAGCTAGCGTTAAGATCAATGAGACTGTAATACCTGGCTTTACCAAGGTGTTGGAATGCCGACTCTAGGCTAGGCATCGGATAAGGATCGAAAACAAGTTTCTTATTAAGTTTCCTGTAGTCAACAATGAGGCGATGCCCCTTGCCCTTGCGGGGAATAATGAAAGCGGGGCTGGCATAAGGTGATTTAGACGGGCGAATGACTCCTTTTTTTTCTAAGTCGAAAATCAGATCTCTAAAAATCTCCATTTTGGGAGGAGCGCATGAGTATGGCCCTGACCGTACGGGGATGTTGTCAAGAGCAACAATGTCGTAAGGGAGAATGTCGCATTTCCCCCACCTATCTGTGATTACATCAGAAAACCGGTTAACTACCCTTCGAATGGCCTCTTTATCCCTTTCCAAAGGAAACACGCATAGCGGCGTTTTCTCGGTCGCAAACGAGACGAATTCCCCTGGCGCAAAACTAAAGGAGACTATACGTTTTCCCATATCCAACCTAGCGTTGGTCTCAAACAAAAAATCGTTCCCCAAAATCATGTCAAACGGGAGGGTCGGCACTACGTAAAAGGAACGTTTCCAAGAAAACCTGTCAATTTTAATGGAGAGACGTACCTTATGGTCTACCAATAAACATTGCCCATTCGCAACAGTGTACGATTTCGGGCCAATGTCTTCACACATAATATTAACATTGTCCCCAATAATACCAAGAAGTTTCTCACTAATGAAGGAGTTGCTCGCCCCAGTATCAAATAACCCTAAAAATCCCACAGGACCAATACAAACATTAACCATGGGATTCAAAATCCGCGGCATAAAACTTACAGACGCGGCCGTACCACGGTCGCGAACGCGCCTTATTAGTTTACCTGCCTGCACTCCCTCTGAACGTGCCCCAATCTATTGCAGCGGAAACATCTAACTCTAGAAATGTCACGAGGCCCGCGGCCCCCTTGGTTAGCACCCACAGGGTTACTACCTCCCAAGTACCCAGAACGGTTCCCGAGCGGACGAGCGCCGATAAGCGGCACAGGAGAACTAGCTCCGGGATTTGAACCCGACTGCGCGCGGCTTACAACCTCAGGCGTACGCGCATTGAGATATTCCTCTTCTGAGAGAAGAGTCTCTTCAACGTGCGAAGCCAAGGCATAGAGATCAAGTATACAAGTTGGTTTACTTGAGAACACGAAATGGCGCCTGGTAAGTGGCGACACATTCTCCAAAATAATATTTACAAGTTCAGGCTCCTTAAGACCGGCATTTAGTACGCGAGCTGCCTCCGTGATAGATAGAACAAAGTTCCTTAAAGTTTCACAAGGAAACTGAAATCTATGTACAACCTCCCTGCATAACTTCTGTCTAACTCTACTAGGTAACAACGTATTAAGAATCTGGTCAGTTACTGCCTTAACTGATAAACCTGCCTGAATACCCCCGGAAAATAATTCGGTTAAGAATCCCGACGTTTTGGACAAACACAATGTCAAAAACTCGGGCTCACTAACGAGTTTAAGGCGGGATGCCCGGCTAATTTCAACCAAGAAGTTAAATAACTCCGTGTAGTTCTGACCACTACACACAGGAATGCGACCTAATATTTCCAATAGGACCTTACTATGACATTTAACAGATACCGCTGGCGTTTGGAGGACGGGGGGAGGGGAGGGCGTCATCGGTTGTTCACCACTCGCAACTGTGTCCATGCTAAAACCTGCCGGAGATTCCCCAACCTCACTCACTAGTTCGCATAAAATAGACCTTAACTCACCCACCGTTGCGTTGGGTGGAGTAGGGGTGGACCAATTTTGGAGCTCGGCGATGAGTTGTTCATGGTTCAGTCTGTAGACATCAGATCTCGTCAGTTTGGTTGATGGCTTGTCGTCTGGTTTCAGCGGAGGAGCCATGGCCAATGACAGTATGAAAAAAGATACAAATAGGTATTAGTACAATGTATTACATAAAATATAACCCTCTGGCATATTTCCCTTTTTTGTTTAATTTCTCGGCATCTTTCCAAGCCCATACTTTATAGAGCCATAGTCGTTCGAGGCATGAACTAAGGACCAAGAGCACAATATAGACATAAACGTCGAAATTATAAAGTCAATAATTACTAGCCAGTAACCATCAATCATGTAACCACTGTTAACCACGCTAACCATGCTAACCATGCTAACCACGCTAACCACAATAACCATGTTAACCACGTTAACCACGCTCTGCTACCATTTTGCAACCCCCCCCTTAATATCTATAAGGTGAGAGAGGCAGTAAATTAGGTAAAGAGTTACCTGAATGAACATAACAATTTTATTTAGTCAAAAAAAAAACAATAACAAGCTGAGCAAACAATCAACACCGCGTGAAGCGCGCTTTTCTGTCCATTGCGGAAATCAATTACATCAAAGGTAAACATAAACGTTACCTCCTCAAAACAAATCACATTACATTAAACCCATCAAAGGTAACGGTCCGGGATCTCAGTGACATGGTCTTTGGTTACTTCGTTAAATTGATTAGTTCCTAAACTGGTTACTCTAGCGTTTAAGTTATCCCCCCTAGTATAAATATATATCTTTCTTACAGACGCCCGTAGCAAACGTGACGTCATAGCAATCAAACAAGGCCACAAGGTAATAATAACTTAACAACCCTAGGTGTTTAACTTGGCGAACAAAGATGAGTCCAGAAACAGCTATACTTGAAAATAACATAAGCCGGGTTTCGAACCCAGGACCTGACAATCTCAGGTTAAAAGCTAATATTGGCAAATGTATGAAATACATTTGAATAGGGCCCAGACCCTGGATATAAGTGGTGGCGAAAGCGACGGTCTAACTCCCAGCCGCGATAAGCGCGTAGCATAGTCAAAATTCAAATAAACATAAGTTAATAACAAAGTCCAAATAGTAATTTAGAAAGAGTTCCCCCCATGACGCCGAAATAGTAATTTTGGTAGGAAAGTAATATCCCCCGAATCCCAGTCGCTGCCCTCACCTCTTATCCTCGAGCCGGTGGGGTAGTAAGTGACCTGAGATCCCGGTACCGCTAGCATTTATACGAAATATAATTCTCAGAAAGGGGGGGCGGATCGAAGGAAGGGAAGGTTGAAGAACATTACAAACAAGGGGGGAGGAGAAGTTCGAGACTCATATCGAACACGTAGCACCTTCGCGAAGCTCAGCGAAGGCGGAAACGGAACTCTTCTATCCGTCTTCTCTGCTGGCCGAACACGTGGTCGAGTCTCATTGCCGGCAGGCGCAGACACGCCTTCAGTCAGTCTATTGTATTTGGCGAGAGCGGAGGTCGCCGGGCCAAGCTAGTGCCGCGTGTTGACCAAGTTGGCTGTCCCAGTTGGCTGTTCCAGTTGGTGAGTGTTGTTGCAATGTAAGTTGTTACAACAGAAGACTAGCTTTTTACTCACATAAACGTAGCAGAGATGAAACAAAAAACTATGTTTCGTATTTATATTGTTTAAAATGACTGAAGTGTGTATTCATAAAAATATTACGTAAAACATCATTCATAATGCTACCAATTGGAAGTTCTACAATTTGGTTATATTAAAGAAGATGGAAAGTGAATATTGTGAAGACCTAAACGTAAATGGGAGGATAATATTAGACTGGAGCTGAAAGAGAGAGGATGTAATGAGGTGGACTGGGTAGAACTTCTTCAAGATAGGGATAGATGGTGTACTTTTGTAAGTGTGGCAATCAACTTTTGAGGTCTTTATGATATATAGTTAGTAAGTAAGTAAAGGACTATCATACGGTTCAACATGATTTTAGATATTTTAAACTGGCATGTATATAGACAGAATGCCAAATAAAATGTTGGAAATGAAGTATATAGTAAAAAAACCCACAAGGGAGTATAGTAAAGAGATGGAGGAGCAGATACTAAAGAGTGTTCAAGGGAAAAGAGAAACATTGAAGAAATTAAAAGAGGAAGAATGATAGAAGGATAGAGGAAGATGGAGGTATTTTACTAAACTTACCCAGACACAGGCTGGAAAATATTTGATGATGATGATGATGATGATGAATATATATTTTAAGGAATGAAATTATGAGTACGAAAACAGCATGGTGAGAATCGTCAACTCAACACCTTTGGCATGGACCCGATCTTTCCTGTGGGTGTTGTAACAACAATCTCATCAGACCACATGCGTTGGTAGGAGACGGGGGCAGGGGGGGGGGGGTTAGGGGGGGATTTTACTCAGACTCAATGTATCACGAAATCACGAGCATTGCAAGCGATTCGTGTTTTTTAATCAGTTTGTCTCAAAAGACTGAAAAATCAATAGCATACATATAAAAACCTAAGGCTGTCTACTTAAAAAATAAAATATTCACAACACGTTGGTGGTTTGTCTTTCGAGTCACTCACTCTGATATGTTACACGCCTTTCTGTATTGATTACACACCGTTATTAGCCCTCACTATCTCATCTTGGCATTATTATTATTATTAGCACCACGTCTTACTACCCGTTTGGGTTATACGCACTTACGCTAATGTGTAATGGTAGGGTAATTGTTAGACGAAATGGAGGACCTACAGTTTAACGTGGAATCCTAACCACGGTGGAGGTCTGGCATTCCCCACATTCACAAGATGTCTTGTCAGAGGTGAAGGAAGGGTTTGGTAATCAGATAAATCTGTGCCGGAGTAGAGTATTGAGCCCCGGACACCCAGCACAGAGGTTTGACACCTTAACCCTAGACCGCCAGGTCACCCAGCACAGAGGTTTGACACCTTAACCCTAGACCGCCAGGTCACCATTGGCAAAAGTAGTTCCCCCTGTTAGGTGTAGTATCTATCTTCTCTTGATACTCAACATTTACCACTTTTCTGTATGTACTATAGTTATACTATTTTGTCTGCAATCTCGTCTTAGTGCCCAAACAGGCTATAGACATATTTACAAAAATTGGGTAGTGATAAGGTAAAACTTAGAAGGGTTGGAAAGGATGGTGGGAGAAATAATTACTATCAGTAAATTTCTCTTGGTTTAAAGTTTTGAACGGGGGTACAACATGGAAAACCAAACAAGACAAGTTTGACGTCTATTCCGTGTGCCAAACCCATCAATGAGGTTGCTTGCACTATAATTTATTGTTACTCATAGACATAGCTGATTTTTTAAAACACACTATTCATTACACTTCCTCAAATCAAGAAAAAGTAACCGTAAAAATTATCGATCTTGATATATTATGAGTCTCAACGTTTTATTTGTGTCCGAACCAAAAGAAGTGGATTTACAAATCTGTCTCTTCCAGTGTTTGTTTGTCCCTGGACACATATCTGAAACGGTTTGGCGGGTTTTGTTCAAATTCTATATCTATTTATTATATGACAATATCTCGGGATAAATTCTTGACTTAGAGCCTAGCCACCAAGTTATGTGTAGTTTACTGATGACAATTTTTTTTAAATTTGAATATTAAAAAAAATAACTTTAGAGATTTGGATCAAAATAGGTATCTGATAAGTGTTTTTACTTAATAAGTTATTAAATATATTTGTTTTTATAGAGAAATAATTTTAGTGGTTTTCTGTAAGATGATTGATTTTTGTAATTTTTTTAAAAATAGTATTAATAGTTTTGTCCAAAACTGGTATCATAGGACTATTTTAGATGCTCAAAAATAGTGTGTTTATTTTTCTATTATAAATTAATTTAAAGGTAAATGTCTTCAGACAAATTTTGAAAAAATTGAAATTTTCTAAATTGGCCTTGAAAATTGAGATAAAATGAGTATCAGAAAGTAGTTTACATCATAAATAAGAATACGTGTTTATTTTTTATAAATTAAAAATTATTTTGGGGTATTTCTCAAATAGATGATTTAAAAAAATTGAGATGTGTTCAAAGTATTTGATCAATCTGATTTAAAATTTATAAATAAATATTGTTTATTTTAGTTAAATGATGACGTGTTATTTTTAATGAGAAAATCTCACTTAAGAGTAATTTACTGACAACATTTTAAAAAAAATTTCTTTGTATGTGCAAACATAAAGTCATGTAAATGAATCAGATAGCTGAAGCTATCATCTATGCATTTTAGTGAGGCAAGCAAGATATAAAGTCGTGTACTTAACAGTTGCCACTTATAAATACCGATAAAATAGGACTAATAGTACAATATAATGTTATAAAAGTTGAACAGTTTATAAAACTATTTTATAATATGCCCTTCCAATTGGGTTCCCGATTAGATTCTAGAAATAAATAAAATAAAATATCAAATTCGTGCATTCTTCATTAAAAAAAAAAGCGGATTTAATATGACTACAACTATTTTTTAATCTAATGATGTTTGTAAAGTTAGAGAATAAATTGAAATGCTTTAAACAATTCTCTCTCCATCATAAATATCTATATCTGGTATTATCGTAGAGAAAAACATAATATCGCGATTCCGAGCACCAAAACGCCCTCGAAAACCTCTGCTGTACAACGTTCTGGCCAAACAAACCCCTGCGACTGTTATTTATGCCTGGTTATATGGGCGGCTTGAATTTAGGTTCGGCCACTTCTTGCGGTTGTAATGTTTAGAGGTTGACTGGAGAAGACAGTTATGTGGTGGAACAACATCGTCACTATGCATAGGGAAAACTTGGGAACGGAACAAACAAACGAAAAAAAAAACAACCCAGAGGTAGCTCGGTCACTGTTAGTTCTAGAGGATAGGGAAATGTAATGAGAAGTTAGGAAGGGATTTTTTTTTTCTCCAACACTTTAGCTAGATGCTTTTTCATCACGATTATTTGGAATATCATATAAGGTGAGCTTGGATACAAAGGGATTTTTGTTTTGTTTATCTGTTTTCAAGGATTCTGTTGGATGTAAGAATTTCATGAAATGGTCTTTGGGTCACTGGGCATAGGGACACCCACACCACACATTTAAATAATGTCAAAATACATGCCTACTAAAACACTATTTTGATAAACAAAATTTTAGTCCTAGCTCAATCTAACTAAATAATATTTAGTATGATTTTGATAGGAAAAACAGTAGAAGTTAGTTATTAACGTTACTAAAATAATTTTAATATATTCATAATATAAAGTCATTTTTTCTGTAGATGTCACTTTTGATAAATATTATCAATACCTATTAAATAACACACATAGTTTAATTTTTTTTGTCAATGTTGGCCACAAAGCTTGGTGTCGTTTTCAATATAATATTTAATGTAGCATTTCTTTATTCCACTGAACTGCAATTATATATTTTCTTTATATTCCAAAGCGTTAAATAATATTTATTACACCAATTAAAGCAAGAAAGCATATATGCAGTTTGTTTTCCCAAATGATTAATATTGTGTGATAGTTTAAAAGTTATTAAATATATGTTAGTGCTAACATATCAAAATATTTAGTTAGTAAACATGTCATATTATATTTTAAGATATTCACATATTTATCTCTTTATAAAACATGAATTATTGTATACTTGTTATACAATTTATTGTATCTTTATATATTATATTTGGTTATTTAAAATACATCACTTTTTGCACGTTCAGAAATTCTTATTTCTTAAATCCAAAAATAATTTTTTACAAATTCATTAATTTGAAAACATGTATTTAGTGTGGTCTATCGTTCACAGATATACTAGTTATAATTTTTCTACTTAGACAATACTATGTTTTCTAATACCTTATTAAAGACACACATAAAAATGAAATAGAATTAAACTTATACATATTAAATATTAATAAAAACAATTCTTCGTCTGTTTACTGCTGTTTAAGAGAAAAATATCCGGATATGTATGGGTTATTGTGTACATCCTATCTAACATTTTGAAATAGTAATTCACTATTTATTTCAAGAAAATCCATTCCAAAGAGTTGAATAATAATACATTTGTACGTTTTATTAAATACGATTCATAACGATACTTGTCAATTAGCCGGAGTGGGGAGGGTAGGCTCGCCACATGCTTGACCAATCCGTGAAGGGTAGTTGGTATAGCAACTAATGCACGTTGCCAGATTTCTTGACAGTCAATAAGTATGCTTGCATAGTAGTAACGCGCAAACTCCCGCTATGTGGCAACTATGCTCCCCAGCCTACCCACCACGTGGATCCTAAAGCAGTTTAAATTACAGTATAGACTAGCTTTACACTTCGGGGCCGTAAACGGGGAGGTAGGAACTATAATCTTTACAGATTGCACTGGATGACGATTTTGCCAACTTTGATTTATTCCTCTAGTTTTCTTATCCATTATCCACATGGATTCGCTTCCAATACCTTTCCATCCTCATCCTTACCCTTCAAATTAAGTAGTTAATTAATTTATCGCCACGTTTTACTACTTGTTTAGGCTACAACCGTATATGATAATAACTTTAATGGGGTAAGGATGAGAAAGGAATAATTTAAAGGCTATCTATATGCATTTGCTTAGAGGAAGAGTGAAAACCTAATTAGGAATTACCCCCCTCCCCCTCTGTAGATCCAACCGGGTTTTGAAATCCGATCTACTCATCCTCCACAGGCCAGTCTAACACGAGAGTGATGCCTTAGACCAGTGGTTCAAAAAAGTTTTGAATAGAGTACCACCAAGATAATGCTGTACATTTACTATTTCGTTCAAAAAAAATCATGCCCGTGGATAATAACACAGACTATGTGTTTACACTGACTGCCTTTGCTTGAGTCAGTATTGCCCACCCTCCCATTACTGTTTAAATCTGTTTTGATTTTGGCTAGACTTGTTCCAAATATATTTATAAGATTTGATGAGGTTCAATCTTTCTACAATTTTTAATTTGCTTTTATTTTGTTTCTCACGGTGTACCACTTGGAATAATTGTACGTTCCACTTGTGGTACGCGTACCACAGTTCGGGAACCACTGCCATTTGGATACTGAAACGGGTTAGGTCGTTAGTTTCTTTTTTCTTTTTGCTGAACGTAGCTATTTTTTTTAAATTTAAAAACTCGCCATGTTCAAGTATATAGCCAAGGCATTACCCGTTTCGATGGGCACGTGGGCTAAACATAAAGTTTGTCTAGTAAAGTTTGATGGTAGCGGAGAGGTTCGGGCTCTAATACTAGATGGGCGCATTTTTTTTTTTTGCTAAATGGGTACACATTCTTTCACCACGAAAATGCGGGTACACTTCCTCTAAATTTTACCTTCCTCACTTATATCTATCAGTGTAATTAAATGCAAATTGCCAGACTAAGATGTGGTGTTAAAAAACAACTCATATTTGGGTACAACTTTGAACAAACTAGCTAGCAAGCGCTCATTAATATTTCAGTGTAGATATTTCTCACAATAGGGACAAATAATTCACTCCCACGAATAGAACATACGACTATTCTCATTAGTCACTGATGATTATGTTTAATAACGAAACGTGTCTATTTTTAGCAATATCTAGTTTGAATGGAACGAACCCAATCATTTCTTGTTTAATATTCATTATTTGTGAGTGGAACATTGTAATCAAGAAAATGAGCTACCTGGGTAGTATAGCTTCATTACAAATGATTGAGTTTGCTTTTACAAACAATTCATATTTGTCTGCAAGTTTTATTCCACCATTTTTGGACCAGTTAATTTAATTATTAAATATGATTATTATTAGTCATATGTAAGGGAGAAAGTTTATATTTATGGAATGACAGCTTCACACACTTCTCAATATACATCCAATTGTATTGGACATATGTATACTACCTGATCACAAATCAATGGCCCAAAAGGTGACCTCCATGTTGTATGCACGCCACCGGACGTCTACGGATCTCAGTAAGGTTTACCAACCGTTATTCAGCACAGGAGCATCTCTTCCCCAGCATACCATCTAACACTAACAGGTTATAAGTTGAAAAGCTTCTCCACGTCTCATTAATCAGGAGCCTGTACGTTGGTCAGAACCGTAATTAATCCTAACGAGACCTGACTTAGTTCTCCGACACGAGGAACCGTGACTTCAACGGATAAAGGCACACGCTCTTCGTATCATTTATAACAACTGTACTCACCTCGGAGGGATCTCAGTGGAACACTGGGTCTTGTTGCTCCTACCCATAACACAAGGGACCAGGACCATTTTAATGTGAAGAATGTTCACCATAGCTCTTTACCTCAATGACAGTTGAAAAATCATATGTTTTGGTCTTGGGTTGCCAGAACTTGTAAATTATCACTGTTTTGTTATGTATGATAAGTTTTTAATTACGTGATATATTTTACATTCAAAATAACGTAAACTTAAGTTCTTTCTCACTATTTCATAACTTTTAATAATTTATTTTTATCCAATCCAAAGTAATATTTTTAAACATAATTAAAAATACTCATTATTAGTTTTGGAATGTTATCAATAATGTGTAATATAGTACATACACTAATACTTTTTAATAAAGACATCTTATTTACTTGGAAAAGAAAAAAATACCCTTTTTATATATAATAAATTATTATTATTTAATCGTATTTCGAAATATTTAACTGAATAAAATATTTTTATGAACTGCGTGAGAGCACCATTGTAAATAGGTAACTCTTTTGCAACATGATCAACCACATGGTTTAAGTTCGTCTATGGTCATTTTGAAGCTATATTTGTTAGAGCTTTTGTGAAAGTGCTGTGAATAATATTTTTTTTAAAGTTGAATAAAATTACAAATAAGGTATATACCCATCCTAAAATAACTATAAATAATATTGCCCAAAATTACTGTGGTTAGTTATCACATTCATTCATTACCATATTATATTTTCAATACTGTTTTCCAAAGTGACAGATTTCAGCTGTTGGGCTTAGAGATATATTAGGTAGGGAATACCTCTAGTAATTTTTGAGATGTTATCCAAGTAAACTCGGGTGGGGAATGTACTATAAGTGGGTTTTGGAATTTTAAATAGATCTACTATTTTACCACTTTTATTTTATTCCTACAGAAAATTCATTCTGACCTAAAAAAATGAGGCTATTGGTTCAATAAAATGGGTACACCGTTCTTGAAAATTTAATAGGTATATTATAAGATCAATTCCATTTTATTAATATATACATTTCATTCAATACAAAAAAAATGAGGACAGTGATCAAGTGAAAGATTAAAACTTTACTTCAACGAAAGATACAATTTCATACAGTAACGTTTACTATTATCTCCTCAGTAAGATAAATTTAAATTGTATTGGTTGTATGTTCATTATTGGAAAATAAACGTATAAAGTTAATTATTGTTTAATTATTATTTTGTTTTAAAAGCAACATTTCATAATTAGAGCTCTACGCTTATCGGAGCAGCAAGATTTGGTGCAAAGACCGAAATGGTATTCTGAATGATAGTATGGAATTTGGTGGAATTTTATGAGATGAAAATATTGAAACGGAAGATGGCATAATAGGCAGTTTTTCCTTAAAGATAAGAGATTATTTGTGAGTTAAATGCTCTATGAACGTAGCGAGTATATAATTTTAGTAGAAAGGTGAGAACTTGTTATGGTACATGACTTAGTACCTTTATTCAATGTGCTAAAGGAATAGTGTGTTGATACAGAATCTATAGCATTTATTACACTTTTGGCATCACTATTTACAGTTTTATTTGTATTATTATTTTATTTAAAACACCTGGGATTTCCCGTTTACAAAGGTTTCCATCCCACTCTGGGGTGTAATGCGATATAAAAGCTAGGTTCGTACTCGTTGGGAATTAAGATTAAAACGTTGTCATGAGCGAGGTGCACGTTTCATGTTTAGTTGGCTTTAGGGTTTTTAAATTCATACGAGAAACTTAAAATTCTAGCTAATAAAAGGCTGATAGCAGAGTCCTCTAGAATATTTAAGGCTAATTTTCTTAACACGAACCATATTAATATAATCCTCAGAGTATATTAAATAATAATACTGTTAAGGCCGTCATGTTAGTTGATTTTTACCACCACACCTTACTACCCGTTCGGGTTATAAATTTATGTACTGATTACTGTAATGGTCTTAGGGGTTTTAAATTATTCTTTACTTTTTAATTTTTAACACATTTTAATTGTGTTAAAGTGAACTGGATTTGATTTTTTTAAAGAAACTATTTTTATGCTCTTGATAAATTCATTTATGTTGTAGACTAAACATTGTGATCCTATTCCTTAACAGTTTTACTGTTATGAAAAAAATAATTATTTATTGGTATTAATTGAAATTTTAATAATAAATCAATAAAACTTCAATAAATATAGTCAAATATTTTAATCAGCAATTCAAATATTTTTGTTTATCCAAAATGATTCGTTTTAAAACAAACGTTTGCTAACCAAGAGAATATGAATGGGTTCTTAACAAAAAAGTAAAGCATAATTTAAAACTCCTATTTCTGGAAGACATAGCCAATTTAGGCTGAAATAAAGAAATAACAGTCATTATAATCACTAGGGCTAGGATTGTTATGCCCTAAGCTTTGCTAGAAAATACTTTATAAAAATACATTCTTGCCAAATAAAAACTAAAAATATGCCTTTAAAATAATAAAAATGCACTTTAAAACAAAAAAACTACCAATAAAATTTAAATTAATTTATTTAGTTCCTTGAAAAATTATTATAAAAATAAAATAGGTGCATGAAACAAAACAAAAATAAACTAAATATATAATTTAATTGTTTGACTGTTTCTGTGTCAACAGAAATTCTTTATTTTACTAACAAATTTTACTAACTCTACCTATAAAACAAAAACAAAGAAAAACCAAGAAATAACATTTAATTTTTTTTACAGTTTTTGTGGAAAACTAAAAAGGTATTGCCTAAAAATATGTCATATACGGTATTAACACTCTTAAAATACAATCTAATTTGTTTACAGTTTCTGTGAAAAGCTGAAAGTTTTTAAGCAAAAAATATACCATATACAACAATAAATCAGGAGACGGGTGGAATTATTCATACCACCGTAGTGACATCACCGTTTGCTATAATGCGTTTACAGATGTTCTAAACACAAGAATTCTATCTCTCCCCCTCCCCTTTTTTTTTCTTGGTCTTGCTTATAGCTTTCAGGGAAAATCATACAAAAATATCCTTTATATTGAAAATAAAATATGAAAATAATGCTCAAAAATAACAAAATATACCTTAATAATACTGAAAACAGTAAAAATATACCATATCTCGTAAAAACTTAGAAATATGCTAAAATATGCCCTAACAAAGCTACTTAAATCAGCTTAGATTCTTATGAAATATATTTGTATACATTTGAACAATAATTTAGGTTTGTAAAAAAAAAGAAGCAAAACAACAAAAATCCTTGCCCTAATAATCACAAATAAATAAGTTTAATAGCTAATATAAATATTCATTTTTACAATAAAATAAATGATACAGAACTCCGCACGGACTTTCTCGCTCTATTGTTTGATAATGGAGATATTTAATCAAATCTCGTAATATATGTGAAACGAAATAATATACACTAGCAAACCCAAGAATAAATTGCACTATATTTAGTAAAACTTTTTTTTAGTACCAGTTTTAAATTTTATAATTTAGTTTTTAAAGAATTAATGTCCTCGTGTATGTTTGTACCGATAAAAAAATATCAATGTTGGTTCCACATTGAGTCAACACTTCATTTTAAAATTTCAACTTCCGTTTAAATTTGACATTTTAGGTGTTGCAAATCTTCATGCCATCACATTGCTATTAAATTTGTCATTTATAAATTTTGACCAATAAAAAAAGTAAATATTGAATATTGAGTCTAAAATGGATATAAATCAATGTTGTACAAACATTTCTCCTAAGAGGTTCAAGGAAAAACCACATAATTTTTTTGAGAAACCCACTTATATTTAATTACATTATAACATGGGATAATTATTGCGTTAAAACTAAGTAGTATCTCTTTACAACTAAAGCTCTCCAAATTGTATGAATATATTGGCCCATATCTCAGAAACTGTTGGATTTATAAAAATATATTTAATATGATTTTATTTTTTATTTTTAATAGTACTACAATTTTGAAATTATAAGTTTAGTATCTAAAATAGTTGCGGAGATACGTAAATTTCAGCCTCTCTAAAGTACCCTAAAAGTAATTTTCATTTGAAAATTGAAAATAGTCAGCTTATTTATAATCTTAATCAACGCCTAGATACGAATTTCAATCAAAATCGTTAGAGACGATTTTCAGAAAATCTATTTTTTCTCTTTTCGCCCTTTATTAAATTACTATTAGTTTTAAGTGTAAACAGACACACAGACAGAAGGCATTGTAAAGACCATTTTTTAGGGTTCGGGGAGTCAGGAGACGTTGATATCCATCAACATTTCAGGTTAGGTTTTTTTACGGTCGCAATACTTTACCTTAAGTATTCGAAAAGTTACAAAATATATATATTTTCGTATTGCTTGAAAGTTATTATTTTATAAACATATACTTTGATTAAAATATTTGTATTATAAAAAGATCTACATATTTGTAATGTTAAGTAATTTAATTTATCAAATAGTTTCGGAGATATGAAACAAAATGAGTACTTATAAATGAATGAAATTAGAAATGAAATTTAATCAAAATCGTTAGAGCCAATTTGAGCGAGAATCGACTTTTTCTCTCTTTGCCTTTCAGTAAACAACCCTTATTTTAGGGCTAGATATTCAATTCCAAAATCTCCCCGGGGCAACCCTATGAAAACCCTAGATACCAAGTTTTAGCCCGATAGTTTAGATCTATTTGGAGGTACAGACAGGCAGACGTAAAGTCAAAAACCACTTTTTTGGACTCGGGGGATCATGAAACATCAATATTCATCAAAATCTTGAGTTAGATTTTTTTGATGATCACAATACTTTCTCTACCTGAAAATAAAAAGGGATTTGACTGAACTAGATATTAATGCCCGGTGACCATTATATTGCCAACTGTTGTTTTGTATGTAGTACGATACTTCAATCCCACAAATGGTTTTTAAAAAATTTTCGAGAAACATTATAAGGTAAATTTTAAGGTTGTTGCTAATATAACTAAATAATAAATCATTGATCAATTGAAACCTGTCTGGTAAAGTATGACATAATATAAACAATATTCATTCAAATCGAGGTGTATATTTACCTATTTTAAGTATACTATAAATATTAAAACAAATTCATGTATATATACTCGCAATGTGACATAAGATGCAATTAGCATACATTGTGACAGATATTTATAAATTTAAGCCTCGGTATAGAAAAAATTTAGCATATATCCATTCTGAGAGTATAAAGAGGACACCGGTGAATATCCTGTCTTAGATCGGTTCAGCAGTTACTGTTTTTCATTAGCATACACACCTACAAACTCACAAATGACTATCTATAAGTATAGAAGATATCCTTTAGGAACATGATCATCAATATTATAAGTTTGGGCTTGTGCTTGCAATCATGCTAATCAGGTAAATTTTCTGATTTTTTAAAAATATATTAAATTCTACAATTCTTAAAAGGGGAATTTAGATTGGTTTTTAATGCTCTAAAAATATTTTCATGGTATATAGCTAACTCCCGAATTAGGTCTGTTGTATTTACGACCACCTTTGATAATAAAGTCATGAGCGTGCATATTAAAACAAAAACACTATGTTTTGCTGCGAGGAAGAAAAGAGAATGTTGGCTTGTTTTAGGGGATACAGGGGTTAGGGTTGGTGGTAGTGGTGTAGGATGTAAGGGGGGAGGGGGGCATGATTAAGTAAGCTGGACATAACAAAGGACTACCCTAGGTCCAAGCCATGTCCACAAAAGTGATTTATTTATTCATCAAGAGCTAGTTCGATATAATTCTCGTTGTAATATGCGTTAGTTTGCTGTCATCACATGGAGTAAAATAGCTTGTTGGTTAGTAGATGCACAGTGGGATATCAAGGCGCTAATTTCTAACATATACCAAGAAGAGAGAAAAATATTGTGATGCTTTATAGAAATTAAAGTTTTAAATATGTTTAGTGTTGACGAGAATAATAAATAAAGTTGAATAGAGAACATTAAAGAATATGTTACCTTATAAAAGTCATAGAAAAGCAACAGTTACAAAAGTGCGATCCATTTTTGTAATGTTTTTGCAAACATGATGGAGCGTGATTCACTAGTTTTACTTGTTCAGATTGTTTTTAGCTACCATATCGTAGACCACCGTCCAGCCATTGGCCATAAGTGCTGACCAAAGGCCGTATGTGCCGTAAGATATGATGGAGTTGTTGCAGGAAGAGAGCATCACCAAGTCCACCACGGGAGTTTCTTTTTCCCCTAAGTAAAACACACTGCTGCCACCTGGGAGTTAAAATACATGAAAAAAAAAAGTTTACTTCTCAAGAGTTATTATAATTATTTCCTATGATGTATTAAGAATACTCGTGTGTTGGCTCATTTTATCCAGATCTATTCGTGAAACCCGCCTCGGTGGCGTAGTTGGCTAACGCGCTTGTCGTGTTGAGCTCGAATGCTAAGGACGGGGAGATCGAGGTTCGAATCTCGGTCGGGTGAACTGGGGGTGGTTTTCCCTAAATGGTTTTCCACTCTCCCTCCACGCAAATGTGGGTTCACTTCCTCTAATTCAACCTTCCTAATTCCTAATCCATTAGCGTAATTAGTACTTAAAGCGTATACCCCGAACGGGTAGTAAGGCGCGGTGCTAAATAATAATAATAATAATAATAATAATAATAATAATAATATTCGTGAAACCGTTACCATTGTAAATAACTTTCAACCAAACTTGATACACACATGCATAACCATCTCTTTAATAATAATAATAATAATAATAATAATAATAATAATAATAATAATAATAATAATAATAATAATAATGACATGTTTCTGTGCTACTCACCCAAGTTAGTTTGTTTGCCGAAATTGTGAATCTCTTTCTTAATCTGCGGTATTAGCTTCTTTACGCACCAAAAATTGTCATCGCTCGCGAGGATAAAAGCGATATTATGAGATGTCTTAGATTCCGAAGTGAGTTTCCTCAACATCCAAGCCACAGCGTGTGTGTAGTAATTGACATCCACAGAAACGGTTACAGCTCTTCTCTTGAGGTACAATACGTAGTCCGCGCGGCGAACATGAACCGCGACGAACAAGGTCTGCAAAATTACACCGTCAATTTTTAGATAAGGGCAAAAAAACAACAACAAAAAAACCAGTCTTAGATACAAGATTACACTCGAACAGTAAATAGCGTTTAAATGCAGTTTTATACATTTGTTCTATTATATCAAGACACTTCTGTCACATTCAATGTACGTTTAATATAATATATAACATTTAAAATATGTATACATTAATCTACATTATATATTATATATATATATATATATATATATATATATATACTCATGTGGTAATTACATATAAATGCTGTCTTACTCATATATAATTATCTCTTGTAGTAGAATATATTTGTGTTATAATATACTTCGTCTTGATGATAAATTTCGATAGAAAAGCTATAATTTTTATATCAAACACTATATTCGGAGAGGGAGTAATATTTTAGAGTATTTTATTAGTATCACAAAAGTTAGTAAGCGATTTCAATACTAAGGCTTGTATTATAATATGTACAAGTAAAAATTAACTTAGCCATTTCACCCTTAGTACTTATGTAAGTACTAGTTTTCAATGTTTTTGTTCTGTAGCTACTCACACTGATTTTTAGGCCATCATCAAAGGAGTTAAGCTTGCAGTACAGTAGATGTAAAATTAAAAATAACCTTTGAAGTGCACTTTTCCAAGGATATTTTAGAAACCATACTAAGTTTTAAATTTACTTATTTATACATTTATATTAAGCTTTGTTTAGAATCCACCCATCTATTGATTACCGGGCTTAAGTCATTAGGCTATCGATTTGTGTGGAAACACTAAAGTTATCCTAAGGATGTAGGCCTATGCCAAATTTCTAATTTCTGTATTTCTTAGTTTTTTTTAGCTACCTGAATTGATGGACATTTTAATTGATGGGGTATTTTTAAATGTGGATAAGGTGCACACCCTAAAAATTGTATATAGGAACTTATATAAGACAGAAGAGGACCCAAATATATATGTATAAAATAGGAACATTTTGGAACACTAAAATCAGACAAGGCAATGGACCTGTCTAATGATACTTTGCACACATTTTTGAATTTTTTTTTATTTGATTATTTTAATTCCCACTTGCGATTGACTTATGTGATGTAAGAAGAAGAAGAAGAATAATAATTTAAAACTATGGGGCTTAAAAAGAAAACTACGTGAATACTTATTTTGGATAAATTATATAGAATATTTTAAATTTCCCTCTGGACACCTTTTCACACTTACCGTAACCAAAAATGTAATACTGACCCTATGCCACATTTATTTATTGTCATAGCACAAGTATTAATTTGACATTCATGTTTATCAGTTTGTATCTTATAATCCTAGGATATTGACAGATTTTAATCAAACTGGATGGATAAAATAATTAGCTCATAGTTTTTTACAATTTTTTTTAACTCTAGTCCAATATTCTCTCCAATTTTCATTTATTACTACTTGTTCTGATTTTTGAGAAAACAATCTAAAAGCTAGTTTGGTTTTTCCACAGTGGTGGCGTGTGGGATGTTTTTATGGTAATTAAGGCGTGATGGTCAGGAAAACCCCGGTGGGACGTTGCAATTTCATAAGAGGAGGACTCGTCAGCAGCATGGTAAAATACGAAGATGATCGATCTATCACTGCTTACCAAACATAACAAAAAGAGTTGCAGGAAATGATAGACCAGCTGGTGGAGACAAGGAGAAGATGTGGCATGGGAATCCACATTGAGAAATCAAAATTGATGATGATTTAAAATTAAGAGCCACTGAAAGTCAATATAAAAACCAGGAGGCAAAAAACAAAGCAGTTCAACTATCCGGGAAGTCTGCTGACAAAGAATGCCTATCGCACCAAGGAAATTAGGTTTAGGATCGCCATTGTAAAGAAAACTTTAAAAAAAAGAGGTTACTGCTGACTAGCAAGTTGAGATTGTAGTTGAGGAAGAAATTGATGAAATCTACATTTGGGAGCATCGCACTGCATGGAGCAGAAACTTGTACTCTAAGGAAGATGGAACAAAGATCTGGAGAGTTTTAAAATGTGGTCCTGGAGAGGATTTTAGAAGATTTAGTGGACCGACTGAGTGAAAAATGAAGCCCTAAGAAAAGTGGGTGAAAAGAGAATCATTTTGATTATAATGCTTCGGAATGAAGCAAACTAAATGGAACCCTTCCTTGTTTTATGCACAACGTCATAGAAGGGAATTTTAAAGGAAAAAGATGAAGGGTTCAAATATTGGAAGACTTGAAGGAAATAATAACATTCTAGGAGCTAAAGGTGGAGGCAGAGGACAGGGTGCATTGGTGGTTTAATTTCATTGACAAAAGGAATGGACCTGTCGTAAGACATAACATCTGGTATTAATAAAATAATAATATATTTGACTAATTACATAAGCAATAATGCAATGGATGAACTGGCTGTGAGGTTATGATTTGATACCAAATTGGAGGAAATATAACACTTTAAAAGTACAGTTCTGTTAAGCCTTGATTGTCTTTGCAGTATTCGATGAATCTCAACTTTTTTTTTTAACCAAAGTAATAAAAGTAGCATCACCTCTCTATTTCCATGTTCATCATTAATGATGGCTCTAGCGTGTTGAAGGCGATCTTGCGCTTTATGTATATACACAGGCTGGTACTTGAATTCTTTCTTGAGCTCTCCAACCAGAGGGACGATTGAATCAACCAGAACCATGTATTGTCTAGAAGTATTACATCATTTATACCTTGCAATCAAAACTTTTAGTAGCTGTATATGCAACAAAAAAATTTTAAATTCTCTTTACTGTGCTCTTCACCAGATTAGCTATAATTTCACATTACAAATTTATAGCAAAATAATTTTAAATAGTTCTAAGTAAATATAAATTACCAGTTACCTAATACACCTACAATTCATTAAGCTTTGATAGTAAAAATTGAGAGAAAATAAAACATTTTTTTTATGTAACATAAATACTATTAGTATTTTATTTAAATACAAATATTTATTTTAAAATATTCAACCGATCGGTGACACTATTCACTCCCTTGACTTTTTAAGTGTTATTGTTTTCTTACGTTTAATAAAATATGTTTTAAGATATTTAAAATCGCACGTAAACGCTGAAACGCCTGTTACACAATATAGAGTGGTTTGTTTATGACTGTCTGATATTTGAGGGCACACATTTGAAAAAAAATCAAATAGGTGAATTGATGTTAAAGCAGAATATGCCATTAGATTTGAATTTAAAGGAGTAAAAACAGTCACCGCAAAAATTAACACCCTCATATTTCACCAAACAATTATTCATAGCTTAATATTTCTAGGTTTCTTAGTTTTGGAACTACCTCCATCAGTGGACGAGCAGTTTAAGTTGTGAGGCTCTGATTTAAATGGGGAAAAAAAATTGCAGTAAAATATCTATAAATAAGTTTTCCCAATTCATGTATGATCTTGTTAATCACAGTGGGTACTCTTCAGATATACATTTGAAACAAAAGTCTTATATCATTAATTTTTATATAAAAACCTTTATTAACTACCCTCAAATAATATATATTTGTAAAAAAATTAAGCGTATTCTTATTTATCATGAAAAAATTAACAGATAATATTTAAAATCAAATCCTAAATACCCTTTTCGAAAAAAATTACAAATTTTCTAAAATAGTTACATGTAAACTAATCTTAAATTAAATGATTTTATAAAAATAGACAAACATTATTATTTATCATGTAAAATATTCTCTAGTTAACAGTTTTCCGAAAAACCAATGAATATATACATATATATATGTATATTTTAATTCAAAACAATATCGCAGTAAATACTACATACATATTAAAATATATATTTATATTCTAAAACACATTTTAAATCAAATAATTCCTTTTATTTTAGAATATATCAAACAAAAAGCCTGTTATCAGTAAACTAGCCTCAAACGAATTTTCCCACATAATCCCAATACTATTATATACTCGTACATGTTAACAAAAACGATAAAAGCCATTTCCTGAAAATCTAAAAAATTTTAAATTGTAGACTACTTTTAAGCGAAATTTCCCCCCCAAATATATACAAAGTTATTCATTAGGTCATTCACTCTTTCGACGTCCATTTTAAAAACATCGCTTGAACAATTTTTGAAAAATTTATAATTTGGATCAACATTTGTAGAACTGTGGACTTAAAATAGATAGAGAGAAAAAAGTAAAAAAATAAATACAATCATATATATATATAAGTTTAATTGATCACTCTCTCTCTCTTCAAACTCACTCTCTCTCTTTATATATATATATATATATATATATTTTTATATTTTTTTAAGAGAGAGAGAGAGTGATCAATTGAACTTAAAAATTTACGTGATCTATCCCTATGTTAAGTACGGACATGAAATTTCGAGTTTATAGTGGTATAGAGGAAGTAAGTATGTCTGAGAAATGTACAGTACAGGAATATTTGGAAGAGATAGGGTGGAAATATGTTTCATTTAGTCATAATAATATATTACAATAAAAATAGTATTCTAATATACACAATAGTCACCAGTGTGATTGAAAAGATAAACCCGTATTCAAGTTAACTTTAAAATAACCTGAACAAATAGTAAGGAATTTTGCATTAAAAAAACTAAACAAAAAAAAAATGTAAAAAAATATGATGAGCAAATACTATTAATTAAAAACAACTCCACATACCTTAGAACAAATGGCTCCTCACTTTTCATATTTCTTAGAGTCTTTTCTAAATTGGAAACATCGTAAATGGTTGTATTCAAAGTAGTGCTGTTTAAATTTAAGCAACTGTCCAAAGAGTTGTGGAGTTCTGACCAAGGTGAGATTCTCAGGTGAGTGAACACATCTTTCAGTACAGAGTGAATAGAGTCTGGGACGTAAGGGACTAATCCGTAAGACCTCGACAAGGCCCAAACTGAAACGTACTCAAAGATCTTATTACAAAGACGACCTCCATCTATGACCGTAACCACTCCTTTGGGACATGTGGGTTTGTCTTCATGCAAAAATATGGTATTTATTTCGTTTTGCCTTTTTATATTGACTAGTGTGAAGAGACTGATAGAACACACCATTAAAAAGATTATGGAAAACTTACTAATATTGTTGGTCATTTTTGTTCTTTATTGATTTTCAAAGAATAAAAATAAACTTAAGGCCAATTTTGTTTCAATACACACAATATAAATGTTTTTTTTTCAATCCATTAACGGTCCTGAAACACTTTACCATAGTAACTGGTCAATATCATCATGGACCACGGTACATTGCCACTCTCACAAACTCTGCTGAATTTGTTTAGGTGCCCAACAGAGGTATGCACAGTACATCGGAAGTCCAACACTTATGTTTACACCAATTGAATGGTCATCTATAACATAAACACAAGGATAGTATGATATATTTAACAAGATTAATAAAATAGTATGCATCAAAGTAACCTTAGCTTGTTTTGAACCGTATCAGAATTATATTTCTTGATTACAATATGTATTTAGTGTAACCAGCTGAGGAAATCATTTTGCCTGATATATATATATATTATATATACTGTACGAAAAACATATAAATATTAAAATATATAATTCAGATAATTTATTTATTATTATTATAATGATACTTTTATTCATATATAAGAACATTTTCTGTTTGGTGGGTCCCTATCATCCACAGCACATATTATCGGATAAAGGATAGGGCCATAAGATAAGAAGGGTAATAAGGTGTGAATATATTGAATAAGCAGTGGCGTACAGCCATTAGGGATAATCCTATATGTTGGGTGTGGGTGTGATGAGCTCTCAAAGTGAACATAATCCCCACCAAGAAACACTCAAATATTTGACTTGACTTCCTGGGATAAAATATTCCGGAAATAAAACAGTCCCCCAATCGAATCAACTCCGGGGGAGTCATGGGATGGTAAATCTAAGAAAGAGATTAGTATTGGGACGTGGAATGTTAAGAGGGTATTTTGGTAAAGAGCACTACAGTCAATGATTTATGAAGCTAGTAAGTTTGGATTAAATACTTTGGCTATGGCTATTGTGCTCATTCCTCCATAGAAAAATACGTATTCACCTGTTTACAACCTATCATCTCCTGTACAAAGTTTTTGTAAGTGTTGTAAGAAATGCAGAGATTTTATTAGAGGTTGATAATAAAGTAGGTTTAGAAGTGAACGCTGAAAGGACTGTAGCATGCCAATCAGATAGATTGGACAGCTACAAATAAAATATCAATATTTTATTAATTTACGAAAGGGAGAAAGAATATTAATGTATTTGAAAAGTAATTTACCTCAAAGTTTATTGTCCCGGACTAGATGCAGTCACATGGAATTACGTGTCTCCCCGAATTGAAACACGTGGTTGTTAAAAATATTATCTTTTGATAAATATTGTAGCAGACATCATAGAAGAGGACTAATATTATTTGATTTATGAATAAAATACTTTAACGCATACCCTTTGCCATTGTATGATGTCGGATAAAAAATTATATATACTGGCCATGCTGTTTACAAGAAAATATAATAAAGTAGATCTATACACAAATTCTCGTTAAAATAATAACTGATCCTAAATAACATAATTAAAACAGATATATTTAAATTAAAGATGCTCTAGTTTCTAATCACCGTATTAAGATGCCCTCGGGTTCTCTGACCAACTTAATAGGAGAAAACATTCAAAGAACAACAGCATGGCGACTTCAAACACGTGTATTGCCAAGAAGTCTAGAGTGGATTCAACCTCGAGACCCCTGCTGCCGGAGTTGCCTAGCGGCGTGTCTACGAACCTTACCTTTCCCTCACCCCGCAAGCTGTTCACTCTCGTTTGTTTTCCTTTCACCTCGCCTTCATCGGTCCTTCTCCTTATCTATATTTCTGAGTTTATCACCTTTTTTCTTTGCTCCATTCGCATCAGATTTTGCAGTATATATAGACAACTAGCCAGATCCACATTATAGCCAATTTACTGCAAACCAGCGTGGAAGGAGGAACTTCTGCATCGTACCGCATCAAAGAATACGACGACCATGAAGTTTAGGGCGTCGGATACGCCGCAACCAGAAGGGATGATGAACTTCGATGACTACCGTCAAGTTTGATCCGTTGGATTCACCGCAGCCATGGATAGGACCACGGACTTCGATTATATAAGTATCATAAAATAATCTACGAGTCCTTATGACTTAGAAACCAGTGTTGTCTATTTGCCTCTTTTTAATTTTTCTGTATTTAGTCAGAAAAGATTCTCTTTTATTTTGACAGTATGCCGAGTTGACAGTCGATCAACTTTAAGTGTTGTTGACTCCTAAAGTTATGTTGCTCTGTATATATGTTATACAGTCTTCACGTTACGAGCCTTGGGCTTTTAATGCAGTAATGTCTTAAGTCAGTGACTTACAAAACTTCCACAAGTTCCTCTTATCTGTTTTGAATCAAAATTTGTCATGACACCTTGTACGTCATGAGCATCAGTTCTATTTATGGATGGCTACCCTCAGGCTGTCAGTATTTGTTTTCCTTACTACAATTCAGTTAATACAAACCAGTATTTTGGGTTGGTCAAGTAGTCACGCTTTTCATGCAGTATTAGTTTCGGTGCGCAACCCAGGGAACTGCACTAGAGACATAGTGAGGTCCACGCAAATAATACCTTTACTTTTTGCCTTTCGAACGATTCGTATTATTTGTTTTGTTCTTGATGCACTTGTTAGAATTTTATTTACTATTGGATGCCCTGGTAGTACCAAAGGGGAATGTGACCAGCCATAGTATTTTTGTTGACACCTGTTTCATAGCCTTCTACTGCAGTTAAAAAAACAGATTTTCCTGATTATCCTAAATGTTTAATGGATATAATTATGAAAGCCTAATCAAGCAAAACTGTTCAAAGTTACATGCATATCATTTTCACTATCTTTGTTAGTAATTATATTATTGTTCTGCTTTTTAGATAAATACTTATACCTGTGGCCTTGAGACTGCACTGCCCTTGTAGCCACTGTCAATACTTCACTATTCTCAAGCCTAATTGTTTAATTAAATATGTTTTTTTATTTTGGATATTAACTAGTTATCAGAAAGAATTATTCTTCTATGCATGAGATGCATTGTTAGCATTTTGCATTTAAATTGATAGTAAACACATTCCATTCCAAATGTGTTGATGTACCTCACACTAAAAACGACTCTGTGAACAATCTTAAAACATGAAAAATTAATAAAATGTACAACAAGTCCGTAAATTAATAATGATAATATTAATAATAAAACACGAACTATACAAGTACAAAAGCTTGTACACCTACTTCTCGAGTTTTATAATTGCTATCAATATTACTATTTTACGAACTTGTTCTACATTGTATTAGTTTTGTCATAAGAATTAAGTTTGTTTACAGGATAATTTTTAGTGTGAATACATAAACACATTTGTAAAATAATGTGTTTATGTTAACTTTTCAGTATACAAACCGACATACATAAGTAAAATTTGCCTATTCCGTGTAAAGTATATCCATATATCGCATGTATTGCATGTTCACTTATGACTGAAGGACCCTTAATATGTTTGGATGCCATATTTTTTATATTATGTATTTAAAAAATATCACAGTTCAAGCATATTTATTTTTTACTTTTAAATCCATTATGGGCCTGATGTTGTAAACCATGGGACACTCCAAAACAGAAAAATATAAAAAATAACCTGGCTTAGGCCTACTTACTTTTTGTAATAGGTTGTGAACCTTGGGGATTTTTTTAAATTTTACATATTTACACTTAACTTTCTTTATGTCTTAGAACTTTTTGACAGCCAGTGGGGGTGGATTCAAACTCCAAATACCTAGAAATCTCAAACTTTAATTAACTATTTAATGAAATCTGAAGAGTATCATGTTTAACTTATATATTTTGTGAATCTGGTAGTTTAGATCACTTTATAATAAGTTCAGGTAGCTCCCAAACCAAGAAAAATATCTAGTTTAAATCTTACAAAATACTTACGTACTTATGTAAACCTTAGGGTGTGAATACTACATTTACATATTATGAGCTTGATGGCTTAAACCACGTGATCATTGGTGTGGATATCTCCAAAACAAATCGATATAAAGAGAAAATATAATATTTATCATGGAAAAACTTGAAAATGTGTATTCAGTTGGTTTTTTAGCTTCTACATATTGTGAGTCCTACAGCTTCGACTAAGCTACCACTCAAGTGAGTATTTCTAAAACCAAGAAAAATGTCATGCTAAAACTTAGAACACCCTTGCATTTTATTTTGGAAAGTACAAAAATATGTCCACAAAGCATAATTTCAATTATCATACTATTATCGGCATTAGAAAATTCTACTTCTCACTTAAGACGCTATTATTATTTATTATTATTATTATTATTATTATTATTATTAATGCTCATGTATAGTGGTAGGGTGATTGTGAGATGAAATTGAGGACTTACAGTTTAACGTGGAATCCAAACCACGGTGTAGGCCTGACATTCCCCACATTCACAAGTTGTGATTAATACACGTCTTGTCAGAGGTGAAGGAAGGATTTGGCCATCAGATAAATCTGTATCGGGAACGCGGATTGAGCCCCGGAACCCAGCACAGAGGCCCGACACCTTACCCCTAGAACACCAGGCCACCCCGTCAATAATAATAATAATAATAATAATAATAATAATAATCTGATTCTGTCAACACATCTTTAAGCGCAAAACACCATATTGCTATTAATACTAGCTCTTATGAGTGAAGAGTGATTCTGAACACGGAATGAATCCCGGGTATCTCAGTGAGAGCAAATTGTATGTATATATATATGAATATGAATATATATATATATATATATATACATACAATTTGTGGAAGAATAGATTAAATTTTTAAAATTATAACACGTATTAGTGAAGCCAAATAAACTATTAAGAAGTTAAAGGACCCTAAATCTCTATTTCTAGATTCAGTTCCATTAGAGTTAATAAAGGTGTAGATGGTGAAATGTTAGTATCTATTAGAAATTCATAATCTGCTACGTTCCATATAGAACCGTGACGTATTAACGCAAGAATGGAATGAAGTTATTGTAATACCCATTTTCAAAAAGGGAGAGAAATAAGAATGTAATATTTTTTACTAATATAATTCTAATTAGATTGATTCCATATACAGAGGAAATAATTGGGGATCATCAGTGTGGATTTTGAAGAAATAAATCAACAATGGATCAGAATTTTACTATTAGGCAGATATTAGAAAAAAGAAAAAATTGTAACACAACATGGCGGTTCATCAATAACTCATATTAAAAAAGGCCTATGATTCAGTTGAAATAAACAAATTATGTGAAATTTTAATCTAATTTGAGATACACAAATAAATTTGAGGTATATTTGACTGATACGCGTTGTAGTGTACGGGTTGGATGTCACTTAACAGACATTTTTGAAATACACAATGGGCTTAAGCAAGGAGATGCACTTTCTTATTAAAATCAGTTTTAGAGTATGCTATTAAGCTAATGCAAGAGAGTATGAAATGGTTGAGATTAAACGATACAATACAGTTGTTAGGATAGGAAAATGATTTAACCTCGTTGGGCAATAATAAGGAAGCTGTTGCAAGACATGCGGACACTTTATTAGAGGTTAGTAAGGAATTAGGTTTATAATCGAACTATGAAAAGACTAAAAGTGTATGATCACACAGATAACACAGATTGGGGACGTTACTTCGAGCAACAAATCATTTTAAAGCGTTAAGGGATTTAATATTTAGGAACAAACACAAACAAACACTACTGTACAGTATGTACTAAACAAAACAAAAACTAATAAAAAACTAAACAACAAAGCAAAACAAAACAAAATAAACGCGTACGTCACAAGAATATCGCTACGACTGAACGACTAAGAACAGTGCACGTAACCACATGAGAGGTTCGACCTTGACTAACGGAGTACAGAACTGCAAATGTAAACAAAGACGTATGGTGAGCGGGAGGAGCGTGAAGAAGGATACTGACCGCATTCCAACGTCGCCTTTCCTATTTACAAAAAAAGAACATGAAGCCGCAACTAGAGGAAGGAAAACAATACTGCACAGTACATTACAACTTACGAAAATATCAAATTAGCTAAAACAAAATTAGAATTATCCACGATTTTTTTAACATTGTTTTAATACCAAATTCACGGTACGGGGCGAAAAATTCGAATTAAAGACGATTTTGAATTACGGAAGTTCGAATTAGTCAGATTGCACCTTAACTTAGAAACCATTGGTTTTATAAATAATTATTTCAAACAAAGTTGATTTTTATTTTTAATAGTATTACAACTAAGTAATAATAAGCTGTTTGTATCTCAAATAGTTGTGAAAATATGATAACACTTAAGAGATTCTAACTTACTTAAAGTAAACACAAAGTCATTTTCCTGTGAAAATAAGAATTTTTATTTTGTTTGCAATGCAAACTGTGTTCAGTTAATAATTTTTATTAAAATTGCTGGCACCAATTATAATAATTTTTTTAATTACCCTTCTGTAAACTATCTTTTGAACAGATAAATAGATGGACGGCACTGCCAAATATATTTTTTTGGTTCAGAGGGAATGAAACGTCAAAATCCGTTAAAATATCAAATTTTTGATTTTTTTTTTACGTTCACAATAATTCCTTTACTCAAGGGATGTTATAATGTAAAAAAAAAAGTATAAACTCATAACATTCTTATTTCCGAAACAATGAAAGACAAACAACTTCAAACACAAAAGATAATGTTCTGTTTTGATAAGTAGAGTCCGAGTGTTATTCAAACATTAACTCGAGTGCATCAATAATTTACATGTTTAAACAGTTACAATGATGGATAGTTTGAAAAAGTGACGAAAGATAAAAATTAGAATGAGATCATTTTATTAAATTGGCTTTGTTTATACAATAATCCATACATCCAGTTCGGAACCAGAAATACCACAGCTTATGGCTATCAAAGTAAGTAGCAACTATTATAATAATTAAATCTATGGACCAGGCTCACTATTATAAATAATGTATCTGTCAATGCACTTCGACACATAAATGAATAATATGGGTGGTCACCCAAGAAATGTACATATTCATAATCAAATAATAATATTTTCTTAACATAGTCCTTAATTTGAGTTCAGATTAATATTTTTAGCACCGCGTCTTACTACCCGTTCGGGTTATACACTTTAAGTACTAATTACTCTAATGGATTAGGAATTGGTAAGGTTGAATTAGAAGAAGTGAACCCGCATTTGCGTGGAGGGAGAGTGGAAAACCATATAGGAAAAACCACCCCCAGTTCACCCGACCGAGATTCAAACCTCGATCTTCCCGTCCTCAGCAGTCGGGCTCAACACGACAAGCGCGATAGCCAACTACGCCACCGAGGCGGGTCAGATTAATATTAGTACACACTTTTTACCTTAAGTTGATTTTGTATCATTTAATGACCCTTATACTAATGGTGTTAAATTAACTGTGACTGTAACATAATTTGATCCTATGTTAATTTTTTTTAACACCACGTCTTACTGCCTGTTGGGCTATACGCTTATGTACTAATTATGTTAATTGTTTTAGGGATTAGGAAAGCTATATTTAAAGGAAGTGAATTCGCATTTGAGTGGGAAAAGAGTGGCGGTAGAGTGGGAGAGTGGAAAATCATTTAGGAAAAAAACACCCTCAGTACATCCGACCAATACTTGAACCTCGATCTTCCCTTTATCGGCAGTCTATTTTACTGTAAGAGGTGTTAGACAACTCGGCCACCTAAGAGGGTCTTCATATTTTATTTTAATTATTTTTGTTATAATATTTTATCTTATCACAACTATTTTGGAAATACTACGTTAATACTAATTTGAAGATTTAGATTTGATTCATGGACACAAATAATAAAATTAAAACTTAAGATAAGTATAAAAGTTTTCCTCTGAAGGCAGGTCTTTAATTATATGGTAACATTTGGTGCGAGTGGAATAATCCACACAGTGTAGCTCAATAATTTTTGAACGACTAAGCTAGATTGCAAGTTATTGGGTATGTTGTTCGCAAACAATGAACCATATTATGCTGAATTCAGTTGTTGAAGATACAAGTTATATCACGGTCGGTTGCGAACCAATGAACTAGTTAAATTAACGGCTCATTCTAGTGAAATGATTATCTTTGAACCATTTCCAAAACCAGGCTCTTCTGCCCATCTATACGTTATAGATTATATAATTCGCTAATCGCTAGTAATATTATGAAAAATGATATAGAATCAAATGTAAATAATAATGTGCTCTAGTTTAATTAATATATACCCAATTCAGAGTTAAAAGTCAAGATATAGAATACATCCAAAATGGTGGGGCCCATGATCAATTATAGTGGTAAATAATTATAACAACGACCAATGATACCAATTTCGAGACTACTAATTATCCTGGAGTACAAATGCTACCAAACTCGTGAGCACTAACTACCCTGGAGTACTACCAACCTAACTTGAACCCCTGGTGGCATGTAGGCAAATCATTCTGATAATTACCCTGGTGGCGTGCCTCAAAATTAGCGTTGCGTGTATACTTTAGAAGGTCCATACTTGATCGGATGGTGGCCCCAAAGCACTCTCTCTCTCTGCCCCCTCTCCTATTCGCCTCCCACCTCTCTCCTCTCTCCATCTCAAGTTCAGCATCTGATTTACCCGCCATCTAAACCCATCCGATCCAATAAGTGAATTCCACCTTAAACGCAAGAACTGATTCCCTGCATTAAATTAAGGTCTGGTTCGCATCCTCATGATAACCAAAAATATAAATTGACAAAAATATACATCCCTCTCTCTCGCCCATTCAATTATTACAATTGAACGTGTGGCAAATTGCCAGGACCATTCACGTGTTCGGATTCCACGTTTAAATTGTAGGTCCTACATTTCATCTCACAATCACCCTAACATATGCAAATTAGCGCAAGTGCGTATAACCCGAACGGGTAGTAAGAGCCGTACTACACTTCTTCTGCTATTTACTAATCACTGATTACTAATACTATTACTAATCTGTTACTAATAACTATTACTAAATACTATTACAATAATTACTAATTACTAAATACATTACTAATACATTACATAATACTATATAAATAATACTATTACATAAATACTAAAATAACTAATACTATTACTAATCTATTACTAATATATTACTAATATATTACTAATACTATTACTAATACTATTACTAATACTATTACTAATACTATTATAATACTATTACTAATACTATTACTAATACTATTTACTAATAACTATTACTAATACTATTACAATATATATTACTATTACTATTACCACTAACTACTATTACTACTACAATATTACATACTACATACTATCTACTACCACTATTATAAACTACTAATAATAATAATAAATTAATTAATTATTTATGGTTATTATCAATATATATATTATTAAGAATAATAAATAAATAAAATAATATAAAATAAATATATTATTATCATCATCCCGCGTCTTACTTCCCGTTCAGTTTTATACGCACTTACGCTAATGTGTAATGGTAGGGTGATTGTGAGATGAAATGAGGACCTACAGTTTAACGTGGATAATAATATTATTATTTTCACTCTCTCCCCACCCCCACTCCCTCCAACTTGTTAACCTCAAAGAATGTTCATGCTATCGTTGATATAACTAGCTTATCCCCTCTTACCACACTCAATAGTTTACATAAACAGTTACATACTAATTCCGAAATGTTCGTGAACAAAAGAAGAGGTGTGGTGAAGTGGCAGTATTTGTCATAAGTGATAATAAATTAAAAGTGATCTCATCATCATAATAATAATAATCATCATCATATAGTTCGTGCATTCTATCTGCATAGTATCTTTTTTAAAACTTTCTATGTCAACTCAAAATATATTACTTGTTGTTGCTTACAAACTCACCAGAATAAATTATATTAATCGCTTTGATAAATAACTAATAACTTATAGAAGCAATTATTATCAAGTGTAATCATGGGTGGCTAGCACCAACCTCTTTACTAATAACCCTGACAAACATAAGTCTAGAATACTTTATTCATCATTTAAGCTGAACCTTGGTCCAATAAAAGCAACGCATCATACTTCAAACTCTCATCAATAGCTTGACCTAATAAAGATTTCTAATGCTGACAGAGTGTTGAAAGTTAGGCAAATGGCTACATCAGGACGTACTATAAGTACCGTGCTAGGTCTTATAAGAGCAGTTACTCAGCACCATTGAATAGTTGTTGCCATACCTGTTGTTTAAATCTAAATTCAAACCAAATCAAGTACCATAATCCAAAGTCGAAATAAAATATTAAACATTTAAAAACAAGTCAAGTAATACAAAGTCCTAATGCAAATTCAAAAGTCGTCGTCATCGAAGTGAGGGTGTATATGTTTCAAAGAAGCAAGGAATGGTTCTATACGATGTTTATAACTAATCAAGTGTTTACATGACAGCATTCAGTTACAAAGAGAATAGTAAACAAAGATACTTCACACAAATGCTTAAACCATGAAATAGTCACATCTTTAGCTTTACGGTTTCAATACAAAGCTATAAGTCGAATGAAGCCTCATCCTATTTCACTTTTCCAAATACAATGTTTTTGAATATAATTTTAGCGCGATTATCTCAAGTCACTGCTACATCCACTAATAGCTAATGTCAGTTTAATGGTTATTAACGATTAATTAATTCACTAAAAGAGGGCGATCACCACAACAATAGTATAGATGACCTATCTACAGGTTAGAAAATAGAGCTTACTGAATTTAAAAGCGATTTTTCTCTGGATTCTCTAGGAATTGAACTATATGGGTCCCGTTTCATAGTCAGAGTTAGCATGCCTAAAATGCGAGTCGATGCTAAATACAGGACGATACCTACCTTGACCAAAATGGAATGGCCAGTTTATAATATGAAACTGGACCATTCCATTCGAGTTTATGTAGGTGAAGTCTTGTATTTAGTATAGCGCCGCACTTGAGGCGTACTAAATCTGACTATGAAACTGGCCCATAGTGTCTTTCTTACAACACTAGGATGACACAAGCTTGATTGAAATATGAAGTAGACCTTTAGTATTTAATATTTAAACCATCCATGTTTACCAAACGTTTCACGATTCACAATAGCATTTGTTGATAAGCAAGGGAATAACACGAACAAAGTAAGTAACGATAAAGAGAAAGAATGTTAACAGTAAATGTTATTTCTTATTAGTCTAATAAGGGAGTCAGCAGTGGACAATCTAGTTTGGCATAACTTTTGGACCTGTTTCATAAGACTACAAGTCTAACAAAATTTGAGTTTGAATTCAATTGTGACTTGCTAGAAATTAGAGATTATGTTATAAACAGCTACAAGTAAACTCTAGTAGATAGAAGGGAAATTTTAAAATTAACGGGTATGTTCACAGTTTGGTTTAATAAAAACTTCATGTAGATTTAAGTACTTGTTAATCAAGCGGTATTTTACTAAACTCTTTTTTACATATCTGTGAATATTACAAGCAAAATTTTTATGAATGAAATTTCAAATATTGTCCTGTATATTATTATTATTATTATTAGCACCGCGTCTTACTAACCATTCGGGTTATACGCACTTACGCTAATGTGTAATGGTAGGGTGATTGTGAGATGAAATGAAGGACCTACAGTTTAACGTGGAATCCGAACCACGGTGGAGGCCTGGCATTCGTCCAATATACAACTATTACTAAATTAATTAACTATTAATATAAGTTGAGTAACCTGGTGGTCTAGGGGTAAAGTGTCAGACTTATATGCTGTGGTCCGGGGTTCAATCCTTGGTCCCAGCACAGATTTATTTGATTGCCAAACCCTTCCTTCATCTCTGACAAGACGTGTATTAATCATAACTTGTGAATGTGTGGAATGTCAGGCCTCCACCGTGGTTCGGATCCCACGTTAAACTGTAGGTCCTCCATTTCATCTAACAATCACCCTACCATTATATATTAGCGTAAGTGCGTTCAAACCGAACGGGCAGTAAAACGCGCTGCTAGTAATAATAATGATCGTATAAGTTTTTTAAGCAATACATATAATGATGGCGTGGCCAAAGTAATCATTTAGGTTATTAAATGGCCCCATAAAGCCGGTTATCAATTAGTTAACTGAAAATAGATACATTTTTTACAATTATTTTAAGTTTCACGTCAACTAAGATTGTAATATCACCTCGATATTTTATTTTATGGCTTTAATATATCAGATAGATAATTTATATATGTATTTATCTGGCGCGCCCAAGTATAATGATTAGTTTTTCTATATATAACTAATCACATAAATGATTTGCAATAGCAAATTACAAAGATTTTTTTATGTCATGTTTTCCTTTACTTCTTATCTTATCCTAATTGAAGCGTTATTAGGTGTATTTTTATATATCGTTCACTATCGTTAGCGTCTCCACCGAATGAGTGGTAAGTCATAGTTGTCTGGCTCAGAATTACCATAGCAACAAGGTAGGAAAACAGGTTGTTTCTAAACATGTTATACCTGATAGTCTCGTGATTAAAAGAGTCTTGAGTGCAAACCCCGATGAGTGTAATATAATTATTTTATATCATATAGGTAAATCTATTTTTTATTATAAAAAAAAAAAATCCAAATTTTAGTTAAATCATGTAATCCAAAGTCCAACTAAAAGTTCAAAATTAAATATCAAGAGTGAGAAGTACTGTTTAGATAAGTAGAAAATAAGTGATCTTTGCCAATATTTCTAAAATATAACGTTTCCATAACACCCAACTGTTTTCAAATTATTTTATTTATTTAGCACCGCGACTTACTACCTGTTTGGGTTTGACACTTAAGTACTGATTACGTTAATGGGTAGTAATTGGGAAGGTTAAATATATAGGAAGTGAAATCGCATTTGTGTAGAGGGAGAGAAGAAAACCATTTAGGGAAAACCACCCCCAGTTCACCCGAGCGAGATTCTAACCTTGATCACAAAGTCCTTGATAGTCTAGCTCAACAAGAAACTAGTGCGTTAGCTAAATACGCCACCGAGGCGGGTAAGTTTCTAAATAAAATAGTAAACAATGATATATTTATGAGTCTTTACATCAATGACAACACAAACTGTTTACAAATAGAATAGTAAAAAATATACTTCCCACTTTTTTTTCTATCAAAGTGATACGTCTTTAGCTTTATGTATTCGAGGTATAAATATATATCAAATTGAAATAACTACCTCTGCCATGTTCACCAATTCGAGTAGTTTTTTTTCTAAAAACTAATTAATATTAATTTATTTATATATTTTTAAAGTATTTATCACGAATTTTACTTTTATAAGATAGGATATTTCCAAAATACATTCTTCAAGAAAATTACCACCAAACAGTTCGTAAAACGCCTATTTATTCAAACTTCTTTTCCTCTATTAGGGGGCTGAATTTCCAAAAATCCTTTCTAATGGGCATCTACACCACTAGGGAAAAAAACATTAAAATTTTAAGTTCCTAGATTCAGAGGTTTTGTCTATGCGTTGATGATTCATTAATGACACTTTGCTTCATTATATATATATACATATATATCCATATACATATATATCCATATATATAGTTAGGCTTCCAAGAATTTAACAAAAACGAGACTTATTTTAAATGTATTCAACTTATTTAAATTAATTGAAATATAGTCTCATCTATACGGACAGGTCCGTAATTATATTTATTTGTTGTATATGTGTAGATTTTCATTGAACAATGAAGACATACGTTCGTTGTATACAAAAATTTGCTCCAAGACATGACAGTTGGAGGGAATAACAAGTAAGAAAATTTATAATGTGAATAACATTTCTATTCTTCTATCCGTTTACACGTTTAGCTAGAAGTTTATTCATTCATTATTGGTTGTGTCAATGGTAATGATCAATAATAATTTAGAAAATAATGTAAAGGCACAACGGAGTGGAGTAATCAGGCTGAATCCTAAACTGTGTTCATAGAGTTAGTGAACGTTATTATTCAATGAAAGAAACCAACCATAGGTAGGAAGCCCAGTGATGTTCATCGTTTATGGCCATTTATTTTTTTAAGAGTTCCTAAAAATGATTATTTTGGTTCGCTTGCACAAAAATCACACGTAGAATCCTCCGTCACACTTCCCACAAACTTCAACCACTTGATAAAATGACAATAAGATCCTTTAAAATGATTTAAGTGAACCTGTTATTTATTGATGAGGAAGTAAGTACATTTGAAAATATAGTATATATCAAAGATTATGTTAGATATTTACATATTCGCTATCTTTATTTCCTCACCTTTTTGGTTAAATGGTCTTCAGATGATTCTAAATTAGCCCTCATATTGTCAGACAGACCAAATACTGGTTCTTAGAGGTATAATTTTTTTTAGACCAACTTTACTATGTACGGAGTTTATATTAATACTGTAAATATTATTAAAAAAATGATAGTTAAATATTGAAATTTATTAAGAAATTCTTATTTTTATGTTATAGATTACCATAACATTGGTGTTGGCTTGCTGAGACGCAGATCTTTGTTATCCTACTTATGAGGTTACTAATCCGCTTCCAACTTTAAGTGGGCGCTTCAAATAGCACATCACAGTTTGAAAGCGTAGTGGTAAAGCGTGCTAAATAATGGTTAAGAGTGGTCACCATTCTTAATTAGTCCAAGAATGCCACACGACAGAAATGCCGAACTAAATTTCTTGGATATAAAACAAATTGGCTTTCCTCTAATTTAATAGTAAATTTTCAAGAATTTATAAATAGCACACAATTCATGAAAAATACAAATAAGTTTATAATAGTTGTTGTCGTGATGTGTTCTATCTGTCTCCTCATTGAGATTATAAAAAAAGAGGAACCAATAGCCACAAATTACTGGCGGAAAGACAAACCCACCTGTCCCAAAGGAGTGATTACAGTCATAAATGGCGGTAGACTTTGTAATAAGATCTTCGAATACGTTTCAGTTTGGGCCATTTCGAAGTCTTATGGATTGGTACCCTACGTTCCAAAAGTTATTCACTCTGTATTGAGAAGATTGTTCACTCACTTGAGTATTCCACCAATATCAAATCTTGTTAACTCCTCAGGCAATTGCTCTAATATAAACCACAAAATTTTTAATAAACTAAATAATGATGTAACACATTTAGAAGTGACTGCAAGAAAGACTGGTGGAAGTGAATACACATTTGTTCTAAAGTATGTAAATATTTAAACTTTTCAACTAATTTTCTTTGTTATATATTTTTATAATTAGCTTGGATACAATTTTACTATGCAAATCCGACTGGTGAATTGTTAATAATCTAGAATTTTATATTTTTTTTAGTGCTTAAATGTGTTATTTATCAGTATCAACATGCTAATTTCAATAGTTCTTGAAATGGCTTTTAAATGATATATCATGTAAATAATTAATAAGTAAAACAAAATACTTTACTTTACTAAATTAAAAATTAATTTATAATAGAGTTATTTTATTGTTATTAGTTTTCTACCTAATGACAGGTCATCACATTATGGCTCTCTACGAGGTTATCTCCTAGGAAATCCTTTTCACCCGTCTGCAACTACCTCTGGCTTTGATGCTATCCATTATCTGGTACCTTTAACGTCTTCTTACCATCTTATCCACCAGTATACTTCCTTCTCAGCCAATGTCCAATCCAGTATCTCTCCTATTTTGACAACCGCTAATATCCTTCTCTATTATCCACAAGTAAACTTCCTTCTCAGCCAATGTCCAATCCAGTATCTCTCCTATTTTGACAACCGCTAATATCCTTCTCTATTATCCACAAGTAAACTTCCTTCTCAGCCAATGTCCAATCCAGTATCTCTCCTATTTTGACAACCGCTAATATCCTTCTCTATTATCCACAAGTAAACTTCCTTCTCAGCCAATGTCCAATCCAGTATCTCTCCTATTTTGACAACCGCTAATATCCTTCTCTATTATCCACAAGTAAACTTCCTTCTCAGCCAATGTCCAATCCAGTATCTCTCCTATTTTGACAACCGCTAATATCCTTCTCTATTATCCACAAGTAAACTTCCTTCTCAGCCAATGTCCAATCCAGTATCTCTCCTATTTTGACAACCGCTAATATCCTTCTCTATTATCCACAAGTAAACTTCCTTCTCAGCCAATGTCCAATCCAGTATCTCTCCTATTTTAACAACCGCTAATATCCTTCTCTATTATCCACAAGTAAACTTCCTTCTCAGCCAATGTCCAATCCAGTATCTCTCCTATTTTAACAACCGCTAATATCATTCTCTATTATCCACAAGTAAACTTCCTTCTCAGCCAATGTCCAATCCAGTATCTCTCCTATTTTGACAACCGCTAATATCCTTCTCTATTATCCACAAGTAAACTTCCTTCTCAGCCAATGTCCAATCCAGTATCTCTCCTATTTTGACAACCGCTAATATCCTTCTCTATTATCCACAAGTAAACTTCCTTCTCAGCCAATGTCCAATCCAGTATCTCTCCTATTTTGACAACCGCTAATATCCTTCTCTATTATCCACAAGTAAACTTCCTTCTCAGCCAATGTCCAATCCAGTATCTCTCCTATTTTAACAACCGCTAATATCCTTCTCTATTATCCACAAGTAAACTTCCTTCTCAGCCAATGTCCAATCCAGTATCTCTCCTATTTTAACAACCGCTAATATCATTCTCTATTATCCACAAGTAAACTTCCTTCTCAGCCAATGTCCAATCCAGTATCTCTCCTATTTTGACAACCGCTAATATCCTTCTCTATTATCCACAAGTAAACTTCCTTCTCAGCCAATGTCCAATCCAGTATCTCTCCTATTTTGACAACCGCTAATATCCTTCTCTATTATCCACAAGTAAACTTCCTTCTCAGCCAATGTCCAATCCAGTATCTCTCCTATTTTGACAACCGCTAATATCCTTCTCTATTATCCACAAGTAAACTTCCTTCTCAGCCAATGTCCAATCCAGTATCTCTCCTATTTTAACAACCGCTAATATCCTTCTCTTTTTCCCACCAACTTTCTCTAGCACTTCCCCGATCGAGCCTTGCTCTTTCAACCCAGCTTATCTTTTCCAACCTCCCCTCTACCCAGATATCAAACGCTTCCAAGATTAGTTTCTTTTCCTGACTTATTATCCAAGTCTCGTCCCCATATAGTGCCAGATTCCAAACAAAGTACCTTGACAGTTTCTTCCTCAATCGTTTATCCAAGGGCCACACATAAATCCCTTCTTGTTATTAAATGCTACATTGGCTAAGGTATTTCTAGAGTCGACATCCCGTCCGCATCAAATATCTCCGCGTGTCTATCATCCCAAATACTTGAAAACTGGGACTTGCTCTATTTCTTCCCCTTCACTCTGAATCTTCATCCCCTTTCCCTTCGTGCCAATTGCCATACTTTCCGTTTATCTCTTATTAATTTATAATATTGCTATACTTTTAATTTATTAATACATTGTTTGATATATTTTAACGATTCTTCGTACAGAAAATATAATACTACATTATATGGATTGTAAGTTTTAAATCCCATTTAAAATAATTTTTAATAAGATTAAATATGAAAATTATATTTTAAGACCCTATAGAATCTTGTTACTGAAGATATAACGCAACAATTCACGGTTTCTAGGAAATACATAGTTCTGGTTGATGCAATCGTCCCTCTGGTTGGAGAGCTCAAGAAAGAATTCAAGTACCAGCCTGTGTATATACATAAAGCGCAGGATCGCCTTCAACATGCTAGAGCCATCATGAATGACGAACATGGAAATAGAGAGGTGATGCTACTTTTATTACTTTGGTTAAAAAAATAGTTGAGATTCATCGATAAATGTCATCGTAAGCCCAGCTTAATGTAGTATTAAGACTGTATTTATAACTGTGGAGGCCCAGGAACCGTAACCTATTAGATGAACCAGCATTAAGCAAATATTTTTCGTTTCAAGGTTTTGACATCATTTTAAATGATAAAAACTCAATGTTAAATATATTATTTAAATAAGGGAATATTTACATCACAATAGATGATAAATTTTCTAGATTTTCTTTTAATATGGACTTAGTTTTTTTCCTTATCTATATTAACTAAAAACAATTAAGGGCAAGACTTTGAAAATTAAAATATTCATTAATATTCATTAGTATTAATAAATATACTGTCCAAAAATGACCAAAATTGATTTTTTTAAACCAGCCAAAAAATGAGTTATTTGTATTACACACTTTGTGGAGGCCTTGGGCGTTAGCCCCTGTGGCTCCTCCTTGAATCAGAGCCTGTGAGGTACAATGATTTCTCCTATATCTTAGGGCTAGTTTCACAGTCAGACCTAGTACGCCTCAAGTGTGGCGTTATATTAAATTTAAGATGACACCTATCTGAACTAGAACGAAGTGGGCCAGTTTCACATATGAAAATGGCCTATTCCATTCTGGTATAGGTAAGTGTTGTCCCTAATTTAATCTAGCGTCGCACTTGAGGTGTGCTAAGCCTGGCTGTGAAAATGACCCTAAGGGTTAATATGATTTGTCAAATGGGTAGTGAAGGAAAAAAAGAGTTTAATACTAACATATACCCGTATCACACTGACACTGACCCCCAATCAACCAATGATATGAAAAAAGCTATCTCTAACCCTTTATTTTTATGAAATAAGTAAAGTAGGGCCACTAAATGTGGAAAATTGAGAAAACTATAACTATTATTTTAGAGGAAGGACACTTTTTAAACTAAATATATTTTCTTTTGTTGGGATAGTTAAGAGTTATAATCCCTGCTGGATGTAATGAGGTAGGTTTCCTAAATTTTTTAGCACCCTTCCCTACACAAATGTAGGTACATTTTCTCTAAACTATGTCTTACTAATCCATTACACACCACCATTATTAAAGTGTGAGTAGCGAGATCACCGCAATGAATAATTCACTATCACTAAAAAGCTTTCTTCAAGCCCATTCCTCCTCCTTCTCACCCTCACCTCCCCGAATCCACCATCATCACCAACCTTTTTCAGTCATTCCACCGCTGACCTAAGCATTCAAATCCAAACTCGAACACACTATTTTTGGTTGTCAACGGCACGGACCGGTGGCCTCGCCTCATACCATAACCTCAGCGACACAAACGCTATCTTACAGACTTTACTCAACATTAGCTCTGTTCATACAACCTTAATATTCTCTGGTAAAATGTCGCAGCCTTTGTTCGTGGCGGTTCATGTACGCCGCACGGACTATACCGGGTACCTCAGGAGTGGAGGAGTGACCATGACTGCGGACATCAACTACTACAGACACGCTGTTGCTTGGATGTTGAGGAAACTGACCTCTGACTCGACGTCATCTCATAATATCGCTTTTATCCTCGCGAGCGATGACCAGGTTTGGTGTGAAACCAAACTTCTACCGGAGATACAGGAAGAGATTCAGAGTTTTGGAAACGAAACTAACTTGAGTGAGTAGCAAAGGAATCTATCTTAACAGTAACATTAGTTTTCTCAGTATATATATTTTTATTGAAGCAGTCGTAAGGAGCTAAATGTGATTGCTCAGTTGGCTAATGAATGATTATATAATATTGTAAAATATGGTTATCCAAAGGCTTTAAATGTGGGTTTGTTCACGTGGCTAGTTTCTCTCTGAGCCTCGCTTCAATTCCCAGCAACAAAAATGAAATAATTCTATGAATGTATAATATAATTAAGTTTCTTCTTTTATACTTGCAGATTTTTATTTTATTCTTTATAAAATTAATACTTGAAATTTAGTATGCTTCAGTTATATAAATGTAACAAACTGGGAAATTATTAAAATTTAGAATATTAAAAATGTTATATAGTCAAATAATTATTGTTTATATCTCGAAACAATAATTTTGCATATCTTAATACAAAGTTACTACTATCTATTTTTTAATATTGGTGATTCATGATAGTGGAGGATACGCATTTTGTAATTAAAGATAAGTTAAAAAAAGAGTTTCTGACAACAAACAATTGTTTCGTGTTCTTTTACTCACAGGTGGCAGCAGTGTGTTTTACTTAGGGGAGAAGGTACTCCTAAGTTGGACTTGGTATGCTCTCTTCCTGCAACCACTCCATCATATCTTACGGCACATACGGCCTTTGGTCAGCACTTATGGCCAATGGCTGGACGGTGGTCTACGATAGGGTAGCTAAAAACAATCCCGATTATGTAGAAAAATAAATCATTCTCCTATGTTATTTGCAAAAAAGTTGGAAAAATGGGTTGCACTTTCATAACTATGTCTTAAAATGTAGGTTAAAAATTCCTCCAATAGGATAAAATTATGTGTTTTTATTAAAAAAATTGCATAAAGTCAGAAGCTCTAATTCCTTTCTAAGCAGATTTCTCAAATATATATATTTCATAAGCTCAGCATTTGAACGAACTAATTGATCAGGTGACTGGAAAGAATTGAAGTTATTAAGTTTACCTGACAACACTGATAGCTCAAACAACCTCGTTAATCGCATTTTATTGTCGATGATCTCATTTACATTGAATACAATCTCTAAAGAAACGGGTAAATAAAAGAAAATCATCCGTCATTTTCTTGTTTTATTGTGGTCAATCTTCTCTTAAAAATAAAACAAATTTTATAAATGTGGTTCATCGATATTGAGAGAAGCTTTTTATAATGCTAGCAACCTACCTTCAGGACAGCAAGGAGATTCGTTAACAGAAGTTCCCTCAGAAATTATATTCAGAGTAGAAAAAAATGTTTAAGTGCTTTCCTCTGGAAATATTTCAAGCTACGACAGTAACAGTGCATAGCTAATTAGTTTTAATAAATATTAATGCCATATATCTATATATTTGTACATCTACATGATAGTAATAATATTCTCTTTGCCACTGTTGCGTCCTGTATGATAAAAGTTTTCTGTTATTGCCGCTAGAGTTGGGAGCAGCTAAGTCTGCACTGTAAAAGAAGGGACTCTTATCTAACAATGGACCTGACTGGTCAAAGATTGTGTGTGTTGTGGAGAATTAAAGAAAGATAGAAATGGTACAGTTCATTAAAATAAATTAACAAAAACCATTTTCAATTAAATAAGAAAAATTCAGTCAAACATGATACAGCCGCTTTCAAAGATATAACTATTTATTTAAGGTATTTTATGACCTTGGGGTAAATCATTGTACTAAGCTAAATACAAAGTCTGCGGTTAGAATATTTTGTCTAGATGATTTTATGAACTATAGGGCTAGATTTAAAATAAATGAAAAGTGTTGTTTTAATCTAAACAATATTAGTCTTTTGAATTTTATGCTAAAAAAAAAACATCAATAAGATAATCTAGTCATACATCTTCATGATCAAATAATTATTTTTTTAAGCTTGTTTACGGTATAGATACATATTTTCTGTCACATATTATTATTAATAAATACATAATTATTTCATACATCTAGATTTGATTAAATTCCTTATTTAATTAAGTCCACAGCTATTCATCATTAAGGTGTGAATAAAGAGCTAGGACTTATCAAACATAAATATAACATGCATTATTTTTACTCTAATAGGACATAAATCAGACATTTGAAGTATGTGCGCTTTGGTAGTTAAATAAAGCTAGAGGCAATTTCTTTTAAACATTGTCTTCCAAGTTTTTCTAAGGAAGGGCAGCCATATTCATCTTTCATTTATTTAGTCATACTCATGTCCCATTAGTTTTTATATCTATAGTAATTTATTTATTTATATAACTGTACTAATTGCAATTTTACAAAATGATAAAACTAATTATTACTATACAAAACTATTATTTTATAGTTCAGCATAAGGAATCATTACTTAGGATACTCATCCAATAATCAACAATAAAACACTCGTTGTTATTATAGGAAATTCTGAATGTTGGTTTAATTCTTTGACTGGCTGAATGGACAGCTGAAATAATTAATCCAAAACCGCTTCGGTGGCTACATGGCATCACTCTCACAATATACTAGATTGACGATTATGGGAAGATTGTTGTTTGATCCCGGTGGCTCTCCCTAAAGAGTTTCCCACATTCTCTCCTCAATAATGCGGTTACACTTCGTCTAAATTCCACATTCCTCATCCCTTAGCATAATTAGTACATAAGTGTATAACAGAACCGGTAGTAAGACGTGATGCAAAAAATACGAGTAATACAAATTAATCCCCGGTCTATATGAATTTTTTGTCTCTCAGTTCTAGGCATCGCTCAGACCAAGATGGAAGACGATAATGAGAATATAAAAACAATGCTTCTTAAATTATTTGATATACCTACAAATAATTTATTTTTATGTTATCACCAAATGAAATCAATTATATCCATAGTTAATTTGAATCTAACACGTAAATCAATCAATGACGTGTCTGGGATACTTCCTTTATTTTCTCAGTTTGCACCCACGTGGAAAAATCATATCTGGCCCAAACTGTTCCAGATCTGGGTCAAATCTGGCATTGCCAGATCTGGTCAGTTACAGTTCTTTCAGATGGGTGGAAAGTTTAGCCAGTAATAATTTTCCGTTGCCAAGGGATTCTTGAATGTACTAATCGTACATACTTTTTGTAGAGAGTCCTTTAATGTCCTGATGAGATGAGGGGGTGATGAAAATGAAAATGACAAAGTGAAGTCAGCTACAATCTTAAAATTACTTAAACCTTATTATATAAACCCTGGCGACCATGGGAATTATTTCCCTGCCGAGAAAAAAATCCCCTGATACCAGTCAGGAATCTAACTTGGGATATCTAGGTAAGCAGTCAGGTACCCTGACCAATATACCATGAGGTTAGTTAGTGGCCAGTACATTTTTTTATTACTAGGCTTTCTGTCCATTCCGTTTGCAAGTGAACTTAGAGCGTCAAATGCACCCTGTCCTCTGCCTCCTCCTTCAGTTTCCAGAATTCCCTTCTTCCCTTCAAGTCATCTAGTATTTGAATCCTCCTTCCTAAGCTCCTCTTTCACCTAAACCTTTTCTTCTATGACCAGTATATATTATTAAGCAATACATAAATTACAACACATCAAAATATTCATCTATGGATGACGCATGAACGAGGATTCAACGAGAGTTAGTGAAACCGGCCATAACATTTTGATGGACAAGGTTTTGTATTTATCACATCCTCTTTCGGTAAAATCAAGTGTTGTGCTATAGAAGTAGGTATACATAACGATAGTTGTGGTGACTTTCAATACATCAACACCACTTGGTGTAAATGTTAATATTTTATAAATAAGATTACAATACTGAAAGATTTACACAGTGAATTGCTTTTTGGCAGGTAAGTATTTTAAAACATTTTATAGTGATACCTAGGATTTATCTTAACTTTTAGGTTATTTGACGTTTACTTCTTAAACATACAGATTAAATCATCACATGACCACAAAGTGTTTTAATCTGGGACAAAATGCTTAGTGATACACTTTCTTTTCTCGGGTATAGATATTTATTATTGAAATTCTTTAAACATTTATAAGACATCAATCAGACTAAACATTAAGGTCGTATAGTCTGGTCTCCTGGTAATAGAAGAACAATACTGAACCTGGCATGTTTAATTTTGGTTGTATATATTTCTAGAATAAAAACTGACTTTCTTTACACAAATCTGGGTAAATATATCTTAATTTATAAATTCCCCGCTCCCAATCATCTAGTTAAATTCCATGGTGGGTAGTAGGATATGGTTAAAAAAATAACGAAATAGGTTTTATCCACATATAATAAAACCACGATCCCCTTAAATTGCATTTAGACACGTAATAAAAACCTGCCCATGTTGCTAAATTGTTATGTTGTCAGCAGTTCGATATAAATTGAAGTTTGTGAACAAATCCGATCTAGATTGGGTATCATTTTTAATTTCTTAGTTTACAAATTGTGGTGAAAATATTGTTATCCTTATAATATATTTATCACAATCATATTGGTTTTATTGGCTCTTAATTCTACTTTAAAGTACGTTATTGCATTAACAATAATTGTTGATGCCATCTGCCCACTTTTAGCCCCTACATGGTTTGATCAAACTTATTTCAAATTTGTTTTCACCAATACAAATATACCATTCTACTGTGTGAAATGTTTAATGCATAAAAGTTATTTCCAGTATTATGCATATTCTATAATCATGAATTCAATTTTTCCTGAAAGCTATCTTGAAAAAATTAAATTTTAAGCAACAGACATTAGGCATACTATTTATAAAATATAAAAAAAAATAGAAAGTTTTGAAAGAAACATTGTGCATGATATGAACAATTGAGAAAATTAAAATATTCCATCAACGTATACAATGGTCAAACGAGTTTATGAATAGTCGATTACATAGATTAACACATTAAAATATTGACACAAAAATTATTTTGAATGATTCAAAATAAGTCTTAGTAGTTTTTCAATATACCACCATGCAAATGTGTGTACATCATTTAAATTCAACCTTACTCACACTTAGTACGTTAGAGTAATTAGTACATAGGCCTAATAAATTAACCTGAGCGTGTAGTAAGAATCGGTGCTAAGAAAAATAACTTATTGGCTATACAAATATTACACAACTAATAAAACTACCTTACCCCATACAAAGGTAATCCCTCCCTTTGATAACACAAATTAAGTCCAAATAAGTAATAATAATATATCAGAAAAGCTTACGTTGACAAACTAAGCTATGATTTTATCGTAAATTGGCTGCTTCAGTTTCTTAAGATTTTACTCGGGGCATTAAAGTTTAAGTTAAGATAAGTTTTTCATGCACTAGTGTCCGTTTTTGAGAAGTTTTAGATGAAATGAGAAACATAAAATTAATAATGAACATATTTATTGCAAAAAAGGAATACATCTATTTATATTCAACATAATAACATTTCTAAAATTTACAAATTTCACAAGTATAGATAAAAATAAAATATTAGAAATGTTAACCGTTATTAAATTTGTATGCTAATAACTAGAAATTTGTGAGATGAATGAGCTTGCTTGTATTGAAACTTAAAATCCAGATATGGCATGGTCTAAGATAACGAGAGTCTAATGCCATTTGAACGTCGTTTAGTTTAATTCGGTATTTTTTTAATTACAACTAATATTAAACGATCAAAAGCGCAAATAAGGGGTTACAAATGTTCTAGCAATGTTTACTGCTACTGACAATATTTTAAACGACCCCTCGACAGCTCACGACACGCTGTTTGAGAGCCTGTGGCATAGGTTACTTACATCATAGTGGAATAAAGCAAGGTAAGTATTTTATCTTTCGAAGGGTACATTAATATATTTATAGCTACCAAACTTTTTGATTAAATTACTTAAATTATGGAGATATGTAAGTAAATGTTTGTTGTTTATGTCTTAGATAACCATGATCGAGCATTGGTGTTGGCCTGATGTAGAACAAAGCTTTGTTATCATCATCCCAAGGGTAGCAAACTACTTCAAACTTTGAGTATAACAGTGCGCTACTGTTTATAGGATGGCATTAATCAGCTACCACGATCAAGTAGTCAAGACGTGTCAATCAACTTAAAATAACAAATATACATTATTTAAATAAGAACAAATAGGTCTTCCTATACTTTTAAAATTATCATTCATAGCCCAATAAAGAATAGACGGACACCAAACTTAAGATTTTAATAATCCAATTTATGGTGTGTTCTATCAGTCTTCTCACACTAGTCAAGATAAAAAGGCAAGACCAAACAAATACAATATCTTTGCATGAAGACAAACCCACATGTCCCCAAAGAGTGGCTACGGTCATAGATGGAGGTCGATTTTATAATTACGTCTTGGAATACGTTTCTATTTGGGCCTTGTCGAGGTCTTACGGATTAGTCCCCTACATCCCAGTACCTTATTGCATGAAACAGAGTGTACATAGTCCCGTGAAACAGAGTGTACATACTCCCTTTAAACAGAGTGAACATAGTCCCTTTAAACAGAGTGTACATAGTCCCTTTAAACAGAGTGTACATAGTCTCTTTAAACAGAGTGTACATAGTCCCATGAAACAGAGTGTACACAGTCCCATGAAACAGAATGTACATAGTCCCATGAAACAGAATGTACATAGTCCCTTTAAACATAGTGTGCATAGTCCCTTTAAACAGAGTGTGCACAGTCCCTTTAAACAGAGTGTACATATTCCCATGAAACAGAGTGTACATAATCCCTTGAAACAGAGTGTACATAATCCCTTGAAACAGAGTGTACATAGTCCCATGAAACAGAGTGTACATAGTCCCATGAAACAGAGTGTACATATTCCCATGAAACAGAGTGTACATAGTCCCATGAAACAGAGTGTAGGTCCCGTGACAAAGAATATACGTCCTATAATATTCTCAAACGACATTCGACTATCCACTTCCTAAAGTATAGGATATTCTTCATCTTCATCAAGCCTAGAGGACGTCTCCATATCAAGGAATATTATCATCAGACCACGACTGAGGAAACGAAACATCGTGAGGATTGTTAGACAAGGATGAGGAGAGTATAGATTATGAAAGAAATGAAAAAAGAGAACCATAAAATTAAGATCCGAAATTACATTACTTAATATATGTTTGTATGTATGATTGTTTATGACTTTCTTAAAAAGAGAAAATAAAAGTCAACTTTCTACTATTGAACATTTTCCAATTAGGCCTATTTAACCTAAACATTTAGCTTTAAGAAACAAAATACTTTAGAGAAAAACTTGGTATTCAAAATAAATTTGGAATAAAATATATTATACTCTACCTCCGAAACAAATATTTTTATTTAAAAAATCTACTACAAAACAGTATGTGGTTCTAGTGATTTTTTTTTATTTTAATAATATTTGATTTTTAAAAATTAAGATAAAACTATGTAAATGTTTACATTCTAATTCTAAAAATTTCTAATATTTATCAAATATATGAGTACTTTATTATTAAAAAAGTGTGTCAAGTTGAAAAATATATCATTTTGAATAAAGACATATATTCTTTTGACTAAAGCTGTTATTGTACCTAACGCTTAAAACTAGGCAATTCTAAGCCTAAAACATTGTTTAAATCAACAATATTGACAATGTCAAATACGTATAATCATAATATAATGCTTACATTCCTCATAAAAATATGAATATGTTTATAATGGTAGTATTTCAAATTAAAAAGTAGATTCCGCCATACAACACAATTAATATAATATAAATCAATAAAAACTCTTGTACATCGCCAAATAAAATCGTATATTGCATAGTACTTAGAAATGTTATACATATATAGATACTGTAATTTAAAAGACAAACAATTCCAAGAAACAAGCCTTAAAATTTAATTAGATTTGTTTGGTGAACATTGATTGTAAAGTTTATATTTTGTTTGGATGAAAAGTTTTTTAAAAGTAGATACATTTCTAGGTAAATCATTTTATTAATTTTTCAATAACTTCTTATGTTATTCTTTAAACGCAAAAACCTGATGTATTATATATTTCCCAGAAAAGCACATGAATCGACAACTACAACAAAAAAAAAAGATCAGTTTACACTAAAATTTATTCAAATAGTAATTTTGTTTTACCAAACATATTAAGTTTACGTGTGTTAATCATGCAAGACAGTTTTATTAGGAATCTTAACTTTTATAATATTAAATGAAGTACTGAACTTTCTAAGTCTAATGTGTTCAAAACTTTGGTGACGCAACCTTGAATATGTAGAGAGGAAACAACCATTTATAATATTTTGGGTAACGAATTGTGTGATAGAATAATTAATTCAATTACAATGAATTAATTGGTGATTAAACGTAGATGTATTCATTTTATAACATGATTTGGTACAAAACCATCTTATATAAATATTTTATAATAAAATATTGGCAAACTAGCCTTAAATGTATTTCTACCCATAAAACCCTCTAAAGAGCATTTTCTATAATGGCTATATTCTACAGCTACCCAAGTTAAATAATCGGTTGGAGCTATTTTCAAACAACTAAAATTTACAGCTATATATACATATATTAGGAAATAACCAGTAATCTTAAATTAGTTTTTCTCCAAAAATCTAGAACCCAAGAGTTAAACAGGAAAACACACACACACCTTCCATATAAACATTTTATAGCCATTACAAACCATTTAAAACTTTCAAAAATCAGTTTACAGTTAATTAATTTACAGAAACCAAAAAACAATTTAAAAAGAAAATTCAGGTTATAAATATTGTTGGGGTGTATTTTTCAAAAAATACAATTTTTAACACAGTGGGATTGTGTCTTACCTTTTATTTAAACTTTTTTGAATAGTATATTAGATCTTGGAACAAAATGTTCCAAAAACAGGATTTTAGTTATCTATTATTATGTACCTTTCCTAAAAAACACAGTCTTGTATATAACAATAAATAATCTTGATGTGTTAATTTTAAACACATTTGCTCAAATATCTTTATTAAATTTTCAATTTAAAAAAATCAGATTTTGACTAAGTAATCTAAATTAATTTTCTACTTGTAAAAAAAACATTTCTTATTTATAATGAATATCAATTTCCAAATATTAATTTTGAATGAGAAAAACTTAAAATTTTAAAATATTTTTTATAAGTTTAAGAAATCTAAATTAATCTATTTTTGAAATATAAACACACTATTATCTATCATATATAATATACACAAAATACTGATATTAAATAAAATAATTTTAGTTGGTATCAAAACACATTAAATTCTCCAATATTCTTTCATTGGTAAACCATTAATACACAAGTTTTTAAAGAAAAACTAGTATATATGATTATATATATTGTGAAAAACTTAACAGATAACAATTATTAACCAAATCGTTAGAACCAGAATACATTTTATATTTTTCATGTCAAACACTTACCGAGATACTCAAGTTAAACAAAATTGTTCAATATATCTTTGAAAAAAATTTAAATTTACAAAAAACACTTTTCATTAAACTATACTTCATATAAGTGCAAAAATTTAAAAAAATGCCTTGATGCATATCCACTTAATATCTAAACAAGGGTGACCTGGTGGTCTAGGGGTAAGGTGTCAGACTTCTGTGCTGGCAGCCGGGGTTCAATCCTCGGTCCCGGCACAGATTTATCTGATTACCAAACCCTTCCTTCACCTCTGACAAGACATCTTGTGAATGTGGGGAATGCCAGGCCTCCACCGTGGTTCGGATTTCACGTTAAGCTGTAGGTCCTTCATTTCATCTCACAATCACCCTACCATTACACATTAGCGTAAGTGCGTATAACCCGAACGGGTAGACGCGGTGCTAATAATAAATAAATATCTAAATAACAAGTTTGAACAGAGTATATAAAAATATTTCAGGTGTGTGGGCAGGTATATACATCCATAATAATTGTAATAGCCTCTTTTTTTTTTTTTGCTCGGGGGAACATACAAAAAAGTTTCATCATAATACCGAGGCCGAAAATTTCCCGATTACCATAATCTAAGTAATAAAGTAATAATGTTAGTTAATCCTCTTTTTTTATTTAAAACAATATTCAATTCTAAAGAAGTAATGTTGAATTATCTTTTTAAAGCTAATGTTAGGGCCATTTCTAAACATTTTCAAATTAAAAAAAAAATCTCTCCTCACTTAAGTCCTACCCTTAATTTCAGAGGTAGGAATAAATTATTATTAGGTCTTGAGAAGTGACCATATGGCATTTAAAATTCACGTATTAGAGAAATTCATAAAAGGTTTTAACTGTTGTCCCAACTAGTGAGATACAAAGAGATAACATAAAATGTTAATATTTTTTGAATTTAGAAGATTATAAAACGTCAACTTTACCAAAGAGAAAGCATCCAATTTGATCAGAACCAATGGCCAGTACATTTCTAAGACACCAATAATTTTAGCACTTGATTTGGTGGCCACGTGGTCTAGCTCACTATTCTTGCAATAGACTAGATAGCCGATGACGGGGAGATCGAGGTTCGAATATCAGACTGAGGATTTTTTTTTTCAAAACTGCTTTACTACTCCCATCCACACAAATGCGGGTACACTTTCACTCAATATAACCTTTTTAATCACTGAAACCATTTGCGTAATTAGTACATAAGCGTATAATCCAGATGGGTAGTAAAATGCGATGCTAAAAAATAGTACTAATCTTAGCAAGATATTCATACCCCCATACACCAACAATTTTACAGCACTTATTCAAAAAGTTTTATAATATATTATTAAAAATTTATATAGTCTATGTAATTAATAACTTGTAGGTTCAAGCAAGACAAGCATTCTCATGTTAACGTAGGGTACAATGATTGCTTTGTTTAATTTGTTAGTAAAATAGCGAAATTATTTAAATTGATCAAAACACTCTTGATTTTCTCCTCATGAGTTTGAAGATTAGTGTTGTTTTTATGTGACAAGCTCTGTTTTTCTTGTTATTTGGGTAACTAACTATACACTTTAAACATCAAGTGGACACCATGGGTTAATTTTTATGCCAATAGGTACCTACCGTGCTCATGGACTTTTGGACCTTCAACTGACTAAAACACCTTGATTCATAATTTAGCTAAGGATAGTAGTGACCTTTATTAATCTTAACATTTATTATTCAAGATTAAATAAAAAAAGACACATGGTCAATAAATTTAAGTTACTAATAGTTTTAGTTGTGGTGTGTTGTATTATTTACCTTACTTTGTTTAAAATAAAAAATGATAAGCAGATAAACAAAATGAAATTTCATAAAGATAAAAGCTTCTGTCCCAAAGGAGTGGTTACGGTCATAGATGGAGGTAGACTTTGTTATAAAATCTTGGAATACGTTTCGGTTTGGGCCTTGTCGAGGTCTTACGGATTAATACCTTACGTCCCAAACGCTATTCACTCTGCATTGAAAGATGTATTCACTCATGTGAAAATTCCACCTTTATCAAAGCTTGTTCACTCTTGGGCCAACTGCTCCAAGATAAACAGCAAAATTTTGAATAAATCAAATTATTATTTTACTGATTTAAAAGAAACTGCAATAAAAACCAAACAAAGCGAAGAGCCATTGGTTCTAAGGTATGTGAATTAACATTATATTATGTAAGTTTCTTATTTCAAATTTTATAAATAAAAATATAAAAGTTTATCATTACAATAATACTATTGACTCGTTTAAATGGTAAAATTATATTTTTATTATTGATCCACAAAGTGAAAGGTTTCAGTACAAACTTTAAATAAGATATTTTGTTTTGTTTTCTATAAATAACATAAATAAGGTATATTATAAAGGCCTAACTCTTAAGATTAAAATTATCTATAAGTAAAATAACATTAAAATAAAACAAAAACATTGTACTTAAATAAAATCTAGAATGTATTTTAGTAAAAAAATAATATCATTCTATGTTAAGTAAATAAACGTTTTAAATATTTCAACTTGTTTTAGAACAAATTTAACTCGATACTTTTAAATTATTCATTATGGAAATGAAGCCTTATAAGCCTAAATAAACCTGTTGCTAAATATGTGTATAGTAAAGATAAAGTATCAGTAAATGTTTGATTGAAATATAAAAAATGGTCTATTGATTGCAGGCAATACACAGTTTTAATTGAATTAATCGCTCCTCTGATTAGAGAGCTGAAGAAAGAATTCATGTACAAGCGTAAACACTTGAATGTCGCGCAAGTTCGCCTGCACCGTGCTAGAACCAGCATGAATAACAAATATGGAATAGAGAAGTGAGTCTATTTTAATTATTATAAATAAAAAATTGTTGTGGGCTATGGAGGGTTGCCATTGCAATTCCGGCTCTAAGAGAGTAATCTAACAAACTATTTCCTACCAAAAATGATCAAACTTGACCTTTAAATCAATCCGAAAATATTAAAATAATATCTTATTATTTATGTGGTTGGTTAAAAGAATGGTGATCAGCAGAAAATAATTTAATAATGGTCCCATTGAGACAGACTTTCAGTGATGAAGCAAATACACACATACCAGACACAACAGATTAAAAATAAAATTTAATTTTAGCCTTTTAAATAATTTTCATAAATTATTTATGAAATAGGAACAAGAGCTGGTCAAGTAAAAATGTATCAAATTAAAAAAAAAGTGAAAGTACATTTGGGCATAATACAAGCTGATATTATTTAATAAATTTATGTAAATGAAATGAATAGCTTTAAAATTTTGTGGAGATCCAAATAACTTTTAATGAAACAACAGAAAGAAGCTAGACAAGTAATATATTAGAATAAACTATAAGAATAATCCAAGAGAATACACCATAGAATATAAAATAAAATTAATTACAGACAAATACGATGGTAAAAAAACCCACCAAAGCCAAAATTTGTTAAAATAAAGCTACATTTATCCTCGAATTAATAAACTATTTTAGCTTATTAAATGCAAATGATGGAAGTTATATATTATGAAAGACAAATTAAAAACTTTATCATTTATTTATACATCCACACTGATGTATACATGTATATGGCCATATAAAATACATTTTCTTTAAAGGTATGAGTATGTGAAGATTTATAGCATTAACTTGGCTATGACCCGTGGTCAACTTTGACTTAGCTTTACCTGGCTTAAATAAATACAATTATTTGAAAATAATATCCATTGATAATGGATTTTTAAGATATATTTATGAAAACAAAGGCGTATCCAAAATAATCAGCAGTCAAGAGTGTATTTCTTTAAAAAAAAAAAAAAAAAAAAAAAAGCGGTCTGTGTTTTTGTGTATCGCCAATACCTACAAACAAATTATCTGAATCAATAAAACCATATTTAGTCATAAAATGTAAGAACAAAGTGAATAATTAGTATCGTCTTCTATTAAAAAGAAAGTGAAGATAAGAAAATTACAATCTCAGATTATTTAAAGTAAATATATAACAAAAAGCCGTTGATAGGTAAGCTGATAAAACGAATTATACAAATGACATAATCCAATATAATAAATACTCGATACTCTTATAATTAAGGCTACTATTTTCAACCCCCACTGGCTGGTTTGAAAGATGTTAGGGTACTTTAAACCTTAAAGAGGTAGACAAGTATATATAAAAATAGTAGAAAAAACCCACTTGCCTTACTTATATATTAAAGCCTATGTTAGGAGATAGGTGTAATAGGTGATCAAACTGTGTGTTGAACAAAAGCAAGATTTTGAAAATGTTTGTAATTAATTTCCAAGAAATAAACTTTTGTTTGGTTTATATCATTAACTTTTTAGCTATCACAAGGGTTCAACGAACCCTTTGATATTTACTTCCCCTCTAAGATTCATTGCCTGTAAGCAAATGTAATGTAAGTGATAGGGAAGGAAGCCAACTTGAGAGGTCTGTTATATTAAGCCTGAGAGGTCTGTTATATTAAGCCTCAATTGATGACTATTAAAACTTATAGTTCTACATTTCTACCCGCATTGTTCATACTTCCTGATTACTTTCATAGCTACACATGAGTTTAAATTTGAGGAAATACTCCTTTCCAAGTAAAGTAAGAGAGACGAACACAAAAAGCAGCCAAAAATAAATTGGCGACGGAAACATGTGCGAGATATCTTTGAAAAAATTCAAAAAAATTCATTAATTCATTAATGCTACATTGATATTCCTATATGGAAGATTGAACAGATAGGTTAAAAGTAATAAGAAGCTTAAATATAAAAATATATATTAAATAAGATAAAGTTTATAAAAAAAGTAAGAGTAACAACTATATAAAGTTTAAACCAATGAATAATTTAGATTTGGTTAATCACTTTGGTTAATCAATTTCCCATTGTTTTAGATTAGATTTGTTGCAGTTCGATATTTTGAACTCTCCGAAGATTCAGGGTGCCTGGGCATGTCAGTAGTTGTCTGTTTACTATTGACAATTTAATAGCAACTCTTAAATAATAATTTAAGTCAATAGTAATACAAATATTATGATTTTTGTAGATCATTTCTTACGGTAAAGTGATGCTTTATTTATAGTCCTACGGTTGAATATTGTAGACTTTGTTCGTGGGAGTTCATGTACGCCGCGCGGACTACATTGGATACCTCAGGAGTGGAGGAGTGACTACAACTGCAGACATCAACTACTACAGACACGCTGTGGCTTGGATGTTGAGGAAACTGACCTCTGACTCGGCGTCATCTCATAATATCGCTTTTATCATCGCAAGTGATGATGATGTTTGGTGCAAAAAGAAGTTACTACCAGAGATTAAGAAAGAGATTAGCCTTTTTGGGAACCAAATTAAATTGGGTGAGTAGCAATGGTATTCATTTTATCTGAAAATTCAGTCTTGTCAATAAAATATCTAGATATCATATTCTGAAAATTGAAAAATGACACCTGGACACGGGAATCGAACCCGGGACCTTCGGCTTAGTACGCCAAGATTCTTACCACTGAGCTATCTAGGATTCATCCCATGCCCATGGTCATTCTTCACTCTTCACTCATAGTTTAAGGCAGAGTCTTTTTCAGAATATTATATCTAGATGGTACAGTCCTCACTAAAATGCATGGATGATAGCTTCGGCTATTTGATTCATTAATAAAATATCTATCGAAGGATTCTTCAGTCAGTAGGGACAATCGGCGGATGCTTTACCGGGTATAGAAAGGTATGCTACTAGAATAAGATAGCCATGAAAATGCTTGATAAACCAGAAACGTGTGTTTGTTTATTCGGTTAATATTTATTTATTTGAACCTGGATCATATTTAAATCAATTACACTGAAATAATTATTTCTCTCTGAATGACAAACTGATGCTTTAGTTTCAGACTAAATAGTTATTTTGCATTCAGATATCTATATAAAAGCAATAAACAGGAACCTCTACAAAATTTAAACTATTTAACAAAGTATTCACTATTATAAACTAGTAGCTGTAGCAAATACGCTAAAGCATAATTTAATCCAATAGTTCCATTTTGTGCTACGATATGTTGATGCGTTAGTATAGTAGTTGTAAATGTGAATTTTGGATATAAGTTTTGATTTTTAAGTCATAATTATTGAAAAGAATAAATTATTTGTTAATGTATTTTGATTTCCAGGGGGAAGCAGTGTGTTCTACTTAGGAATCAAAACTACTCCTGTGGTGGACTTGATTATGCTCTCTTCTTGCAACCACTCCATCATAGCTTACGGTACTTACGGCGTTTGGTCAGCACTCGTGGCCAATGGCTGGACTGTGGTCTACGATATGACAGCTAGAAACAAACCCAAAGCTGTTAAAAAAATTAATGTTCCCATGGAATTTTCAAAACATTTACACAAGTGGGTTAAACTTTTATGAAATATATTTCATGTATAATCCTCATATAAGATTAATATAAACTAGAAAAATTTGCCAGGAAAGATTCTGTGTCCCTCTAAAGCGTTTATATAATAGTCAGAAGTTCGAATACCCTTTTCGGAAAGAATTTTTCAAATATTTAAACATTTAATAAAAGCAGTACTACAACGATTAAGCTACTATGGTGAGATTAAATACGTGAAAGAAACAGATTATGACGATGTTAAGTTCATCTGATAAGAATAATAGACCAATAAAAGTTGGTAACCGAATTCCATTTACAGCTCTCAGGAAGCTTTCAAGCTTTAACAGCCCATGATAAATTACACATAAATAAAGAATACTATATTGTGGTAATAAATATATATAATTCTAAAGTCGAAGTAAAATCATACGAGGGTTAATTTTGTCATGCAACTCTCTTAGTATGCCTTTCACCATGACTTACTACCCATACATGCTATCCCCTTGTTTACACTAATGGTGTGAGAAATATGGATTTAGAAATAGTTTACTTTGACGGAAAGCTGAAAACTATATAGGATTAAAACATTTTAATGCACTGGGGAGGAACTTAGAACCAGAACACAGATCCCAATAAGAAAAACACTTCATGTTATCAGCCCGTAAGCGAACTATGCAGGGTGCCATGTGGTCGGCACAATAAGGACTCTGGCTGTCTATCTCCCACTTATAGACTACTTCTTTATTCAAGTAGCTCCTCATTTGTCCTAGTAAAGCCGAGTTTGACTCCGTTTCGAACCCACTGTTTAACAGAATGATCTGGAAGCACCAGCGATCAAATCAGGGACCTTTGGATGTTTAACCAGGAACTGTTACCTTCAGACGATAGAGGTGGTCTCTCCACAATCAAACTTTGCAAAATAGGTCCAACCACTTTGTAAACTTACCAAAAGCTATGATTCTTATTTATACACACACACGCACGCACGCACGTACGCACGCACACAAACACACACAAACGCACACTTTTTTCGATTAATTATGTATGTCCTACGATAGCTACAAAAAGAGGGGGGGGGGGGGGTTAATGGTACTGTGCACCGTACAAACTTTCTCTCGCTTTTATCTTAAAATATACAGTTAATAAAAACCGATAAATAATTGTGAAATGAAATAATAGGTTTATAAATAGATGTAGAAACGCTACGCCAAAGATCATAAATGAAATGATATACACTGTTACTCTATGGCATTTGGAACTAGGAACACTGTTACAGAAATATTGAGAAAAGATAAATAACTTTGCTCGCCAAAGAGCATAAGAATCAAATTTACTTTTAAATACCTGAATTGAAAAGTATATATATTTGCTTATAGCTAAGAAACTAATTGGTTCTATTATAATAGTAATACAACTTTACAATCAGTGATAAGTGTCTTCGTATCTCAAATAATTGCGGAGAAATGAGAAAAATTGGAAATTTTCCCTCAAATAAAGTACCCTCTAAAACATTTTCATAAAAAAATGAGAATAGCCATCTTATTTATAATGATAAACAGTGTCTAGTTCAAAAAAAAAATAGTTTGAGTGACTTGAGAAAATCGATATTTTCCCTTTTTACACTCCAGTAAACTACCCTTAGTTTTAGGGTTAGATGTCTTATTCCAAAAAAACCTTTCAGGGGATTTTATGAAAACCCCAGATAACAAATTTTAGCCCAATCAGTAAAATAGTTTCGGCTCTACTCCGAGGTACAGACAGACACAGACAGACGGATGTCATTTCGATAACAGCATTTTTTGTTTCAGGGGGTCATGAAACGTAGACATTTATCAAAATATTGATTTTTTTTTTGACAATCACAATACTTCTCTCTCCAAGGTGTCGAGAGAAAGTAAATTTGTTCATAAAACAAAATATTTTAACATGAAATGAGCTATATCACACGAATCCCTACAATGGAGATAAATAAGACATTGCCCTAGGATATGTAAATTCCTCATCATAAATACAGCGGATAAACAGTAACGTTGTCCGCAGAACGTCGTAAAACAAATTCAAATGCAAATAGCTTCTAACAAAAAATGGTACAATTATATGTCACCTATAGCAGTCAAGAGAGAACAAAGGTTTCGAGGATTTATTTTCCTCCACCACCACACACTGGAGGGAGTTTTGAGCATCTATTGGCTCACAGGAAACCTGAAACCTGACCACAAAAAAATAACATGTTTCTCATTTTAGTTTATCACGAGATACACTCGTAACCCATCCGCCTTTGCCTAACGGGGAATCTTCGACAACAGTTGTATAGGAACCCATTGAAGAGAAGATGGTCAGTGTGAATAAAGGTCAGTGTGTTAATTGCAGTTTAAATAAAAAAACATTTTTAGGTACAAAATAAATCAAATATCGTTTCCATACAAATATAGAATTTAATTTTTTTTTCAAAGGGTGATATAAAAATTTGTTGAATATTTGTCTTGAGTATAGCGGCATTGTCTAACACATTTTTTAAATGAAGGTAAAAAAGGTTTTCATGGAATTACAGAAAACCCTAGACAGATATTCAACAAATGTTGATCTCATCATGTGAAGAAAATTATACTCGATGTTAGTAGTGAAGAAAAATTTGATCTGTTTTGACCAAAAAAAAAAGTTTTGCTATACAACCTGCAAAAACTCTTATTGTTTCTCACAATCGCTGCATTCCAACCTTAAGTTTAAGTACCAAACGATCCGGCCTCTAGACGAGTTTGAGAAAATTGTATACTATTTTGTTCAATCCTCGGTCCCGGCACAGATTTATCTGATTACCAAACTCTTCCTTCACCTCTGACAAGACGTGTATTAATCACAACTTGTGAATGTGAGGAATGCCAGGCCTCCGCCGTGGTTCGGATCCCACGTTAAACTGTAGGTCCTCCATTTCATCTCACAATCACCCTACCATTACACATTAGCGTAAGTGCGTACAACCCGAACGGGTAGTAAGACGTGGTGCTAATAATAATAATATATTATTTTAGCATTACGTATTACTACCCGTTCTGGCTGTGCGATTGTGTATGCATTACTCTACCATGTTAGGAACTAGGAAGGTTGAATTTAAAGGAAGTTTAGCCGCATTTTCGTGTGGGGAGGAAATATACTTTGTTTCATGGAATATTGCACACTCGGTTTCATCAAATTATGTACAATCAGTACTGAAATTACAAGAGGACTCAACGTGCCCAGAGAGGCAAAATCTGAGGGGTGAAAATTTCGGGGAAAAAAAATCTATATTGAAATATTTAACATTTTCCATATCTTTGTTATTCTAAAAACAATTTTTTTTTATTGAAACATGTATTCTACCTCCCTAGATAAATGTGTAAAACACGTGGTATAAATTATTGTGTGTCCCTGCCTCCCTTTAAAATCGCTTTTCCCCCTTGGTTTTGTTAACACGTCACGTGGTGCCTCCTGGAAGCCGGAAGTCACCCTAACTCTAGACATTTTAGTTTGTGGTTGCAGTCCTAGTGGCTTTTATTTTATTGTTGATTAACTTCAACTTTGTTTATCACGAGAGATGTCAGCACGTGATTACTAGGCCTTTCCTTTAGCTTACAGTAAGTAAAATATAGATTATTTTTCAATAGTTTTCTTTTAATAACATGGTCATATTTATTTATTTGTTAGCACGCTGTGACCAAGCCTTTAAGGCATATTTATATTTCCTTTGTTATAAAAAATCAAATAATTAAGGGCCTTATAATCAATTAGGAGAAACTGGAGTGGACTTATTTACACTTTAAATAGGCCTGTTGTAAATATAAGACACGGGCAACCAATATTTGAAGGTGGGATTATTTTAGTGCTCATATAAAAATTATCAAAAATATATTTTTTTATTTAGCACCGCGTGTTACTACTCATTCGGGTTGTACGCTTAAGTGCTAATTACGCTAATGGATGAGGAATTGGGAAGGTTGAAATTAGATTAAATGAACCCGTATTTGTGTTTAGGGAGAGTGGAAAACCATTTAGGAAAAACTAGTCCCGGAACACCCAACCGAGATTCAAACCTTGATCTCCCCGTCCTCGGTGGTCTAGCTCAACAAGACTGGCGCGTTAGCTAACTACCCCACCAAGGCGAGTATTAAATTTGTTAACCTTGTTAAATTGTTTAGTGACTTTTGGTAAATTTGGTTCAGCAGTTATGTATTGTTTACAAGTCCGTACAAACATTGTTGGCTACATAGTGTCAATGACGAACACAAACACGACGTTAGATAGCTTACTTCACAGATTTAAACTGACGTTTGTCTCAAGCTTAGCATTAGAATTACTGTTTTTTGTTATTTTTCCCCCCGCCATTATTGCTATTACTCATATCAGTCCTGGTTTTGACCTCTATTTTTTTTTACTTCAATAATATTCTAGATATTTTAAAATAATTCTGTCATTATTAGTTAAGTCTATAGAAGCAATTCCCAAACTGTAGTACGTGCACCACCAGTGGTACATGCAATTTATTCCTGGTAGTACGCAGTGAGAAATAAAACGAGAAAATTAAAGTCGGACATAGATAAGGCCTCCTCAAATTTATAAATATATTTGGACCAAATCTAAACAAAAATAAAACAGAATTAAGTCAGTGGTTAGAGGGGTGGAAACAATTAATCAAGCTCAGAGACGTCTGTGGGGCACCATTAAAAATTTACCGAAATAGTAACTATTCAGCATGATCCTGATTATACTACAAATAACTGAAATGATTGGAATGGTATGCCATTCAAAAAGTTTGGGAACCACTGGTCTATAGCTTACACAGGACGGGAGGTGAGGGGTGGCGGTGTTTGATGAGGTTTCCAGGCTCGATAGGAGTAAGGGGGGGGGGGAGGGGGCAAGATATGTGTGGCTCTTAGTTAGAAAAAAAATATAAATCCACTACTACGTACCGTTGGTAACATAGGACTATCTAATCAGGTCTAGATTAATACATGGCATTTAGAAACTCTTATCACCCGCCTCGATGGCGTAATTGGCTAACGCGCTAGACATGTTGAAGCTCGACTGCTGAGGATGGGGAGATCGAGGTTCGAATCTCGGTCGAGTGAACTGGGGGTGGCTTTTACTAAATTGTTTTCCACTCTCCCTCCACGCAAATGCGGGTTCACTTCCTCTAATTCAACCTTCCCAGTTCCTAATCCATTAGCGTAATTAGTACTTATAGCGTATAACCCGAACGGGTAGTAAGACGCGGAGCTAATATTATATTATATTAGAGGCTATATCCCAGAGGCCTCCACCAGCTGGAGGATCCAAAGGAATTACGGCGACTGCATAGGTCAGCGAGATATTATCAATCGCTGTCAAGTCACACGGCTTAAAATGCAATGGTCTGTGTTTTTTTCTGGAATTACTTATTTAGTCTGTTTAAACATATACTTCCTTTCGTACTTCACCTACAACAACTTTTTTTTTTTCATGTCACTACTGTATTTGATAGAGGAAGACTAAATCAAGAGCCTTTTTAACTCAAGCCTAGTCTCATATCTCCGCAAATATTATTTTTTTTAAAAAAGTTGTTGAAAATGTGCCAATATCCTATTTTAACACTAATTTTTCTATTAATAAAATTAAACTGCACATTATATACTGTACATATATAGTCGATGGAGGGTGGAGGGGAGGAGGGTAGATACGTCTCTCACAGTGTTTTGTTTTCATGAATCTAGCTTTTCTACATTATTAGTTTTTAAGAGTATAAATAAGCTTGGAATATAATAAAGCAACATAGTTATAGTCGGGAATATAGAGCGCTGCAGGTGGTAATACTTCCTCCCATAAACTAATATATATATATATATATATATAAATAAGTATATATATATATATGTAAATAAGTAATATATATATATAAATAAGTATATATAAGTATATATATATATATATAGTATATATATATATATATATATAAATATATAAATGCGTATGTATTTCCAATATTTGTATTTTATTTATTGTTATATGTAATGTGTATTTCATGGAACTTTGACATAATTATTATACATTTATCTATTGTTTCTAAGTAATCTACAATTGAGCTGTACCCCATATTTGATTTAGTATAAAATAATATCCATAGAAAATGTATTTTTCAATTATTTAATATTATGTAGAACCATTTAAATTTGAAACGACATAAATTTTATCTACTAGTATGATAATATTAATTTGTACAAAAATGGATGAGGCTATTGTGGATTGGGGAAGGTTACATAATGAGTTACATACCCTGTACTCATTACAATACATTGTTAGGATAGTCAAGTTTCATAGATTGCGTTGGTCAGGACATGCAGCGTGAATGGAAGAATCTAGAACCGTGTTCAGTGTATTGAATGACAAACACAAAGAGACGAGACAATTATTTCGAAGATCTAGAAGCAGATGGGAGGATAAAATTATAGTGGACCTGAAAGAGATAAACTGGAGGTGAAATGGATTTAACTAGCTCAAGGTAGGAAAAGATGGCGTTCTTTTGTAAGTGCAGCAATAAACTTTTAGAGTTACTAGTGTAAGTAGATAAGTATAATAATATTACAGGCTGTTTTATATTTTTAGTCAACTAAATTTAATATAACAGTATCTAGTTTTTTCATTTCAAATTGTATGCGATAATATTTCTAGACAAAATGCTTCAATAAAACACGAACATGAAACAGCTCTCAAAATGGCAAAGATGAACTTTGCATAACTTACTTCTTTCTCAAGTAAATCTACTGAAAAAAAAAAAATCTTTGACTTCACCAAGCAGTATAATTAAATATGGAAATGTGACTCTTCATCTGTGATTTCCGAAGGGCAAAATAGAAATTAATTTATCTTCTTATGAATTTTTATGATGAAAAATAAAAAGAAAAGGATCCAAGTAAAGACGAAGAAGAGACAAGAAAATGTGAAAAACTTAAGAAACTCTAATTAGATTTAAATGGGAGGAAGATAAAATAGCATGGTTAATTTAATTCAGTCTACTGTTCCGAAGGTTTCTGTACAATTTATTTAACAGGGAATTTACAAGAATTTCTACATAACTTTATTTCGTTTCAAAATATATTGATACATTTTTAATTTATTTGTCATTCGAAAAACAATAACTCAAAGACAAATTTAATGAAAGGGAAGTGCCCATCACTAAATAAAACGTCACATATCTTTGTAAATTAGTGTATTCGTAAACTTAAAATCTTTTCCTAAAATAGACGACAGTGCTTCAATTTATTAACCTAAAATCACCCGTATCAGTGATTAAGTAAACCAAACGTTAGGTTCTTATATCCTAAATCGTCCATAACGTTATGTTTGAGGTTCAAATTGCATCTATATGTATTAAAGCATTTTTTAATTGTACCCCTCTCTCTTTCTCTCTTTCTCTCTCTACGTAAATTAGGGTATATCAATTCTAAATACTACCTTCTTTATCGGGTAACATGAAGTTCTAGGGTTAAGATGTCAGACTTCTATGCTGGGAGGTCCGGGGTTAAATTCTCGGTCCCGGCACAGATTTATCTGATTACCAAACCCTTCCATCACCTCTGACAAGACTTGTATTAATCAAAACTTGTGAATGTGTGGAATGCCAGGCCTCCAATGTGGTTCGGATCCCACGTTAAACTGTAATAATAATAATAATAATAATAATAATAATAATAATAATAATAATACCTTCTTTATCTATAACCCATTTTTTAAAAGATACACACATTTTCAAACGGTATAAGGCGTTAGATTCTTACTGTATAACCAGTTGAACTTAATAGATTAAAATCGTGGCCAGATATACTGTGATTAGTATAAAAAAATTGTAATTTTATATGTGCTCCTTTCAACCTCTTACTTAAATAATGCGGTTACATTTGCTATTAATTAATCTTATAAGTAATACACCTTAGATTGAGCTATTAAAATCCTACGTAATGAATTTAAAAGTATATATTTTATAATTCAATTCAAAGTTACCAATATAGGTGGTCAAATGGTCTGACGCAAGCGTTTCCAACCTTTGCCCCACTGAGGGTCGCATAAGGTTCAAGGAGCTGTCCGGGGACCACTCGTACATGAGATTTACGGGACCTAATGCCCAAATATATTACATACAGCTACAACTACACCAACGCCCATCAATCCATGCATCCATTCATTACATAAATACATTTTACCTACGATTATAGAAACTAAATTAAATTAACGAGCATTTACGTCACCTACAAAAGTTTAGTTTGTTTAATCCCTATGTTCAATTTTAAGTTTTTAAATTTGAGCTGGTATTTTGCACAGAAGGTACTCTATGTCGCAAGTGTCCCGCGGGCCATAGGTTGACATCCCTGGTTTAAAGCTTCAATCTCGTGTTAGACTATATTGCTGAGGATGGAAATATCGGGGTTTGAATTATGGTCGGATGTATCGAGATTTTTTCTTTCTAAATGATGTCTCACTTTTATGAACATGTTGGTTCATTTAACCTAAATGAGCAAGTAAACATTTTATAGTAAATTAGCTTAATTTAATGAATTCGTGTGGACCGAACAGGTACTAGGACGTGGAAAGTTTTTTTTTTAATATTTAGAGTTTTTAAGTTTAATAAAATGTACTTTTAGTAAAATCAATAAAACACTGTTAAAAGTACAAGTGAAACAACATGGTTTTTAGCAACTAGTTATTATTAGACTAGTGATATAATAAAAAATCTAGTGACTTAAAATAATTTATTTTACCAAGATTTTTTTGATAATTCTGTAGCTGTATTCACATGATAAAATAATTGAATGTTTACTTTGATATGATAAATATAATAAATACCTTGGTTCAGATAATAAAATAGACAAATTATGTTACCTCGATTAGTATATTTTACGATTAGTTTTATTATTTCATAGCAATACTTAAAATACAATATTTTATAACTACCCAATTATATAAATAAAAAAATTATAATTTATATATGGATTGTCTAATCTGTCCTATAAATATAACTAAACATACTTTGTTAGCATTTATGTCACTGCAATGTAATTCATTTTAAATATAATGATTACGGTCGTGATATTAAATATTCTTGTATGAATTGATATAGAAGGTCAACCATATAAAGGTTTTATATTTAGCTGAACACACCATCCTTGAATAAATTTCTTGTGAAAATTAATTTCATTAGTGCCGTTTAAGCTCCCCCTTGGCTGTAGCTATGTCAATATAAAACCTGATGTAACTTCGTTTATTGAAAAAAGATGGCAGTAACGTTGAGAATGTAAAAGGTTTCATGCGTACATGACTTTGATGTAATTTTAAATATGGTATTATATTAGTAACTGCATCTCTATGTTTCAAATATTTATATATAAATGCATATTTTTATCACAAATTTAGTGGATTAAAATGTTCCCTTTTTAAAAATGTATATTTTATTAAGAGATTATTATTATTAATTATATATATTATTATTATTATTAGTACCACGTCTTACTACCCGTTCGGGTTATACGCACTTACGCTAATGTGTAATGGTAGGGTGATTGTGAGATGAAATGAAGGACCTACAGTTTAACGTGGATCCGAACCACGGTGGCGGCCTGGCATTCCAACATTCACAAGATGTCTTGTCAGAGGTGAAGGAAGGGTTTGGAAATCAAATAAATCTTTGCCGGGACCGAGGATTGAACCCCGGACCCCAGCACAAAAGTCGAACACCTTACCCCTAGACCACCAGGTCACCAAGACTATGTTGTCTCTATGAAAACATAATTTTTTATTTTTGACATATATCACAAAATTAAATTCCACGTATTCTCTTATTACATACTTTGGCCATGCTAACGAATATCAGTTACAATTTTGAGGCCTAATATTAGTATAAAATTATGTATCCTGAGTTTATAAAGTAAGTACGTACATAAATCACATTTTTAAACGCTTTTGTAAAAGAAAAATCTTAATTTTTTTAAAAAGGAGAGCATAGTGTAATATTATCCTTCCAAGATAATTGCATATTAACATTAATGGGCTAATAATGGGGAAGGTTAGATCCATAGGAAATGTGAGCGCATTAATTTGAAGGAATGATAAACAATATGGGAAATTCTCAATATATTTGGCTAGGTTTGAAATAACAAACTCTTCGACAACGACAAACAATACCAGACTAGGTAAAGCATTAGTCCACTGTTCACTAATGTGGTATATAATTGTTAAAATTATATAAAATAGTTATTACAATATGTATGCTAATAAGGAAATTAGTGACAAATTGGCAAAGTATATTAATTTTTAATATCTGGGTTTCAACATTTATACTATACCAGCACTTACCCACGGTTTATCACGCTTAAACAATACATCAACATATTCGACCATTAAAATGCTAGAAAAGAATGAAACTTTTTATGTACGTGCAAAGATTCAAGAATATATTGACCATAATTAAATTTGTTTGTGGTCTGATAACAAGAATTGGACCCACAGCCCCCTTTTTGGTGCGACAATGGTTCCAGGGGCTGCTGATGATATTATTTAATATTAATATAATAGCTCATTATACTGTCCTATTATAACATATTTAATAATAAGGTTTCGACTTTGTGTTCTGTATTAAACGTACTACTAGCAAATCCGTCCACAAATCGCGCAATATTTAGATAAGAATAGAATTTTGTTTATTCTCTTTAATAAAACTTTTATTCAATCTAAAAAACTCAAAAGTTTTTCTCAAGTAAAGAAAACACAATGTGAGGTAGGTTTTAGTTTTAAAGAAACATTATTTAAAAATGGAAAATTTATAATATATAGGATATATGAGGACTTCATATTTACAAAGTCCTTGAGAAAACTTCAGTATATACAACATTCTTTTAAAAAAAATTGTCCCAGGGAGGCAGGCAGATCGATTGTATTGGAGTGGGGGGATGTTTCGCAAGGTCTCAATAGGTACCCCTTACCCAAAGATGAGCCCCATATCCCCATTGGTTCCTGAGTTACTTCTGAAGGGTGGGAGTGAGGAGGGGGTGTAAGCTTAACAAAATTCGGTAAAAATTGTAATTTTAATGGTTGTTAAACATTTGTAGGTCAACACATTTACATTAGACTCCTCATTTGTATATTTAGACCAATAAAATAGTTAGATTTAGGTTCTGACAAAAATATACACTTTTGTATTAAAAGGACTAGCCCCCTTCCCCTTAAAAAAATATTGTAAAGAATCCTGTAAAATAAAGCTTCAAATCATCCATCAAGTCAATATAAGAACAAAACTGTTTTTACTTAATTTTTTTTTTTGAAAATACAGTCCTACCATCACTGTATAGCCCCCTCCCTATTTTTATCCTCCCTCCTATTTTCATCACATTCCTCTTTCCTCACCCCTACCCCTGCCCCCTTCACCAACCCCACTTTCCCTTCTACAACTTTTTTTTCCAACGACTATATAATATACTATAGACATTTTTATGAGGAATAAATTAAATTTTCGAAATAAAATATAGCCTATGTTACTCGCTGATAATGTAGCTTTATATTGGTGAAAGAATTTTTAAAATCGGTCTATTAGTTTTACAGTTTAACCATTACAAACTAAAAAACAAAAAATCAAATCTTTCCTCTTTTTAATATTCGTATAGATAGGTAAAGCTAGTTTTAAGATCGTGTGCTTATATAATATATCTGATTTAAAAGTGTATGTCATATCTTGATCCACTTATACGTTAGTTTACTTATTTCAGATCAGTAATAACTTCCTGAAACCATTACAAAAAATTATACACAGGTGTGTATTGTAAAATGATTTTGATAATAAGTTTAGACTTATTTCAAACAGAACGCCTTGAAAGAGTAAATACTTTCCCTACAAACGTTATTCCATACTGGTCTGATTTTCCAGCAGACGACATGAAAGAAGTTTTTGTATTTTAATTTCGACCGTTCCTGTAAGCCCATTTGTAATGTGTCCTATTCCAATCACGTGCTGGCCTACGTAACGTTGAGTGGTTATTACTGCATGAATATTATTCACAGCATGCATAAACGCGCGTGCCAACTTAACCCCATTTGGATATAATGATGTTTCTGAAACGTGCTAAAAAGAAAGAAAAAATTTGGACCATGATTACATTACGAAAAAGAACAGAGCGTATGTATTTTATCAATGAAATTAGAAAACAAAACTATGCATTATGGCATTTGTTTGTCTGAATATTTCTACCCATATAAATTTGAATAAAAATGATAAAATATTAAATAATTTTGGTCCACGTCTTACCGGTTTATTTATGTTTAATCAGACCACAACTTGAAAGTTAATGGTGTTCTAATTAAATCTTTATTATTATTTTATTATCGAGTTAACAAAGGACATATAAACGACCCGCTTTGGTAGCCAACTTGTCTAAGGCATCACTCTCTAATAGACTATAATAACAATGAAGGGGAGATCAGAGTTCAATCCCGGTTGGGTGTGCCAAGTTTTTTCCAAACTGGCTTTCCACTTTCACTTCATGAAAATGCGGGTGCACTTTCTCTAAATATATCCTTCCTCATACCTAAACCATTTTCGGAATTAGTACATAAGCGTATAGCCCGAACGGGTAGTAAGACATGGTGTTAAAAATATATGTGTAGGTATGAGAAAGGAAAAGTTAGAGAAAATGTACCCGATATTACGTGGTTGGAGAGGGGGAAACAATTTGGAAAACACTCAATACATTCAGCCAGGATTTAAACCCCGATATTGCCATCACCAGCAATGAGATCTTTTGCTATAATGACGTATTAGCCATTACACTACTGGAGTAATTACAATAATTTTGCAATGAGGATATGTCATTATTGTGGAAGTACCTGTTAATCTTGTTAAATTAGTAAGTGAATACGGTGACCTGGTGGTCTAGGGGTAAGGTGTCAGACTTCTGTGCTGGCGGCCGGGGATCAATCCTCAGTCCCGGCAAAGATTTATCTGATTTCCAAACCCTTCCTTCACCTCTGACAAGACATCTTGTGAATGTAGGGAATGCCAGGCTTCAACCGTGGTTCGGATCCCACGTTAAACTGTAGGTCCTTCATTTCATCTCACAATCACCCTATCATTACACATTAGCGTAAGTGCGTATAACCCGAACGGGTAGTAAGACGCGGTGCTAATAATAATAATAGTAAGTGAATACGTTGCATTGGCTTGGTAGGAATTGAAAAATTTAACGTTATGTATTTTGAAGTTTGTTTTCCCAACTTTTTTTAAAATTTTATTTATTCGTTGAAATATTTTATGAAAGAGTTTTCACTTTAGAAAAAAAAAAATAGATTTACTTTGAAAGTACTGGCATTATGTTTCCATCTTTAGTTTAAATTTCTTTATTCTCGTTTTATGCGGCAAATTTCATGAAGCAGAAACTTTCCGTGCGATAAGTTTCACGAAAGAATAACGCTTTAATTGAAGGTATTCTCTTGTGCACTTTTGGTTTAAAGAGTTTCATTTATGTAAGAAGATTTTTTTTTTAATATTACAAACTTTCGTTTTTAGTTTAAAATCCACATTTAGATCTGCCACTTATGAATTAATTTGTTGATTTGAAATGGGACGACAGATTTTATCATCTAGTGAAAGACTATAAACTTGTGATTCGTAACAAGACAAGTTAGAGCTGAATATTTATTTGCATTAAAAAAATACCAAAACTTAAATATATTTAATACTAGTCGCAAGGAGCTTGCATTTTCCGGATGGAAAACTAATCACTACTATATTTAACAATTAATATTATGTAATCTGTCCTTCGACAGGTTCATTCCTTTTGTCAGAAAAAACTTAAACCTCCAATGCGCCCTGTCCTCTGCCTCCTCCTTAAGCTCCCAGGATTTTCTTCTTTCCTTCAAGTCATCTAGTTTTGAATCCTGCTTCTCTTTCCCTCAATCTTTCCTTCTATGACATCGTGCATAAGACCGTTTATTCTTAGAATATTTCCGATCCAGTTTGTTTTGCACCGAAGAATCATATCCAAAATGGATCTCAACTCACCCACTCTTCTTAGGACTTCTTCATTTGTCACCCTGTCTGTCCACCTGATTCTCTCCATCACCACATTTCAAACCTCTCCAAGTATTTCTTTTCCATTTTCCTAAGAGTCAAAATTTCTGGTCCATACAGTGCGATGCTCCAAATGTAACATGCCATAAGTTTCTCTCTCAGTTCCAAACTCAACTTGCTGGTCAGCAGTAACCTCTTCTAGTTGAAAACTTCCTTAGCTATGGCGATCCTTAACCTAATTTCTAATAATCACACTAATGGTTTTAGGGATTAGTATGGTTATATTTTTAGGAAGTGTACCCATATTTACATAACAGGAAAGTGAAAATTCTTTTAGGAAAAAAACATCCTCAATACACCCGACCTAGTTTCAAACCTCAATTTCCCCTTCATCGGTAGTCCAGTCTTATGTCTTTAACCATGTAAACACCGTTGTTGGTCTTCAAAACTAGGAAACATACCAATCTAAAACTTGGTATAATGATATAGGTATAATAGTAGGTGTGAACCAAAGGGTTTTAATTTGTATATATTTTTTTAATATTTAAATAGCTTACCACGGGCGCGGATGGTGAAAAATCAAATCTTTAAACGTTAAATTTTAGATACATACTGAGAGCAAAATTTGATGGTTACGCCTTGCTTAAACCATGATACTAATGAGGCGGTTTACTTATATACTGATAAGTGAACAAGATTGGATATTTTTATATCTAAAAGGCTTCAACCCACTTTAAGTATTCATGATAATAATAAATATATATGTTAAGGGAAAACCAACAAATTTTTCTCTAAGTATGTATATAAAATTTAACGTTTAAAGATTTGTTTTGTCACCACCCGCGCCCGTGGTAAGATAGTTTAAATATTAAAAATATATATATAAAATAAAACCCTTATGTTCATTTCTGCCAGTATACCTATATCATTATACCAAGTTTTAGATTGGTATGTTCTCTAGTTTTGAGGATCAATAACGGTGTTTACATGGTTCAAGACATCAGGCTAGAAATGTGTAAAATCACAAACTAAGGTTAGCCTAAGCCAAGTACGTGGGTGGGTCAATACAAATTTTCCTCTTTTTATGCTCCATGAATTTTTTGCTACCCAAATCGGCAGTCCGAATGTCCAATGGGTTCCGCTTTCAATGGATATAAAAAGGCAGTTTTACACAAAGGAAACGGGAGGTAAAGTGTAGCATATGACATGTTGTCTCTTCTTGCCTAACGTAGAACGCAGATTATTGGAATCTCCATAGTATGATACAGAGCATCTCCACCGAATAAACAAGATTGTCTCTGTCTACAGTCGCCAGTATGATACAAAGATGCCACCGGGAACGATTACAGCCGCGGCTTATACAATTCTCTCCAAACAGGTTAAAAATCAAGGGAGGTGAATATTTGTTATTTTATCCTTCGAATTTGGGACTTTTATCTCTATAGCTCACAGACAATTTTTGGAAAGTTACCACCTCATTTATGGTAGTTTTTAATAATTCAATCTGATTACCAAACCCTTCCTTCACCTCTGACAAGACATGTATTAATCACAACTTGTGTATGTGTGAAATGCCAGGCCTCCACCGTGGTTCGGATCCCACGTTAAACTGTAGGTCCTTCATTTCATCTCACAATCACCCTACCATTACACATTAACGTAAGTGCATATAACCCGAACGGGTAGTAAGACGCGGTGCTAATAATAATAATATTATTTCATTAATCCTATATCCTTCGACGAACTTCTGTTTTCTCATTTGACTAATCTGACTTGAAACAAAAATCGTGCAATACAAACAATACGGTGCACAAGACACGTTAATTTTTTTTTAATATCACGCCTAGGAGGCACATTTGAATGATTTCTATTTAGCACGGCGTCTTACTACCGGTTCGGATTATGCGTTTATGTACTAATTACGCTAACGGTTTTTAGGTATTATGATGGTATTATTTATAAATGTATCTATATTTGCGTGAATGAAGGGTGTAAAACCATTTAGGAAAAACCACCCTAAATACACCTTACCGAGATTCGAACCTCGATCTCCACGTCATCAGCAATCGTCTAATTAGAGAGTAGTGCGTTAGACCACGCGGTCACTGAAGCGGGTACCCTCACTTATTGATATTCAGTCAAATCTTTGAAAAACTGTCCTTTAGTGGGATCAGATATTTTTCTAAGTACAGAATTATCAGTGCAAGTGTAATATAAAATCAAATAAATATTTTACCTACTAGTGTTAATACGAAGCAACCAAACCAAACTATCATACATCTTTGGATTAAAGGTTGAAATATATCCTGCAATTTCTCTTTATTTTGAAATTGACCTTTTTTTTGTGTTAAAAATTGTAATATATTTATACATCAAGTAAAGTTAACTGTAGCTTTCACTTTTGATTGATATTATTATTATTAATAAAACGTATAAACCAACACAAACAATATTGTAAAATGTTATCAATGTTAGATGCAAATAATAGGTTTGAATTTTCTAAACTGTTCTTCCAACCAATATCAGAGTATAGTAAGCAAATTATTAATCTATTTAACTGTACATGTTGATATAAAACATTGTGCTATACATGTCTTTAAGGCATCAGTCTCAACGTAGATGAACATTTTCTAAACTAAATCCAATGTGCACAATTTCAAGTCACTCTAAATACTTACGTCAAGTTTCAGTTGTATAGGTTTCTTGGTTTTGGAGATAAGGTCCTAACAAACACATTTTATTTATACCATACGTCTTAGTATTTATACAGCGACTTTAAATGGTTTAAAAATTGATATAAGTAGAAACAAATGTATAAACTCTTGAAAAATAAGCAATACTATTCAAACTATTGTATATTATCCATCATAAAATTTTCACAAATTAGTAATGTATTAAATTAAGCATTAATAAAGGAAAATTATTGTTGTACTTATTTAACATGTGTGAACCCAAAATTATCACATTTTTTGTAAGATTTATATATATATATATATATATATATATATATATATATATATATATAATTTTTAAGTATACACACATATACGCAGGTACAAAAGCCCCCTTGCCTTACCCTCCACCCCTACACATATGAGTATATATATAAAGATATCATTTAATTATTATAATTACAATTGTATATATAATTATATACCTCCAAACTTTCCATTACTACTATAGTTTTAAATAAAAATACGTATATACTTAAAATACAACAAATAACAGCAGATAAAAAACACAAATCAGCCATTTATATTTGTTTTAAAACACCTCTCTTAATTTTAAATGACAACTCAAAAGTTCGTTCAAAACCTATTTTTCCAACACCAAACCTTTACCGATCGGTAGGAATATTATCACCCGAAGCCATAACAAGTATGGAAATAAATGTTAATAAATCCATGGGCTGTGCTCACAACAAAACAACAAAGTATGCCACTAAATTTCTAAAAAAAAAAAACCCAACTGTTTACTAAAGGGAGTATGCCATCAATGTTTCTGTAAGCGATACATAAAATATAAAACTAGCTTCCGTTGAAATTGTATTTCCCTTATCGAACGTAATCAGTCATATTTTAAATTCATTGTGCCGGTGTTATTTTCGTTTCCGAATCGTGTTAAAAACACAGATACTTGCATCCCCCCCCCCCCCCCTTCACGTCTAAATGTCAATACTCAGTCCAATCACGTAGTAAACTGTTGGGAAATCATTATTTTACTCCAGAGGGAATTTGCAACAATTTTTTTTCACAATTCCCTTTCAACTAAAATAATAACAATAAAAAAAGAGGATGATAGAGCCAATACCGTAATATATATGACAGTCTCCGTGATTTTACTGTTTTGGAAGCTTTAACAATGTGAAACATCTTTTTCAAATAAATTTGTCTGAATAAAATAACGATGAAACGAAGACCAATATGTTAAAAGGAGTAAGCTCTATATTTTATTCCGCCATTACAGCTTTAATAAGACTTTGATATTATTATTATTTTTAAATGAGATTGAGTAAATAACTAAAATATCAACATTGATTTGCAGCGACACCTAATTTATTGCTTTATCAATCATATTATCACAATGGTTTTCATATATTTATATATACTATCTAATAAATAACCTGTTTATAAGTGTTTAGTTGGAAAAGTAGTTGTTTTATAACCCTCCCTCACCCCCTCTCCTTCCTTACCATTGGTTCTACGATCATGTAATTACTTTATACATATATATTTATATAATTAGCATCGCGTCTTACTACCCGTTCGAATTACACGTGTATGTATTGACTACGCTAATAGTTTAGGGATGAGGAAGGCTATATTTAGAGGAGTTGTACCCGCATTTACGTGGTGGAATAGCAGAAAACCAATTTGGGGAAAACAATCCATAGTAAACCCGAACGAGATTCGAACCCTGATCTCATAGTCATCGGCAGTTTAGTCTAATTCAAGAGTAGCACGTTAGACCAAGCAGCCATCAAAAAGGGTTACACGAGTATACTCTGATATTTGTTGGAAGAACGGTTTATATAATTCAAAAATATTTGTGGCCAACATAGATAACATTTCCCAACAATATTAATGTTATTTTATAGATATTGATAATATCTAGCAAAAGTGACCACTACAGATCACATGATTTGACGTATGAATGTATTAAAATTGTTTTAGTAACTAGCAGACACTGCTCTTCCTCACAAAATTAGGGTATAGCTGTGAATAGCATTTGTTTTTCCATCAAGTTATACTACTCGTTAGGACTAACACATTTTTTAACTTCAATAATGAGTCAGCGATGAGGAAGGTAGAGCTTAAAGGAAATGTATCAGTGTTTTCACCAGGGGCGAGGGAAAAACATTATTTAATAAAAATGTCTTCATTACACACGATCACCTTTGTAACTACGTTTTCCCCATAGCCGCACAATCAAACCAGATGAGCCTGACATTTATTCCGCGTGAACACCAATATAATTGACTTAAACCATTGTAAACAGCATACGATTATTGTAAATGTTTATTATATATCAAGAAATAACACCGTTAGCTCTATTACTGACAAAACATACCCATTTAATCAAGTCAAAATCGAACCTAGATATCATTTATTTATCTTGCAAGAACTTTTTATCATTCAAATTTGAAATTAATATAAGTAAACAAAATCTCTCATTTGAAAGTAAATATATTGGCATAATATATCTAGTTTATATTAAATTTATTTTAAATATTTACGAGTATTATTGCATTAGTATTATAAGAGACACAATCTAATAAAGAGTGATTTTTTTTACAAACAGTTTATTTGAACTTTAACATGAATAACCACTTAAGTTATGTTCAAATATATATTAAAATAATAAGTTATTTAAAAAAGCAAATAATACTCTCATTTCCATAAATTAACTCCTAGAATTATTATATGACCTGCTTCGGTGTTTTAATGGTACAAGGCGTCAGACTCACAATACACTAGACTGGCGATGACAGGGAGATCAAGGTTTGAATCTCAGTCGGACCTACATTAACTAAATTGTTTTAAGTCCTACCTCCACGCAAACATGTCACCTACTAACGTAACTAGTTCATGTGCGCAAAACATGAATGAATGGTAAGATTCAGTGACAAAAAAACAAGATTTGTGATGTATTTCTCTCAGGACTCATAGAAATGTAGAGTTTATAACTCGAGTAAGTGAGTGAGTGAGTGAGTGTGTGTTTGAGTGTGTATGTATATTTGAGTTGCATTTCACTTTATCACCATTAATATGGAAGCCAGGCTTATAAAATCATTCCAGTAATAATGGGGACATTTTCTTGGCGATATTACGATTCATATTTTCTCATTTTCTCACCACGAATGTATTTACTTTAATCCATCTACATAGCCTGTCCAATAAAATGAACTCTTTAACGACTCAGTGAAGTAAAATCGTCATTAGATTGCCCCTACAGTTTCTAGTTTCATTCAGACGGACAAATTGATTGGACATTGCAATTATATCAAGCATTAAATTGCTTTACTGAGTGGAAAATAGTAATTAATCCAGATAATCAAGTAAGTGGCTCTTCTCCTATTGGCGATAAATGGAGTGTACTACGATTTTAATGAGTGGCTGATGAATGGGAATCTTAATCGATTATCATGTCGTATTGAAAATGTACTCAACGTAGGAAATATATTTGATATAATGTTGAGGATTTGGTTGATTCGTTTTACAGTAAAGCCAAGGGTGACCAGAATTTTGAAACTTTTTTATCAAATGTTTGGTGATCATTATTACTATAAACCTACAATATAATATTATTAACATTGTTATATTCATAAAAAAAATACGGTAGTAAAAAAATTATTGGAATAACACTTTTTAAATTGATTCTGCCATAAGTAGACATTTTACTTTCAAAGAATGTTAGACTATTTGTACTACGCTCAGTATATATATATATATATACTGTATTCTCCTCGGTGTCTAAATGGTATAATGCACTTTGTTCACAATAGAATAGACTGGCGATACCTGGGAGATCTAAGTTGAAATCTCAGTCGGGTGTATTGAGGGAGATTTTAACAATACTTTTTCCCCCTCTCCTACCACGAAAATGTGGGTACACTTTACATAAACATAATTTTCCTAATCATTAAAACAATTTACGTTATCTGGATGCAAGTGTATAACCCAAACGGTTATTAAAACGAAATGCTAAAAAAAATACACACTTTGTTTACCAGTAAAGTTAGGCTTTAAAAATTTAATCTTCAAAATTGAGATAAACTTATTTAAATATTAATGTAAATAAAGAATTATAATATTAAATGTGATAATCTATTTTATATATGATTTCTATTACCAACTAGGCTATAATCTAAAATATTGAGAAGGCTTGTCTAAGTTTTATTTGTAAACTATGTGATATATGGGTATTTTATGATTCACGTTGAATTCACAGTTTAAAATAAAAATAATGGTAGCAGTTCTTATAAATAAACTACATCCACAAATGCGTTATTATAAATACAACATATTCTCATCCTATTAAAACTTTAAAAAACAGACTATAAATATGAAAAAAAACCCATTACATTTAAAAATTAAAATGGCTACATTTAAATTTGTCTAATTTACAAAAAGTATGACAGAGAAATTATACATACAACAATTTAACAAAAACAAAATAAAAAAAGGTAATTTTAATGGAAAAGTTTCCCTTACGCTTTTTGACTAGTCTAGATGAGAAATTAGTCAAGGTGGCCCCGAGTTTCCTGCCCCTGAGAGCTTTGCACTCCGGAAAAGGATGTCGGAGGGATGAAGAGCATCCCAGTTGGGATCTGCGGCGGGACTTCTCCCTTCTTTCCATCCTTCCCTCATCAGGTTGCGAGACTTTCCCAGCCCCTGGCTGCTCTTATATATTATGTAACGCGTGCTGATGATATTGCTAGTATATTTCCTACTCTAGTCTCTGGAATTCTCTCTAGTCTTCTTTAGTGTACAAAGGGTCATTGGGCGTGACGAGGAGAAAGTGGAAGGGAGGGGCATTTTTATAAAAGTTTTAGAGCTGTGTACATATTGTTTAGAGGTTTACTATGAACTCTGTAAAAAGAGGGAAAAAAATCCTTGCCAAAGTGCCTTAAATTACTAAGAAAACCTCCATTGAGTTGAGTTAAAGTGGAGGTTAACAGCCAGTCATTTGCAATCAACCGGTCTAGCGAGAAATATAACTATATTGTATTTAACAGTTTATCTTTGAATCTTCTAAACTTGAAAATACATAAAATTGGTTCCCATAATAATTGGGAGTGTACCCAAAATAATCTCAACCGGTCATTAGTGGTAATGTTAATGTGTTCCCGTCTTATTGATGATCTGTCTAATAAGCAAACGAAAAGAAAGAGATGCAAGACAAAGATATGGAGGTGCAGATTTATTCTGATAATGAGAGCAGATCAGAATTTTTCAAAGCTTAGCTTTGTTTCAAAATGTTATAACAGTTAAACTGACTCTTTTACTAGGTATTCTTTTCATTTTAGTGGAGCGTAGCGTAGTGTAGTGTATAAAGAAAAAAAATTAACCTGTATTTATTATGTCTAACTATCAGCGTACACTATGACATGTTTATTTAAGCTCATAGTCACATATTTAATAAAACAACTTAAGGAAAGTGCAGTATCCTTTTCTCTCCTAACAGTTTACATATAAGCCCATATGAAATAAATTCTATCGAAACAAAAGCTCAAGTAAACATTTATTTGAAATGAAATTCCAACAATTTTTTTGTGTAAAGAGTAATTTTTGAAAATAATACTTATAATCGAAACTTCAAGAGCAGATTTTTTTTTTGACACGTTTAAGAGTTACATGTTCTAGTAACGTATCTATTTAAAAAACATTATCCAGCATAAACATAGATTGTGCTCATGAATTGACAGGCATTCATCAGAGCACTCTTCCTTTATGTCAAACAGGTTGTCAGTTACTATCATTTCTCAAATTTCAGTGTATCATTCACGTTCGCGGCAACTTCTTATGTATGGGGAGTGTGATGAAGATTGTTTTAGGAATTATTAACACCGCTCGCCAGGCCTCCATCATAGTTCGGATCCCACGTTAAACTGTAGGTCCTCCATTTAATCTCACAATAACCCTAACATTACAGGTTAGCGTAAGTGCATATAGCCCGAACGGGTAGTAAGACGGGTATCTAATAATAATAACACTCGGGCATTACAAATTGAGGTTGTCCAGAGAGTTTATAGGAAAACTGGACTGACAGTTTGGAAAGAAACTTCTTCACATGAATGTTCTTCAGATAAATAAAGGCAAAGTCCTATCGACGATTCAAAGATATACTCCTCAAATAAAATATTATCAAAAAACAAATGGTTATGATCTATTACTATGAACTAGAGTGTCCAGAATCGTGTATGTGATTTGTATTCCTTCTTAAATTTGTAACTGCTAGGTAAATACAACAAATCATAAACATTTATATTTAGGTTTAACCATTTTCGGTAACAGTGTCATTTTGGGCAATCAATTTTCGTAAGGGAAATTTCAAACATTTTAATTCTATCAAAATCATCAATGATCATAGAGTAAATATTCCTAGAAGATTTGTGAGGCTTGGAAAACTAAAACCAGTTGAAATATTTATTTCAAACTAATTATATACTCTTGATGAGAAAGGTAGAATTTTAGAAACAGTGCACCCGGTTGGGAATCAAACTCTGACCTCCCCATCAGCATCAAACCAGATTAGACAAGCCTGACATTTAGGGCAGTATGTAAGAACTTGACTAAGTGGATGCTTTGTAGACACTAGCATTGGTTTGCTTGCGTCATCATAGTTAAGGTGGCGTGACAGTGTGCTTGGGACCACACTATCAGCCCACTAAGCATTCACTATATGTTCCTAAAAAGGTGACTTGGTGGTCTAGGGGTAAGGTGTCAGACTTCTGTGCTGGCGGCCGGGGTTCAATCCTCGGTCCCGGCACAAATTTATCTGATTTCCAAACCCTTCCTTCACCTCTGACAAGATATATTGTGAATGTGGGGAATGCCAGGCCTCCACCGTGGTTCGGATTCCACGTTAAACTGTAGGTCCTTCATTTCATCTCACAATCACCCTACCATTACACATTAGAGTAAGTGCGTATAACCCGAACGGGTAGTAAGACGCGGTGCTAATAATAATAATAATAATAATAATAACTATACGTTCCTACATACCACCTTAGTCTCCGTGTCCACCTATGTGGGAATAAAACTCTTGATGGTATGTTTGAGCTCACCGATGAAAGGATATTTCTTAGACTGGAGCCACACACAGTGGAATAAGAGCAATCATTAAAATTCTACATGGTTGTCAGCTTACAATCTAACTATATCGATCGATCAATCGATCGGCTGCCACCTGCTGGTGAAAGTAGTGCCAAACTCTGTGGATATAAAGTGTAATTGTTAACGAACCCTCCCACCGGCAGTTAATCTTAATTTTATTAACCGGAGCTGCCAATTTCCTCGTAGAAGTAACTCTTCATTTGTTTTCATGAGGCTGAGTTTACCCCGTTCCAAACCCATTGCGAGCCTGTTATATAAACCAAAAATACAGAGTTATTTTTGCGGCAAGGATAATTGAGCTCAACACAATTATTTTACACGAGAAAACTATTTGAAAGAAAATTACTTAGGCTTACGGAATTATTTCGTTTTTATTAGTATTCTATCAACTATTGACACCAGGTAAGTAAGTAATTATTTCATTAGAATAGCTGTAGAAAGTACATTTAGAGAATATAATTTGCACCTGATCGAATATCATGGTTTAAAAAACCATATTAAGTCATTGAAACAATATTTATCACTTTTTGTATATTTAAATATTATATATTAGATATATACATAATTATAATACAATTTTAAAAATTGAAATTTAGATGTATTGAAATATTTGAATATGCTTACAATGGAGATGTGTCAATTTTTATTTTATTTTCCATTACAGACTATTCAAAAATTGCTCTTAAATCTAATGCTATGAAATATTTATTCTTTCTTTTCAGATCCTAACTATTTTATAATATGAGAGACGCAGCATATTATCAGGCTTTTAACAGCTATTCAAATTGTAGATACATTTTTCTGATTCAATGACATGAATTTACGCTTATTACTTACTCTCTGGTGTTAGGTACTCGAAAATTCATTGCCACACTTACAAAAGTATACCACCTATCCTTATCTTGAGCTAGTTATATCCAGTCCACCTCATTAAACAATCTACCTCAGGTCCATTCTAATGTTATTCTCACATCTGCGTCCAGGTTTTCCCAATGGTCTCTTCCCACTGTGTTTGCCATTCAATACACTGAACGCGGTACTAAATTCTTCTATTCGCGCTGCATGTTCTTTATACCGTAGTCTAGATTACTTTATTATCCTAACAATGCCTTATGATGAGCACAGGGTATATAGATCATCATTATGATGTAATCTCCTCTAATCCTTGAGTACAGGGTATGTAGCTCATCATTTTGTAATATTCTCAACTCCCACACTAAAGTCATCTCTGTTTTGGAGGAAGTATTTTCATGTTTTGGAACACTTTAAATTTTTCTTTAGTCATGTAACACGTTGCACAACACACCACACCTCATGGAATATAAAATCACGAAATGAGCATGTAAAGTGGAACGTTCAAATAACGAAATCGGAACACTTGGTTATATTGCGTAGTAAAGCTGGATTTAATATGAACGCCGGAAAAGTCAGTAAGTAGCTAGCAGTTGTGTTAAGCAGACTGTGTATGTATCTGGTGAAAATATTACAGAACTCAACATCGCTAAAAAACGTTACAAAATTGCAAGATATATTTTAGATTCAAATAGTACTTTTTATAACAGCGTCTGTTAACTTACTTTACCTTAAATGTAATATTACCAATCCACGTGACAAATAATTTTTAACAATAACCACATTTATTTCTATGGTTTATATATTAAAATAATTATATTTTGATATTATATTTATACATCTAAACTCTTGTCGTTTGACATTTAAAAGTATTTTTGTATTAAAAACGGAATACCTCTTAAATAATAAATAGCATAATATTTCTCATTCAACATGGTAGTATTTACCAGCTTATTAGTGTTGTTTTATAGTTTTTACTAGAACCACGTCTTACTCTTTTCAGATTTTTTTTAGCACCTTGTCTTACTACCCTTTTAGGTTTATTATTATTATCATTATTATTTTAGCACCACGTCTACTACCAGTTCAGGTTATTTGAATTAATACTTATTACTCTACTGAGCTAGGGATGAAGAAGGTTGAATTTAGAGAAAATGTGTCCACAATAGGGTAGAAGGAGGGTAGAACACCATATAGGGGGAGGCGGGGTGTCTGAAGCCTCAATACACCCAACAGAGATTTGAACCCTAATCTCCCGGCTAGCATCAGTCTTTATCGCAAGAGTAACACCATTGACCATGCGGCCACTGAAACTCGGTTATCTTTTAGTTACAGCACTTATATATTATCTATCAAAAGTGACAGCTATAGATCATAAGACTTACCCCATGTACGTAAATAGGTAGCTCTAGTCACTTTTGTAACTGACCTTGCCCAGATTTCTACTATAGTTGGCAAAAACTGATTGTTTTTCCATTCAACCTAAGAAAAAATATAATATAAAGTCTAGTTTGAATGTATATTTGAGAGTTCCATGTTCATCATCACCATTTATTATTAGCATCGCGTCTTACTACTCGTTCGGGTTATACGCAATTACGCTAATGTGTAATGGTCGGATGATTGTGAGATGTAATGAAGGACCTACAGTTTAACATGGAATCCGAACCACGGTGGAGGCCTGGCATTCCTCACATTCACAAGCTATGGTTAATACACGTCTTGTCAGAGGTGAAGGAAGGGTTTGGCAATCAGATAAATCTGTGCCGGGACCAAGGATTGAACTCCGGACCCCATTACAGAAGTCCGACACCTTACCTCTAGACCACCAGATCACTCTCCATGTTTATCGATCGAAACCAAAAACGTAAACGTCACAGCCCTCAAACGAAGACAGCATAACCTGTTTCCGCACGTTAATCTCGCGTCCAGTCTCCGAGTACGTGACTCGTCAACGATTCACACCTAATCCATTCATGTTTTCTCTCAGTTTAGGTTAGCTAATTAGTAATGACTGAGATAAGTGCTGAAGCTGTCATGTACAACACTCTCATTCGATTCCGGTTGACGAGGACTTGTGACAGGGTTAGTTATCAGTTATAACGTTGGAGGGGAATCTAACTTAAATACGTTCTGACACGTTTTAAATTGGTAGTGATTTTATTAATATACACACAATACACATGAGTTCAAAATTCATATTAGCATGGTTATTTTAGAAATGCAGATTATTTCTTGATAGAGATTAAAAAAACATGTATTGTTTTAACTGCAAATATTTTAAAGAATATTAACTTATGAAATATTAAATTATACGTACACTACGTTTACCCTGAAATAATGAAAGCTTACCTTGACTGGTTCTGCTATGGTGGAGACGACCAATTATATGATCATACGGTAATATATAGAAGGTAAAACTGCTAAATTAAAAGAAATCGGATTATATATGATTTACTGTAGCTAGTCATTATTTAAGCAATAATAAACCAAATTACTTGTGTTCATCACTTTCAAGTATTTTTACTTTCTCTCTATCCTACAGGTAGAGAAGTATGGTGATTGTCAAAAAAACACTCAAGATTTGTGAATCTGAGTTTCATGACTCCCTGAATCCGACAAAGAGGTTTTTGTATTTCCGTCTGTCTGTCTGTACCTCCAACTAGAGCCTAAACTATTTTACAGATTGAGCTAAAGACTTTATATATAGGGTTTTCATAGGGTGGCCCCTAGGTATTTTTGGAATTTGATATCTACCCCTAAAATTAAGGGTAGTTTACTGAAGGGCAAAGAGAGAAAAAGTGGATTTTCTCAAAATCGGCTCTAACGATTTTTAATTAAATTTCAATTATAAACATTAATAAATATTCTAAACAAAATGGCTACTCTCAATATTTCGGCAAAATGGCTTAAGGGCTCCGGCCTGATGCGTAAATTAACATTTTTATAATATCTCCGAAACTATTTGATATATGAAATTACTTAGCATTACAAATATGTATATATATTTTTATTACAAATATTTTATTCGAAACATATTTTTATAAAATCAATAACTTTCAATATATACTCAATTATTTATATTTTTTAACTTTTTAGACATTAAAGTTTAAGTATTGCGACCGTAAAGAGAATCTAACCTGAAATGTTTATCGATGTTGACTTCTCATGACCCCCGAACCCTAAAAAAATGGTCTTTGTAATGCCGTCTTTCTCTATGTCTATTAAAACATAAATTAAGAGTAGTTTTATAAGGGGCGAAAAGAGAAAATAGGCTCTCTCAAAATCTGCTCTAACGATTTTGATTAAAATTCGTATCTAGGCGTTGATTAAGATTATAAATAAATTGGCTAGTTTCATTTTCCTATGAAAATGATTTTTAGGGTACTTTACAGAAGCGTTAATTTCCGTATCTCCACAACTATTTGAGATACTAAAAAACTTATAATTGCAAAATTGTAGGATATTAGAAATAAAAAATCTTATTTGACATATATTTTTATAAAGAAACCGTTTCTGAGATATTTGCAAATATATTAATACAATTTTGTGAGCTTTAGTTGTAAACAAATACTACTTAAGTTTTAAGGCGGGGTGCTAGTGAGCGCGAGTTTAGTGCATTAATTTTGCAGTTTTTATAGCACAAACATCTTTTGGACAAAATAAATCAAATATTTCTTCTATAGAAACATAGAGTTTTGTTTTCTGCACATGCTAATCTCAACAGTTGTTAAATATCTGTCATGAGCATGGCAGCAATTGGTGACAAACTTTTTAAATAAAGATAAAAGTTTGTCACCAAATGCTGCCATGCTCATGACAGATATTCAACAACTGTTGAGATTAACATGTGCAGAAAACTAAACTCTATGATTCTATAGAAGAAATATTTGATTTATTTTGGCCAAAAGATGTTTGTGCTATAAAAACTGCAAACATACTGCCCTGAACTCACGCTTACTAGCACAATTCTCCAATGCCATAGAGATATTAAATATAAGTAAGTATCTAAAAAAGTATTTTATTTTTCCTTAAGTGGACAAAGATGCGCCTCTTTTCTCATTGATTCTATATCATTGTATATTATTTTATTCGTGTTCTTATGTGGAGTGGTGATGATACAATGAATATTAATCCGTTCAGAAATCTTACGAGTTTATAGAAAGAGAGAGAGAGTCTGTGTGGTGCACCGTACCATTTATTTCTTAATATAAACGAAACCAAAATAGTTAAAATTTATTTTTTCAAACCAATATGTTTTGATTAGTGTATATTCAAAGCATGTCATGTTATTTACTACGATTAAAATGGTATCTAACTGAATAATTTATATATATATAGTTTAGTTTTAAAAATATTGATTAGCACATATTTGTTAGTTGTTTAAAATAATTATGATAATTGTAATATAAGTTTTAACAAATTGAACATATAAATCTATCGTAATTTATAAATGGAATTACTATAATGTAAAATAATCAATTTTATTTGATAATTTACCATTTATATATTTAAATTAATAGAAAATGATGATTAAATAGCAAAGCAGCCTTAAAACTTTATTGAAGTATGATCTTGAACACGGAACGGTTCCTGAATAGCTCAATGTTTAGATTATTGTCATCATCATCACCATTATTATTATTCACAGCATCCTACTACCCGTTCAGGGCGATACGCACTTACGCTAATGTGTAATGGTAGTGTGATGAGATGAATGGAGGACTTTAAACTTAACGTGGAATCCGAACCACGGTGGAGGCCTGGCATTCCTCACATTCACAAGTTGTGATTAATACACTTCTTGTCAGAGGTGAAGGAAGGGTTTGGTAATCAAATAAATCTGTGCCGGAACCGAGGATTGAACCCCGAACCCCCAGCACAGAGTCCGTCACCTTACCTTTAGACCAACCGGTCACCGAGCTAACCTGAAGTCAAAAGTTGTTTTTTCAATTAAGACATTAATTAGTATGCACTGTTCCTTTTTAGTTGTTTACCAGCTTTGGTTTTCATCTGGCTTATCGGGATATCTGCATTCAACTGCGCTAATGGGATAGGGGTGAGTAAAATAGTATTTAGAGGAAATGTGACCGCATGCTTAAAGGGAAAGTAAGCACCGATATTCAGGAAAGCTACGCTCAGTACACCTTCCCGGGAATCGAGTCCCAACCTTCCTATAGAGAGAAAACCATTTCTATAATTTAATTTTAGTTTAGTTTACCTGATTGCCGATGTGGGTTGCGAGTTAATACAACCATTGTTTGACAACCGGTGATGGCTAAAACAATATTATTCAATATAATGTATTAATATATCGGGTGATCCATTTTGAAAAACAATTCCTTTTTTTGTCTAGGTTGATGTGGGAGGACATAAAGGAAGAGTTAAAGAATTATTACCATAGTTTTTACTACCAAAATGATAAGGACAACATAAATTAACTTTTTTTTTTGATCGCCGCGTCTTACTACCTGCTCAGGCTATACGCACATATGATAATTATTTTTCTAATGAGTTAGGGATGAATAAGGAACCATTTTAAAGTTAGCCTACACACATTTGCGTGAAGGGGAATGGGAAACCACTTAGTAAAAAACACCCTCAGTAGACCAGACTGGGGATTCAAACTGAAATCTCCCCATCTTAAGCAGGCAAGTCTAACACAAGAGTGACGCCATAGACCATTCAGCCACTGAAGATATTGCTTCGGATAAGTAAGTTTATCTTAATTTTCTAGGCATAACTAATTCAAAAGTTCTTTAATATTTATAGTAACGATCTTTGAAATCGAACAAGATTTTTCCTCTTTATTTAAAAAGTTTCTTTTCAAATGTCACTTTCATGACAGATATTTAAAAACTTTTGATATCAATTAATAAATGTAGAAAATAAAACTAAGCTACTGAACTATTATTTTATTTACTTTCACCATAATCATTATGATAAAATAAATGTAAAACTACTAGATTTAACTAGCTTTCCCTTACATATCATAATCTTAAGTGATCTAAACTATTTTACAATAATATTTTATTCTAAAAAAATCACTTTTATTATGGATCGAGTAACAGTCTACATGATGTCGTAATGCACAAGATTTAAGTTAAGCTTTAATACACTAAACATTCCAGCATATAATTTTCATTTATAGCTCGCTTGGATAAATCTCTCATTTCCCTTTGTTTCAAACTAAATTAAAACTTTAGGCTATTTTCTGCCACCATGTTCTGTGAAATAAAGACAGAAAAGGATGAGTATCCTATATTTCCGCCACAATGAATATATTTTAACCATCTCGTAACATTCCAAATTCACGACAGTATGGAACTGGTAAAATTATTAGAGTTACTTAGCCAAGCCTATTAATTTAAATGCTAGGTAGGCACTAGTAAAATAGTTGATTCTGACATTAAATTTATATTTAAAATAAACAAGTTAAATGTAAAAACACATTTATAATTACAAATAATTAGTTAGGTTGGATATACTAAATTATTACAGATGAATAAAAACAACAAATCTAAATTAATATCGACATTTGCAAAATAACTTACAAAATAAATTTTGAAAACATATGACATAAATAAACAATTTTATTGAAATGTGAGTCATCAAGAGTTTAAATAATAAATTACTACCCACACCACTGATCACGTGGAAAATGGCGTAAGTTTATCGGTTAACGGGCAAGTTCGTAACCAGGTCGTTTATTTTGAAATGTTTTCCCCCTAAATATTCACCTTTCTCATTCCACGCAAATGCGAGAATATCGTACAACCTTGTCATCGAAATAATTACCCTCGTGAAGAAAATGTAGTTTATGCATAGCGAGTTGTACATTTTTAAATAAAAAACCTAATATAAAGAAGAGAATAGATGTCGTAAAAAAATTAAAATACTTATTTACTATTGCTAGGTCAAAGTTCAGCTGCATGGGAGTTTAACCCTTAAAATAACAGAAAATTATTTTTTAGATTCTTAGCCTCTCTTGTTAAAAAAACTTAACTGACCACATTGACGAATAGGTTATATATTTATCATGTGTGTTTGAATGAGATGTGTGCTAGAGCCTGGATATCCTTTAATCTTTTCTCTCTCTCTCTCTCTCTCTCTCTCTCTATATATATATATATATATATATATATATATATAATATTTTAGCACCGCGTCTTACTACCTGTTCAGGTTATAACGCTTTAAGTACAATTATGCTAATGGATTAGGAATTGGAAAGGTTTAATTAGAGGAAGTGAACCCGCATTTGCGTGGAGGTCGATGGGAAAACCATTTAGGAAAAGCTACCCCCAATTCACCCGATCGAGATTCGAACCTCGATCTCCCCGTCCTCAGCAGTCGAGATAAACACGAAAGCGCGTTAGCCAACTACGCCACCGAGGCGGGTCCCTTTAATCAATCAAGTTTTTAATAATTCTTTAATTTTTAACCGTTGGGTACACTAGGATCATTTTATTTACAATTTTATATATTACTAATATGTGGCACACTTGTTTGAGATTCTTTAATAAATTATCTTACTAAGACAATTGTGAGAGTTCTGGTAACATACTATTGACCGTTGAATGGATATAAAAGTATTAGTTATTATAATAGAAATCACGTATTAATAGTGAAAAATATTAAATACTATAGACCATCAAAAATTTGCTCCACGTGATTTAAATCTTTAGGTTCGTAATATTTTAGGTAACATTTAAAATAATATCAAATTTGGACTTTCAATTTTCCCTTAGGTCTGAGTAGATTTGTAATCGATTCTTTTTCAAGACTCATTGTTAGATTAATTTATCTTATTAAAGAATAAAAACAACTGCAACCTAAAAGGTAATCACTAATTAGCTATACGTTTCAGAAAATAAATCACCTATTTTAAAATGTATAAAAATGTGTTTATTTTTAGTTTAAGAACTGCCAACCATGCGAGATTTATTTTATTTATTATTAAGTTTATAAAGAAAACAATAATGTTAGATTTCCAAGTTAAATTTGATGGAAAAATGCTCCCAATTAACTGAACCCATCCCCAAATATATATTTAAAAAACTCTGTGTGAACCACAAATGATATCCTCCCAAGACAAAATTAATTCTTTACTTAGAATATCTTTCTATCGTACAACATATTATTTCAAAATGATTTGTATTTTGTGTGATTGTGTGTGTGTTTGAAAATGGCAAGAAAACCAACAAAGGTAAGAAGAGGAAACTCTTAAAAGTTTGACATACAAAGGAACCACATCACTTTGACAACACAAGAGAGAGAATCCTTCAAAGAAGTTGTTTTTTGTCAAAAGGAAACTGAAAAATTTAACTTTTCTCAACTGCTCAACGTCCCACACCTAGCCGTTATCGGAAAAAAAAAAATTTGAGCTCTGTTTTTCACATCTCAATGATCCCCTGAAAATTCTTCTGTATACACTGTAAGTGGTCCTAAATATTTCTTATGAATTCGGAAAAATGCAAAGACATCACACTCGAAGAGTTCATTGGGTGTTGAAGTAAATTACAGGGAACTCTTTATGTACAGTTTAATTTCACTAGGAATAATCTTATTTTACTCTAAAAAAAACTTCATGACGTGAGTCCACAATCTAAGTAGCCCCATGGCTTCTTTGGTGCTGACTGAAACTCACAGCTGACTTCTGACAGTCAAAACATTTTTACTGTCAAAAGTGACAGCTGCTAGATACAGTTTTTGCAGATCATCTGGTTCGGCGTAGGGATACGTATTTTGGTCTGGTAACTTTTTAAAGCTAAATCAAGTCAGTGCACCAAAGAAGCCATGGGGTTACTGTAGCTGTACTGACCTAGAGTTGATAGAGCCAACACTTGCGGATAAGGGTGTCATGGGTTCAACACAATGAACCCATCGGTCGTTAATCTTAGTTTTATAGACCGGAGCCACTTTTTATCATATTCAAATATACCCCGAATTTGTTGGAAAAACAGTAGTGAAAATTAAAACATATTTATTTGAAGACGGCATTGATAACATTTTACATTGTTGACTGTGTTATTCTATTGGTAGTGATAATATCTTTCGAAAGTGACAGCTGCAGATTACATGACTTTATGTATGAATATATTAAAATTGTTTTAGTAGCTTTAGTAAACAGCTTCAACTGTTCTTCCTACCAAAATCATAATTTAGCTCCTCATTTGAAGGGCTGGGAAAAAACACGATAGCCATTATTTTATGAAGAGAAATGTGTTAGCAATGATTCTGGTAGCTTACCTCTACTTGAATTATAAGTTGTTTTTAAGTTAATAGTTATATAGATGAATATTTTATCTTTTATAACTAGATTTTAATATTTAATATATATATCCAAATAGGGTTCGACACTTTAGCTCAGTTAGTAGCGTATCTTCCTACTGAGTTAAGGGTCCGGGGTTCGATTCCCAGCAGGGCCAAAAATTGCCATTAATGAAAATATGCGTTTACCTTTCACATTGATAAATTAACGGCCAGGGACTTGATGTTCTGCTTTTACTACTCTTGAGATAGATTATAAGACATATTAAGCTGTGAAAGGTCTAGCAAGCTGGTAGTGAAAAATATATGGCTGGAATAAAAAAAACTGATAGGCTGGAAATAATAATGGATGTGAAACATGTTTAAATACTGAATATATCCCATTTAGCTATTAGGGCTATCATATATCTGCCCTGATTCCCTAATTTGTCCTTAAGAGGCCCAGTTTGTCCCATTTCAGGCCCAATGTTTAGATAAAGATCTTGGAAGTACCGGGAATCAAAATTGGAACCTCTGGATCTCTAGTCAGAATTTCTGACCACTAGACCACAATAGACTATTGAAATAAACGTATCTGCTTTTACGCATTCATACGTAAAGTCATGAAATCTCAATTGTCCTTTGATTGGTATCTATAAAATAACCCTAATGATATAGTAAAATATCATCAATATTGACTGAAGAAAACGTTACATAGAAGACTCACCACCAATTGGTTTGAGTAGTGTTTTTTTTTACGTTCATCACCTCATACCATATGGGTTATCCGTATATTTACACTAAATCATATTTAGCACCACGTCTTACTACCCATTCGGGTTTATACGCTTTTAAGTACTAACTACGCTAATGGATTGGGAATTGGGAAGGTTGAATTAGAGGAAGTGAACCCGCACTTGCGTGGAGGGAGAGTGGAAAACCATTTAGTAAAAACCACCCCAGTTCACCCGATCGAGATTCGAACCTCGATCTCCCCGTCCTCAGCAGTCGAGCTCAACATGACAAGCGCGTTAGCCAACTACGCCACCGAGGCGGGTGAAAACACTAAATAAATTGGGACAAGGATAGTAAAATTTAAATGGAATGTACTCACATTCTTTTTTGAAAGAGTGAAAGACACTATTTAGAGGAAAAAAAGACGCAATATTCACGTTCGGTATTCAAATCTGACCTTCCTATGACTGTAAAACTAAACATCGAGTGGTTGATGGCCACCAATGTAGCTCAGAGCCAACCGATTGGCCATAAGCAACGCTGTAATTTTTTCCCCACATATTCCAGATAGTTTTTTTTTATGAATTTCTGTTTTATTTTATCATCATAGATTCATTCTAAAATTCTTGCTGTGGTCAAATGTTTTTTTAGAATTCATGTGACGACCGTGTTTGACTGTGTATGGGTCTCTCTTGCTTATTTCTCTAAGAGCTCTTGCCGTTGTGGAGCGGTGCTTCATCTATTTTGTAGTAGCAAAAACGACCTGCGTACTTGGATGGGGGAGGAATGATATTGCCAACCGTTAGGTTGGTACTGCACACATTTTAGATTTCTTGTGAGTGGTTGTGTGCGAGTAGTTCTTTTAAACAAATTGACTATTTTCTCCACCATGTCACAAAATAAAGAGTAGAATAATACAGCTTTATATTTATTTTGACAAACCACATAGAGAAAATTAAGGAACACTACCTGATTAAAATAAATAAATAAAGATAACCATATTTATGACAAGTATAAGTGCCCGGGTTTGACCGTGATAACCACGCAATGTGACTCAAAGTAACACTTTTCTTTGTTTCAAACTGGACAACAAATAAGATCTTCATTTGATATTTTTGGGCTTAGATTTTTTTTTTAATCCATCCAAAAATATAAAATTAAAACATTTAGGTGTTCATGTTTGAACACAGGAGCTACTAGTTTTAAAAAATCAGCTATATGCGGAAGATATCACGCAATTCCTATGACAGACAAACTTAATTTTATCATTATAGATAAATTGAAATTATATTCAAAAAACAGTAGGTATATTTTAAAAAGAGAGTTTAAAATAGCTTGAAAATAAGTAGCCTAAATATTAAAAAAATACATTATTTAATGTATGTTACTGATATTTAATTTAGGGAAATATTTGGCATAATGTACATGAAATTTATAACTTTGCTCCAGACTATACAGTTTCCATGGTAACAGTGTTTTACGGTGACCACTTCAAAGGGAAGCAGGAAAAAGGAGCAAGAATCGAATATACATTTTTTCTCTATACAGAAGGAGAAAGTCGATTGAAGAAACGAGGAAAATAAGCTTAGATAATACATTGTGAATCTACGTGGGCGGTATTGAAGGAATTGATAAAATTAACCTCAGATAGCTTTTAAAGTAGTGTAAAAAAATTGTACTTTATAATTATTTAGTTTAATATCAACTAAATAAAATTTTTACTATTTTTACTAACACTTATAATAACAAATTAACTGAAATTTGATATTTTTCTTTACATGGTATAACGAGTATTTTAATAATAATAATAATTATTATTATTATTATTAGCACCGCGTCTTACTACCCGTTCGGGTTGTACGCACTTACGCTAATGTGTAATGGAAGGGTGATTGTGAGATGAAATGAAAGACCTACAGTTTAACGTGGAATCCGAACCACGGTGGAGGCCTGGCATTCCCCACATTCACTAGAGTATATTAATGATTTTGTAATTATATAGAATGGTATTCATATTTTAAAGCTCATCTAGTATGGCTTGTTGATGACGCAGAGGTCTAGGTTCAAATCCTGGCAAGGAATAATAAAAAATGCTCCATGATGACGTCCCACAATAGTCATAATGATCGAGTGTCTGCAGTTTGTGGGCGAAGATAGTGCGAACTTATACTAATAGTATCATGCGGTCAACACCACAAACACTTCAGCCATTAATCTCAGTTTTCTAGACCAAGTTTGCCACGTTTTCATTAAAATAATTTCACATTTGTCCTCACGATACTGAGTTGACCCCGTTCCAGACCTATTGCTTAACAGAAAATCTGGAATTACCGGGGATAGAACCCGGTACCTTTAAATCTGTAGCCAGGAACTCGGGGCCAGTAATAATATTATTATTATTATTATTATTATTATTATTAGCACCGCGTCTTAATACACGTTCGGATTATACGCACTTACGCTAATGTGTAATGGTAGGGTGATTGTGAGATGAAATGGAGGACCTACAGTTTTACGTGGAATCCGAACCACGGTGGAGGCCTGGCATTCCCCACATTCACAAGCTGTCCTGTCAGAGGTGAAGGAAGTGTATGGTAATCAGATAAATCTGTGCCGGGATCGAGGATTGAACCCCAGCCCCCAGCACAGAAGTCCAAAACCTTACCCCTAGACCACCAGGTCACCCAACGGGTAGTAAGACGCGGTAATATTCCCTTTTACCGTAATTAAAATACGCATATACTAGAGAGGTAGTAAGATGGGGAGAAATATAACATGATTGATTTGATCGCAATATTAAGTTTAGGATATTATTTTGTACTTCCCTACATTAATAAGTACACAAACCTCACATCGATGGGAATGCGAACTAAGACAATTCATCATCTCTGGTTTATCGATGACGGGCAGGTTGGGGTTTGAATCTAGGCCAGCCATTTTGATGTTTTTTTTTACTTGGCTGTTTTCTAATCTACCACCACGTAAAGTTCCTCTAATATTATACTATTCTCCTTCATACCACATTTGCGAAAAAAAAAGGTCATATACCGTGTGGTAGTAAGATGCAGAGCCCAAGTACCTAATTAAAAAGGAATTGGGTTTCTATGGGAGTTAATGCTACTGGCTTCCTTATTTTTAGGGAATCTCTTCAAAATAATAATATAATAATATAATATAATTAGAAATCAGATAAAAACACGAAATAATTGATAACATTTTATTTTACATATTTTTTATAGGCTTTCAAATCTAATTTCCACCCTCTCACCAACTGCAACAGATCCAAATTTGAGGAGTTAACAATATAAAAAATAGCACTGCGTCTTACTACCCGTTTGGGCTATAAGCCTAAGTACTAATTACTCTAATTGGTTAGGAATTGGGAAGGTTGAATATGAGGAAGTGAACCCACATTAGCGTGGAGGGAGAGTGGAAAACCACCCAGTTCACCCGAGGGATATGCGAACCTCAATCTCACAGTCATCGTCAGTCTAGTCTACTGCGAGAGTAGCGCCTTAAACCATGTGGCCACCGAAGTGGGCTACTACTACACTACTAACTACTACTACTATCTGTTAAGGTTATACACTAATTACTCTAATCAGTTAGGATGACAAAGGTTGAATTTAGAGAAAGTGTATCCACATTTGTGTGGGGGAGTTTGGAAAACCATTTTGGAAAACCCCCTTCAGTTTACCCGACCAAGATTTGAAACTCGATCTCCCTGTCATCTGCAGTCTAGTCTGTTGCGAGGGTGACGCCTTAGACTATGTAGCAAGCAGGTAACTTTTATTTCAAGTCAATAATAATTCATTTGGTTAAGTGTGCTGAAGTCATTTATATAAATAACTAGGTAAACCTTTTACCTGCATCTGACAGTTCCATTTATTAAGACTGTGAAAAAGTACGGCCTCTATCCAAAGTGACACGCCAACAAGATGTCTCGAAACGTATTGAAACAAGTAGGGGGTCTGCAGATCCAATTTGATCATGTGCCTTCTAGAGCCTGAATCAAACCGTCTCTAGATTTGATTTGATTTAAGATTCAGGCATATAGTCAATACGAAATATCAGTCGTATTGTTTTGCGCGTTTTAGTGTAGGGTGAGTATAGTTTTACCATCAAGATCCAGGCCACCATTAAAGTCTCACTCACGCTCTGAATTAAATCTTATTATTAAGCGTATTAGATTTTTTTTATTCTTAAGAAAAATTAATAATATTTTAAATAGACTGTACACTGTATACTGATTTTAGTATGTAGGCCATTAACTAACACGTATTTTTTTGAACACTTAACTAATTATACCTTATTTTCATTATAGTTCAACCTCGTTAAGATTCTCGGTTTTATAACTTTGTTGTTTCTTCTTTGAAATGGGAAATAATTTTGAAAATTGAATGAAGCAACAACAAGGTAAGAGTGATCTCGTTACCTAAACTTTCCTTGACAGTAAATTGATTTAAAAAGTTTGCTTGGAGAAAAACAAGAAAGGGGGGGGGGGAAATATTTGTATCTTACGCTGGAGGCGTTTTAACAAGTTTCGAAAATTATGCATTGACTTTACAAGACTTTTTTTTAACAGGGTGCTAACTCATATGTTCAAGCATACACATATGTACTGGTTACGTTAAAATAGTTAAGGTCGATGGAGGTTGAATTCAGCTTAAATGTACACACATTTGCGTGAAGGAAGAGCTAAAACCATTTGGGATGAACCCCACTAGGTATACCCGACAGATTCAAACTTTGTCTCCCTGACATCGGCAGTTTAATTTATTGCTAGAGTAACGTCTTAAACTATGTGGTCACTGAAGCATGTAGAATTCTATCCATCACATAAAAAGACGTTATTTTAATCTGTCCGAAATTTTTAAAGTATTTATTAAAATATAATATCCACGCATCAGTAGACACGCTACCTCGTTTGTTCTGGTTTTATCTGTAATAGTAAAGTCAGGGTTCAAATCCAGCTGGGTGAACTAGGTTTTTTTTACGAATTGGTTTTTAAATCTATAACTAGGTAAATATAGATATAATTCTTTATAATTGCACGAGTCATACGGTCACATATAGTCCTTGGCTTTGATTCTAACTGGCTTATGTACGGCTTTTATCGTTCTCGATAAATGTGGGTTATTTATTGATCGACGCAAGATTATGATGTATTGTATTCGGATACCAGGTCTACCTATCATACCTATATACCTATCATAGCAATATTAAATGTGAGCTTTTTTTCTTTAGCCCCACGCTCGGGTTATAAGCTTCTATACTAATTACGCTACCGGATAACAATTAGGTAAATAATTTTATAGGTTTGACACCAAGGTTATTTAAAGGAACGTAAGAGATAACCATCTGTGTGGTTGAGGATAGGAAATGTGTTAAATAACAGAAAATTTGGTTAATCTTCTTGAATTTTTCACATTCATAAATATTTTTAAATTTTATATTGCAATAGATATCCTTGGTTTAAAAAATGATCATTTTAATAAATCTTTTGTTAAGAGTAAAAATCATTATAACATTTGCTTTAGCACTTAGTATTAGGAAATCTAGGTAAGTAAAGATTAAAAATATTACTAGATAAAGCCATTATTCAAGAATAAAAAATTGATAGCATTTCATTACATACACTGAATTCCATGAAAATCCATTTTGTTAATAGCGCTAATCTATTCTAAAGATAATACATTACACATGATGTGATGGATTAAATATAAATATATCCACATAATTTAATGTATATATTTAGTATATGTTTGTTCTGCATATTTGAATACATTTAGTTTACATATTTTACTATAGAATAGATAAACAAGATTATTATTCATAGCTAACCTAAAGATATGTTTATTGTTAGAATATTGTAATGCGTCAACATTAATTTTAACATCTCTAGAGTGAGTTATTATATATATATTATTATTTATATATATATATATATCAGGCAGAAAAGCGCAGGCAAATGAGAACGTTGAAAAAAACTGCCATGATTCAATGTTTTTGACCATGGTTGGTAGTTGCAAAAGTTGGTGAATTTTTAAATATAAAACTAAATGGATGAAAAATATAAAACAACCATAAACACACTGTTGTCCAAACAAAAATCAAAATTAACATCGTTCCGTTTGTAGTTAAAAATAATAATATTCTATATTACAGAAGTTTTTTCACACGCTTAGATGCATCTTTTATAACTCTCTACTTTATGAAATTTCATGTTTTCTGTGAAATTATGATTATAAAAAAACACAAATATAAGTTTTTACGGTCTATAGTAGTAAAAATATAAATATTTTATAATCTACTATACTAATTAATGCACATATTAATTACGTACATTTATTTATTAAGTAAAGGCAATAATACTCTTAGTAAATATATTTATAATTTAATTGAATACATTTCCGATTACGTATTATATTAATGGTTTTAGTGACGAATTCGTTTCATAATTTCCTTTGAGCTTTCATACTTTTTAAAGCTATAATATCTTAGCCGATTTTGATTTTTAAATAGGACTAAATTATACACTACAACACGATATCTAAAAATATGTATATATTCACGGTTATTCAGAACTCCAACGGCAACCTCTTACAGGTTGTACGAGGTGAGAAAACAAGTATTTCTACGCGATCAACTTGGGGTCAACGATGCCAAATGGCGTATTATGAGACGAAAAAGCTGCCACTGTATGGACCTTGGGGGTAGGCAACTCATCAATCCTCAGCACATGATAAAAAAATGGAGGTGTAAACCATGACTAGCAACAGGCATTGAAATGACTGACTACAGGTACCCATAAAGAATGGCTGATTCTTTCAAAGACATAGTTGTGTTGACCCTGACAAGTGTCGTATTTGAGATCTCAAGAGTCATTTTGAATGTCCGAATGGAAGTGCTACGTTGGGGCCATAGTTTGAATCGGAGAAGGGAGCGACGGGGGTGCCTTTGTTGGTTTGCATGGCTTTCCGCACGTTTTGACCACCCCCTAGGTGAATATATAGCCAACTTTGACGTACACTACATGGAAGTTCTTGTATTGTTACTCCGCAAGCACGTATAAGTTGTGTGTGTAGTTTTGAATAATCCTGTAAATCTCACAAAAACTTAGTTTAAAACTTCAGTGATAATGGTAATGAAAGTATAGTTAAGTAAGAAATTTAATTAAAGATTTATCCATGTCATGGCATCAGAATGTTAGACTTATTTCAAACTGATACATACAATAAAACATATCTGAAAAATGTACTTAACCTTTAACATCCGTATACTAACATCTGTATAGTGTGTGAGTTAATTGCAAATGTATAATTACCTTGGAAAATAAAAAAGACTTTTTTAAGATAATAATAATAATAATATTTAGCACCGCGTCTTACTACCCGTTCGGGTTATACGCTTTAAGTACTAATTACGCTAATGGATTAGGGATTGGAAAGGTTGAATTACAGGAAGTGAACCCACATTTGCGTGTAGGGAGAGTGGAAAGCCATTTAGGAAAAAACCACCCCGTTCACCCGACCGAGATTCGAACCTCGATCTCCCCGTCCTCAGCAGTCGAGCTAAACACGACAAGCGCGTTAGCCAACTACGCCACAGAGGCGTGTCTTATTTAAGACAAAAAAACATAATTACAGCAGTCGATAACGATAACGCTTTAAGGCTGGTATGAACATTTTATTTCCTACCCTAGCTTATGAGGCTAACGTAGTTAAGTCGGCCATTATGTGCCCTGGAACCATGTCACATGATGAATACGACAGAGTAGGACACCCGGAAAACCCGAACACAACAGAAACTTCCCTCCCCTTCTCTTCTGTAACTCTCAATCTACCCTGTTTGCTGGTCCCACTACTACCCGCCACACACACACACACACATACACTAGGGGGTTTGGAACCATGGCTTCCACACAACACTACAAGTTAGTAATCTGCAACTGGTGCTGTGTGTTCCAGTACTCTACTAAACGGTTACCGGGGTTGGTAAACACGTTTTTTTTAAATATATCTTTTTTACCTTTCAAAGTGAGAGATTATATACATAATTTATCCAAAACAAGGTCCTGTATACAATTTTAGCGAATGGTGATACTAATAAATATTTTTGTATTAGAATATTCATCTTCTAAAATTATCACTATTATTAGCACCACGTCTTACTACCCGTTCGGGTTATACGCACTTACGCTAATGTGTAATGGTAGGGTGATTGTGAGATAAAGGGAAGGGACCTACAGTTTAAGGTGGGATCCAAACCACGGTGGAGGCCTGGCATTCCACACATTCACAAGATGTCTTGTCAGAGGTGAAGGAAGGTTTGGTAATCAGATAAATGTGTGCTAGTCCGAGAATTGAACCCTGGACTTCCAGCACATAAGTCCGACACCTTACCCCTAGACCGCCAGGTCACCTATCTATTAAAACTCACCCGCTTCGGTGTCCATGTGGTATAACGCGCTACTCTTGTATTGGACTAGACTGTCGAAGACGGGGAGGTTGGGGATTAATCCCGATCAGGTGCACCGAGAGTGGTTTTTCCTAAATGGTTTTAGACTCTCCTTTCACGCAAATGTGCGTGCAATTCCTCTCAATTAAACCTTACTAATACCTATACCATTAGTGTTATTAGTGCGTAGGTGTATAACCCGAACGGGTAGTAAGACGTGGTGCTATGATAAAGTTAATATACGATTTATATAAGTGGTACTATACCACTGGCTGGATAAAAAATCAAACATTTATGTATAAATAATTACTTTAACGAAGAATAAGAGTCATAAACACAGCCAATTTGCAATTTAGACTTTAGTAAAAATTTTGTAGTAAAATTATTGTGAAATAGTATTTATTTGTATAACCTAATATATGATAAACGTGATATGAAATTCTTGCTTCACAACTAAATTTTCTATAAGCTTCTATTTTTTAGACTAAATTGATAATATGATATCTAAAAGTACATTACAAACCAAATATATCACTGTTTAGATAAGTCTGTAAAGTGAACGTTTAATTTTAATCTACGTCACCAGATTAATGTTTAGGACGATACTTACATATATGTGGGAATCCTTTAAAAAAATATACGTGTCTGTAATATTTACTTTAACACTAGAGAAAATTGGTGAAAAAATAGATGAATGGAAAAAAAACCTAGTGTGTGTATGGTGTGTGTGTATATAATATATATATATATATATATATATATATATATATTTATATATAATTTAAATGTGTAAAATTAATTTAAATTCCTATTAAAATCATCTAGTATAAAATATACTCTTTTAGACACGGGAGTTTATAATACAATAATCTCAAGCTCTTAGTGCAAAGTAAAATATTCATGTAAAATAGACGTTACAAGACATTAATAACCCATGAATATGTTCTTTGTATCTTAAGAAATTTCTTATCAGTAAAGTAGTCCACTAAATTTGTATTTAAATAGAGTCAGTTTTATGGATAAAAAAATCCCAATTATATTAACATTTAAATGTTTTTATGAATGTATATTAGCTTATATATATATATATATAGCTTATATAATATATAGCTTAATATATATATGCTTTATATATATATAGTTATATATATATACTTTATAATATATAGTTATTTATATAGCTTATATATATATATACTATATATTATATATAGCTTATATTATAGTTAAATATAGCTTATAATATATAGCTTATATAATGCTTATATAATATATATATCATATATATATATATAAATATAATAATACATGTTTTATATATAATAATTCAAATTTTAGCTATTGATAAACTTCCCTATACATTTCTATGAAAAATGCCAATTAATTAATAATCTGTATTATTTAAAATATCATAATAAAACTATATTAGTATATCAATTAGCTATAAATCAAATCCATAAAGTTTTATTATTTATTTAACCAACTATTCAAAATCATGTTAATATATTAAACATTTATCGACCAATATTAATCTATACAGTAAAATTTGGCGTTGTGTTTTATAGAACAATTTTTATGTGCATGTCAAATTACGGAAAATTGTCTTACATTAATTCTTATAGCTAACCTTCTCAGAGTGCATTGATTTGTTTCAAGACTTTTATTTGGCTTAATTTGTCCCAAAGAGTGTATAAGCAAGTTATTAAAATTTCTATGAAACTGTTCTGAAAATTAATAAAGTCAAACCTTAGTTGGTATATTTATCATACGAGGTATTTTTTCATCACCGCGTCTTACTACCCATGAAATTAAATGAATAAAAAACTAAACAATAGTATGCGTGTAGAATTATCCATAATAATGAATGGTTTGAAACCTTTAAAATACTACTTTAATTACTAGCTTGTCCCTGTAGCTATACATTATAAAAGTTAAACCAATGAGCTAATAATATATTTTTTTAATAAAATTCTACCAATTAGCCCAGTGAGTAAAACTAATTTATTTATTCAGATACATAAAGCAGCTTGTATTTAAATCAAGCGTTACGTAATGATATATTAAAACCCTTTCCTATCTAGTAAAGAAAATAGGGCATGAAAATATCTGAATATCTGTTCAAATATTCAACTGTTTCCAGCCTGTGGCCGGGTCAGTTTTTTTTTTCGAGCCATATATTTCCCACCACCGGCTTTTCATAACTTCATCAACCTTATAATTTAACTTGACTAGGACAGGCACAAAATAATGTCCCTGAAAATAATTAATCACTGTGAGACGGTAAACCCACAATCCACCAATGAAAGATTTTTCAGCCATGCCAATAATCAAACCTGGGAACCTTAGTTCAGTAGACAGACACGCTACTAACTGAACCAAGGTGTCAAATTGTTTCATAGTTACACATAATTAAACTAAGTCATTTTGAATGTATTAAAATACTCACACATGCAAGCCTTTACACGAGAATTACTGTATAGACAACAAAGCTCGAAGCCGCCTCACAAACTCGACACCCCTTTCAGGTGTCTAGTTACCCAAACAGACCCCCTTTTCAGCCCTCCCTTGAATACCTAGCAACACCACAAATCTCTCTCTCACCCCTCCTCCAGACCCTGAACATATCATGTAGCTCTCCATAGTAGGGGCCCACAGTAATTACAGCGAACTCAACGCACCTTTTAATCCCGCTAAACAACAAGTATATTCAGTCAAATAAAACTGCGCTCACTTGACAATATTATTGTCACCATGCGCGTTGATGGGAAATTTCATCACAACCTCGCGTAATTAGGAGATTTTTTTTTACCCCTCCTTCAATCCTAGCTACGGTATTGTGAGCTGCATGCACTGATAACTATTATTGTTCATATCACGTGTCCATTTCCTTCTTTAGTGACATAAAGGGACTTCCAGTATAATAAATTTTGAGTAAAAATAATTTATTCGAGGTATTTAAGGCGCACTTTTTGAACCGACTGATTATATAGGAACACGAGAATTTCTATGAGCGGGAAATTCAAAAGACTATCAAATTTCCGGGAAAGGTATTTTTTTCATGCCTACTAGGATTATTTTTTACATGCCTCAATCGACATGGGACCAAGGCTTTACTTCCCATCCGAAGGAATTTGTGCTACGGATTTTTTTTTTTACTCCTCAATAACAATCAATTGACCCTGACTAGGTTTGAGCCCACGGACAAAGAGTCCTAAGTCCTTTACCCCAATACCACCACCGTTGATTTGAGTGAAAAACATATATATATATGTGTAGTCAACATGAGAAAAACGTCACTGCAAGTATCTTACAAGCGTTAAAAATGGACCGGTTTCGCTAAAGGACTGGATTTCAAACTGTGGTCTGCAAACGAGACCATATGGGAAAAAATGAATTTCTGTGTAAAAGAGCTATATAGTATAAGGCTTACAGACTAGGTCCACAAGTGTCAACAATATTTTGTACAAGTATTATTAATGCATAGTAAACAAATCTAGCAAAAATTCTTTTACTGCTTTAAAAACGCGTACATTAATATAATATTAGGTTTTTGCAAAGGGGAAGATGGGTGACCACATACGTATCTATCTCTTACAAAGTGGTCCACCAATTTATTAAACGCTTGTCACGGGATCATTAAATGCATTAAATAATTATCAAGTGATCCGCATGTAAACTATACGTTTATCAAGTGGCCCGAAAATTGTGAATGCTTAACAAGGTATCCACAAAATGCATTATTAGTTCATCAATTGGTCCAAATATGCAAACAAAAAAGATTTATCAAGTTATCTTCGAATGCATTAAATGCTCATCAAGTGATACACTTATGCATTAGAGGCTTCAAGTGGTCATCTTAATGGGAAAAGTTTAATTAGCACTCAGGACATAGCCGGGGTGATTGGGAGTTCAAACTCCCCCCCCTCTTACCACCACCCCCAATTTTATGAACAAAATATATATGGCTTTATTTATGTTTCAAACAATATCAAAATTAAGGTACAAGAACAAATTAGTAGGCTGTATTACCATAAAAAAAAACACTTCAAATAGCTTCTAGAGGGGTTTTTTATTAATAATTTTTTCTATCCTACGGCAGTTAGGGGGTTATGTTCCCATAAAAAGAACACTTTAAATACTTTCTAGATCTGTTTTATCATTTAGAAATCAGAATTTTTTTCTAGCTTCTGGCAAATTTTGGGATGTACCCACCAGACCCACAATCATTTAAAATATTAATTATCGATGATTAAATCACCCTTACTTTGTATTTAATAACGAAATTCCCTATTTAATTAATCATAATGACTAAATTCTCAAGGTTTTCTAATCAAATGAATTGGCTGATCCTCACACATAATTTGATAATTTAATTTGTATTCCAAACTTTCATTATTTTAAAGAAAATTTTTTACTCTAGTGTTAAATATTTTTTATTGCTAGTAAAATTATTTTTTAAACGTTTATACCAGTTTAATCAAGCGAAATAATTCTTATGTTGATTTCTACAAATTTTTTTTAAAATATGTTTAATCTAGTTTTTATTTCCTTCTCCATTTGGTGATATAACAAAGTAATTTGTTTTTACATTCTGTCTGCCACATACCTCTCTTTTTCATAAATAATTAGATTAACTCTTCTTTGTAAATAACAATTTTCCGTATATTTCTCGTTAGCATTAACACTAAAGAAATGTTTACCTTTGATAATTTTTATTTTTTCATAATTGCTTTGCCATTTTACATGTTACACGTATTTATGTTTCATTCACAGACTCAAAACAAATGCTGCCTCTCAAGATTTAATTGTGCTCTCTGCTATTTTCTTTTAGTTTATGTTTTCCCCTGGTTTGGCAGAAGAAGCATAAGAGAGTTACAGAGATATAAATGCAACTTTAGGTCAAAAAGGTTGAATATTTTCTTATTTTTCTACACATTGGGCTTATATTTTTGAAAGTGGCTTTTGAATGGAACTATAAGATGAATATATGGTTAAGTTCTTATAACAAATATGTATTAACAGAAACTATGATAAATTTATATTTAATTAATACCAGTATTAGATTTAATATTTTTATTTTCTAAATTATATTATTTACACGTTCAGTGGGTTGGACAAATAAGTCTTAAGCAATTTATTCTCGGATTTATACTAAAAGTATTTTTTTAAATCCTGAAATGTCTTAAGTTTCCTTGTATACTATCACTATGGCACAAACTATAAGATAGAGACGTTAGATGAGACTGCTGCGCTTCAGGGTAAAAGAAGCTTAGATAAATAATATTAAGAAGATAGATAAAATAAATTGTAAAGATGCTTAATCATTCGAACCTTCTGTTCTGTTAGTATTTAAATATTCTTCTTCTTAAATCAAGGTGACCTGGAGGTCCCGGCATAGATTTATCTGATTACCGAACTATTTCTTCAACTCTGATAAGACGTGTATTAATCATAGCTTGTGAATGTGTTGAATGCAAGGCCTTCACCGTGGTTCGGATTCCACGTTAAACTGTTGGTCCTCCATTTCATCTCACAATCACCCTACAATTACACAGTGTAAGTGCGTATAACCCGAACGGGTAGTAAGACGCGGTGCTAATAATAATAATAATAATAATAATAATAATAATAATAATAATAATAATATAATAATAATCTTAAGTGAACATCCTGAAGGTTGGTTTGATGTGATTTCTATCCACCCGGAATTGGGAATGTACTAAGCTCTTCAGCTGGTTAGGGCTGCCTTCACCATCTGGTATAAATCTCCTATACTGGGGGAATTCAGGAAGTGTGGGGCGGTTCCCGCTGTCCTGCACACTGAATATCTATGAGCGGCTGTAAAAAAAAAACTACCGATTTTGCCGGAAAGGTATGTTACATACATGGGATAAACGTCTTCACGTACCCTCCTAAGTAAGTTTTAATACGGATTTTTATCGCTCAAGAAAAATCCGTCTACATTGGCTGCATTTGAACACATAAAAATTGGGTCCTAAGGCAAGCACTTTACCCAAGACCACTAAGGTCGTTTATAAAATTCAAATTCTCACTTTTTTTTAAACACTATTCGAGTCCAAATAACTAATATTTTCTTAGATGAAATTATTTTATATTTTGTTTATGTTGAACCATCCTTTACTATTATTTACCATACAACGTCTAGAGCTGAAATTCTTAAGTCGGTGAGACTAATTTTTTTCTTCATGGTTTTAGATCATGATAATAGTTCCAAATAAAATTACAACCAATGTATATAGCACTAAAGTTTGTCACAGACATAAAGGGCCAGTTTCATAGTCAAATTTAGTACGCCTCAAGTGCGGCGCTACACTAAGTACATGACGACACCTACCTGAACCAGAATGGAATGGGCCGTTCTCGCATAGGAAACTGGCCCATTCCATTCTGGTTCAGGTAGGTGTCGTCATGTACTTAGTGTAGCGCCGCACTTGTGGCGTACTAAATTTGACTATGAAACTGGCCCAAAGCCAGAAATGCTTTGGAGCAATTATTAATGTATGTTACACTTGTGTTGGAGCGCCCTGGGTATGTAGGGTTGGTTGAAATTTTACATATCAATAATAGTACTCATCACTTAGGGCCAGTTTCATAGTCAAATTTAGTACGCCTCAAGTGCGGCGCTACACTAAACACAAGATGACACCTACCTAAACTCGAATGGAATGGGCCGTTCTCGCATAGGAAACTGGCCCATTCCATTCTGGTTTAGGTAGGTGTCGTCATGTACTTAGTGTAGCGCCGCACTTGAGGCGTACTAAATTTGACTATGAAACTGGCCCTTAGTATTACAACAAGTACCCAGGTATTGAAGGAAATGCATTCCCATGTGAGGTGTGTATGGCAGAGACCATGTATGACTGGTTAAATAGGGAGTGAGGCGTTGAAAACATATTATAGGTACATTTTTAACTAACTGATCAACTTTCTAATATTCCACGGCAAGACACTATCAAATACAACTGTAATCACTTGAGCTCTACTGCTGAGGACGGGGAGATCGAGGTTCGAATCTCGGTCGGGTGAACTGGGGGTGGTTTTTCCTAAATGGTTTTCCACTCTCCCTCCATGCAAATGCGGGTTCACTTCCTATAATTCAACCAATCCCAATTCCTAATCCATTAGCGTAATTAGTACTTAAAGCGTATAACCCGAACGGGTAGTAAGACGCGGTGCTAAATATAACTGTAATCACAACCTTTGATCAAGAAAAGTTACATATAATACATTTAATATAATATTTCAAGCTAAGGTCAGACAACTTGTGTACTATAAAACCATCTTCAATAGCAATGTCAGATATAGTCAAATAAATATTCTACTCAAACGTAAATCCTGCATAGGTGGTCCCGCAGACTAAATATTGCGATATAATCGTCTAGCTTGCTAGTAGTTGTCAAATTTGAATTTAAATCACAGATAATTTTATTAAAGATTGCTTTTAATAAGAGGTTTCACACACACACTCCATAAAAAGTGGGTGAATTTCATTCTAAATTTTACCTTCTCTTACTATATTACTGTAACTAAATACGCACACACTGGATGGGAAGTATTATCAGGTAAAATTTGTTTACTAGTACGTTTAAAATCATTAAAGAATAAATCTAATAAAACTATAGATTTAGGTGGATAGTAGTAAATAAATCTACATCTAGTGGAAGAAACGACCAGAAAACCACAACTAGTACATCCATCCGAGATTTGAACCTAGATCTACATGTCACTTCCAAAACATTATATTGTCAGTTAAACGATTTAAACGGCGTAACCATTAGACCTAGTGTCTTTTTAAAATTATTTAACCTAGTATTTAAAAAAATATTATTTAACATATGTTATATTTGTCCTTGAGATCTGCAGTTTATAGTTTTGTTGCCCTGTATGTAGACTTTTAACCACAATGTAGGAACAGAATGTTGCCTGGGGTATGTAATACTATTTTGGTACGAAGAACACTAGAAGTTAGTTACTAGAGATACTTAAACAATTGCAATATATTCATACATCAATTCATGTTATCTACAGCTGTCCATTTTGAATAACACAAATAATTTAGTGAAATGTTATCAATGTTGGCCGCAAATAAATATGTTTGAATTTTCTCTAGTGTTCTTCCAATCAAAATCAGGGTAGGATATACCTTGGATGTTGTCTATACGTCATAAGTGCAATAAGATTTGTAATGAAGTGATTATGAATGTGTGAAAAATGAAGTCTTAAACCTAATCTAACCCTATTTTTTTAGCATCATGTTTTACTACCAGTTTGGGTTAAACGCTTATATACTAAATATTCTAACAGTTTTAGGGATTAGGAAGGTTATATTTATATAAAGTGTACACACATTTGCTTATAGGCAGAGTGGAAAGCCACCCTCAGTACACCCGACAGAGATTCGAAGCTCGATCTCCCCGTCATCGGCAGTCTAGTTTACTGAGAAAGTAGCACGTTAGCCGACGTGATCACCAAAGTGGGTGTTAGGCCTAATTAACCAGACCATAGTTAACATAGCAACAATTCCCTTTTCGTGAGATATACCTATGATCCCTCCCAGAACAGGACCTGGGACCTCTAGATTAGTAGCCAGGAGCGCTGACCACTAGTCCAAGAATAAGATCAATTGATTGGGCTGAAGTGATATTATGACTAGCTTTATTGAGTATTATCCAAGGCACCATGAATTAATCAACACTTTCTTCTTATTAAGGGACTTTGTTTTTCGGTTAGCAATCATATCATTTTACTATATCTTCAGGCGTATACCATGAACGGGTAGTAAGATTTAGTATTGAAAAAAAAAATAGTAAAGCCTCTATTATTACTATTATTTTATAGGTATTGATACTATCTCTAAAAAGTGACAGTTTGATATAGGTATAATGGTACTTTTTCTTTAGATATACAAATATGGTTTTCGTAACTATTTTTTACAGTAAAAAAAGGTTCCTCCCTTTCTAAGTTGGACTGTAATTTAGATTGTTGTCAAGATTACCAAAGGCTTTAAATAAAATATAAAATCTATATTCAAGTGGGTATTATTTTATGTTGTAATCACTGATTGAATCACGTATTTAATTATTTCTGTTTCCCCACGAACGAAAAATATATGTCTTGGTCTTACCCTTTTCTAATGTCTTATCAGCTTTGCTTAAAACAAAAATGGCAGTTAATTTCCTTTAAGTTTATTTTAATTATCAAGTGTCCTTAGATGCAAGCTACAGATATACATAACTCTGAAAATAAAGCTCTACATTTAAAATAAGTAACAGTATAAAATATATATTCCTACCAAATCAATTTTTGAAACTAACTACTTATGGTTAACCCAAACGAGACGTTTACCTAGCTTTATAATATAGTAATTATTTGATTCTTTGTTTATCAATGGACCTGTACCGCTGATAGTGAGGGGAAAGAGGGTATTCATGGTGTTCACTCACCTTAGCGTGGTGGGAGTTCGCCCTTAGGGGGAGACTATCTTCTGATGTTTGGCTTCGGACCGTCTGGGCCCTCTTGATCTTTACCCATTAGAATCCGCCTCTTTCCCGGTGTTATTAGTCTTACGCAATTATCAACTATGAGGAGACAAACTTGCTAATCAGGTACTTGACACACGTCTATTTACCTCTTTAAACTATATTACACTTTAAGTGGAACTTATCTTTATAAATAATAATGCTGTGGGTTAATGATATACTATAATTTTTACTATAACAAATCGCGCAGGGGCCCCACAATCCCCCAAAAATACACTCTCACTAACCGAAGAGGAATCCTCGAGCTGGAAGTTAAATAGGGTTCGTTCCAATCCCAACTATATCCTGTCACGCCACTTACATCCATTATTGATACACACGCAGTTTTATTGGATAAACAATACAATCCCTGGTTATGGGCCTAAACCGTCCTGTTTACCCTCATATCACTCCTATTTCTTATCACGGCCATAATATATTGTTTTCTTTCTGCCCATCCAAGTCGTACCGTCTTTAATTTAGCGAGACCTATTTCCACCGTCAATTCCCTTAGAGTCACTAGGCCTCTCGGTTCGTCGTCCTAAGTGAAGCGATGTAACAGAACACAACTCTTTCACTAATGTCGTACCAATAAATTATTTTTTAAGTACATCCGACCCAGTGAACCGACTATCATGCTCGCACTGTAATACCAAAGGTCTACTGATTAACTTACTTATTTCTATCGGTTGGCGTGTTCGAGTGCCACGCTTCTGGCGGATACTATAGCAACTACCATCTGTTCTATTCAATTCCCCTGGATTTGACGTAAGAGGGTATCATAATGGTCGTGATGTGTAAGACCGAGTCAGGATTAATCAAAGCAAAATCCGAAACTATCAGTTGAATAAGACTTGTGTGCGACATGTTTGTTTTAAAATAAGAAGATTTTAAAGAACGGAACCTACCTTTATGTAGATTTAACGTTATAAAAAAAATCTGATGCTATATGGCGAAGGTTCCATGGTGGTCTAGGGGTAAGGTGTCGGACTTCTGTGCTGGGGGTTCAATCCTCGGTCCCGGCACAGATTTATCTGATTACAAAACCGTTCCTTCCCCTCTGACAAGACGTGTATTAATCACAACTTGTGAATGTGGGGAATGCCAGGCCTTCACCGTGGTTCGTATCCCACGTTAAACTGTAGGTCCTCCATTTCATCTCACAATCACCCTACCATTACACATTAGCGTAAGTGCGTATAACCCGAACGGGTAGTAAGACGTGGTGCTAATAATAATATATGGCGAAAGATAGTGACTTCTCTTTGTACAAAGCGACATTAAGTCAGGATAATAGGCCTCTAGGAAATGTGTTTTCAATATAACCAATATATATAGTTTTAAATATATAACAATCGACGATTTCAATACCGGATAACCAAAGCCATTGGGGTCTGTTTGACAAACGTTTCATTAGTAGATCCCAATAAGTAAAGAAAAAAAAAAAAAAAAATTACAGAACAAGTCAAACATGTTAACTTTAAAAAAAAATAGTATCGGTAAGTATTACTGTCATCACGTGACTAGTGGCCCAATTAAATATGTTTGATAGGTTAAGGTGCTAATGTAAATTTATTAATTTTCTAAAGAATATAGCTGATATAACATGTATAGAAGGTGATTAATTACAAACACTCAGAATAATTAGTTTTATAAAAAGATATAAAGTAAATCAAACTTAAATTTAAATCTATATAGTGACTCACAAGTCTCTATAGATTATTCTAAATGATTAAAATTGATAATGCAAACATAAACTATCACAAACACATTTATTTTCATTATAAAAGAGCTTAGTCCAAAAGCTTAGTTCAGTCAGTATCACGTATTCTTTTTTTTTTTTTTTTTTTTTTTTAGCACCGCGTCTTACTAACCGTTCAGGCTATACGCTTTCTTCTTACTAAGCGTTCCAAGCTAGATTCTAGATGTGGGCGAAAAGTTTACTATAGGATGGATTGGGGCGTCTTCGACGTGGAATTCACGGCCGGGGAGTTAGGTTCAAAGTCTGTTTTATAATTAAATTATCATTTAGCCTATGTCATGGGTTATATTAACCAACTGGTTCAAAATTGGCTTTTTGGGTACCCTAAATTAAAAATAAAAGTTATTTCAGCCTTAACCCGCCTCAGTGGCGTAGTTAGCTAACGCACTGGTGTCGTGTTGAGCTATACTTCCGAGGACTGGGAGATCCAGGTTCAAATCTCGCTCAGGTGAACTGGAGGTAGTTATCTAAAATGGTTTTCCCCTCTCCCTCCACAAAAATGCGGGTTCAATTCCTTTATATTTAACCTTCCCAATTTCCAACCCATTAGAGTTATTAGTAATTAAGTGTCTAACCCAATAGGATAGTAAGACGTGGCGCTAAATATTATTTCTGACTTGAAAAATGAAAAATCAAAGGTATTTAATTAAAATAGTGGAGAAGCATATAGGTACATTTATTTGGTAGTTAATTCATCAGACCAGGCTCAAATATCAGACCCGTTAGTTTGTATGATATATGATCTTCAACCTACAAGTTCTTAAAGGAGATAAGAGATCCTTATACAATCATTACCAAACTACATGAAAGGAATTTTTAGTAGTAAAAATCTATATATTACATTATATTTTATTTAGTCTTTACTAAACATATTTTCCAAGATTAAATATAGAGTTCATTTAAAAATCAGAAAAATATATTTTTCTATAAATTCTTTTCTTTTTTTTCCCCTAAACTAAATCCTTCTACGCTATCTTTATTTTCATTCTAATCATAAAACGTGATTCTCCGACAAGAAATCCAATAATTCTCTTGTTCATTAGGATACAGCTTGGGGGGGTTCATTACAAATTTAACTTCGACAAATGGGAGAAAGCTTTTTTCCAAAGAGTAAAAAGAAGTCCTCTCGTTTTCGATGTGCTTTTATGAATTCGTTCAAGTGTGAACATTTCTTGAAAATGATGCGGGAGTGAAGCGATCTAATGACATGAAAGAGTTTTTACTCAAAAGAATAAAGGGAAAATATATACTAACCTTGAGTCATAACTTATGGTTCAAATGACGATCACGGTTCAACATAAGGGGGAAAAAAAGTATCATAATTTTAAAATATAAAAAATCTTATTAATTTTGAAAGTCATAACACATATTCTTTAAAGTAGGGTGGAAGGGGACGTGAGAAAAGGGTAGTGATATTGCTCCAGTACAAACATAGAATTTAGTTTTCTCAACATGTTGATATCAACATTTCCTGACTATCTGTCATGAGAATAATGGCATTATCTAAACAAACATTTTATTATTATTATTATTACTATTATTATTATTAGCACCGCGTCTTACTACCCATTTAGGTTATACGCCCTTACGCTAATGTGTAATGGTAGGGTGATTGTGAGATGAAATGGAGGACCTACAGTTTAACGTGGAATCCGAACCACGGTGGAGGCCTGGCATTCCCCACATTCACAAGATGTATTGTCAGAGGTGGAGGAAGGGTTTGGTAATCAGATAAATCTGTGCCGGGACCAGCACAGAAGTCTGACACCTTACCCCTAGACCACCAGGTCACCAACAACAACAAACATTTTAAATAAAGAGAAATGTTCCCATTAAATTCCAGAACATCCTTGACAGATATTTAACAACTATTGATATAAACATGTGAAGAAAATTAAACTATATTTCTAATGGAGCAATATTAAATTTATTTTGCCCTAATACATGTTTTGCCATAAAAACTACAAAAACCACTGTGTTTTTTTTATCGCGTCCCATTCCATCCCATCTTAAGGAATATATGTGTACTAACCACAGATTATATTAATGAATCAACTATGAATAAAACCAGTAAATCTAGTGATGCACTGACATATTTTACACAAAATTAATGGGCCCGGTCTCGCTCTAAGAATTAGAACATTGCTTTATTTTTAAAAGGTGTACATATTTTGTTTGCGGAATCCAATATTGGTGCGTTTATTTTCAGCTTAATTATATCAACTTAATTTATTTTAAATAACTCTCAAATATTTTATCCAAGCAAATTGTGGTCTGATCCTTTAAAACGTATTCTCATCTACTTAATTGACCCACCATGTGGCCACATAGTCTAATACTCCACTCTCAAAATATACCAGACTAGCAATGACGGATAGATAATGGTTAGATACTGGTCGGGTGTAATTAGGGTTGTTTTTCCTAAATGATTTCCCAATCTGTCTCCACGCAAGTGCGGGTACATCTTTCTCTAAATTCAACCTTCATCTCTAAAACCTTATCGTAATTAGTATACATACACGTATAACCCAAATGGTTAGTAAGTCGCTGTGTTAAAAAAAAATTAAGAAATTAAGGATTTTATAGTTTAAGTTAAGTTGCAAAAACACAAAACACATAAAAAACAAATAGTACGGTTTAGCTATATATATGAGTGAAGAATGACCCTGGGCACGGGACAAATCCTGGATAGCTCAGTGGTAAGAGCATTGGCGTACTAAGGCTAAGGTCCCAGGTTCGATTCCCGTGTACAGGTGTCATTTTTCAATTTTCAGAATATGATATCTAAGTGGTTCTAGCCTCACTAAAATGCATAGGTGATAGCTTCGGCTATCTGATTCATTTATATATATATATATATATATAGTTGAATTTTAACATGACAGCTATATACTATATGTTAACTACGGTGATTACTAATACAAGGTATATATAAAACCTATATATACTAATATACTTGGAGTAAAACCGGTAAAGTTCAAGGCAAAGGGCCAATTTCATAGTCAAATTTAGTACGTCTCAAGTGCGGCGCTACACTAAGTACATGACGACACCTACCTAAACCAGAATGGAATGGGCCAGTTTCCTATGAGAGAACGGCCCATTCCATTCTGGTTCAGGTAGGTGTCGTCATGTACTTAGTGTAGCGCCGCACTTGAGGCGTACTAAGTCTGACTATGAAACTGGCCCAAAGACTTGAAATTAACTATATATATAGGCCTATAATATAATATAGAAAAGTTGTTGTGTGTGTTTCGAACTATATTTGTTGGATGCCACTCCTATGGCTTACACTTAAGTGAAATAAAAAATATATTACCTTTACTTCGCCAAACTCTGACGTTGGCACGATGACCTTTTAAATTCGAGACGGTGACCTGGTGGTCTAGGGGTAAGGTGTCAGACTTCTGTGCTGGCGGCCGGGGTTCAATCCTCGGTCCCGTCAAAGATTTATCTGATTACCAAACCCTTCCTTGACCTCTGACATCTTGTGAATGTGGGGAATGCCAGGCCTCCACTGTGGTTCGGATTCCACGTTAAACTGTAGGTCCTTCATTTCAGCTCACAATCACTCTACCATTACACATTAGCGTAAGTGCGTATAACCCGAATGGGTAGTAAGACTTGGTGCTAATAATAATAATAATAATAATAATAATAATAATAATAATAATAATTAATAATAATAATAATAAATTCGAGACCACTATGTGTGCTCGGGAAAGATTTCTGAAAGATGTTTTATTATATATATATTAATATATATATATATATATATATATAAAATACTTTTTTTTTAATACTGACAACACCTACAACAATGTTACAACCATAATTTATACAAGAGCTATAAAGAATACATAGAATACAACAGTGAACAAAATAAATAAAATTAATCACTTAATGAATTGTAAGGTACTAGGTGAAATAAAAATAAAAAATTACACAATCATAGCAAATTTGTGTATTATTATTATTATTATTATTATCATCATAATCATTATGTTAATGGTTCCACATACCAATCCTATCCATAGGCGTCCTGGTAAATACATACTAAGATTACAACTTAGAAAATAATAATGATAGTAAACATTATATTATAAACGTCTTTGCTGTATATGCTATATACAGAATACAAGAGAATTAAATTCAAAATGGCAATTTCTTCATTTGTGCCATATGGGTTCAGAGGATAAATATTTTTAGACTAGAGTAAAATAATTCACAATTTCAATAAGGTGAGGTAAGCTCTTTAAATAAGATATGGATTGTTTGGAAAATATTAAAATATATAATAAACTTAGTATATATTCCTTCTAAAAGTTTGTAATAGTCTCTGATGTTGAATTGTGGAGATAAATTTATATAAAATTATAAGCTAGTTAGATCTCACCAGGAAGAATGATGATTTATTTTAGGATATTAAAGTCGAAATATGGAGTTTCCATAGATGGGAAAATACACTGACTGAGTACTAGGCTTTTATATAACTTTAGAGATATTTTAATTATAATAAAGTGTACATATTTCTTAAATTTTTTGGAGAGGACGAACATATATTTCGGACTGAAAGCTTACAGACACCAAATAGAAGATTCCAATTTTTATTTAAAAATCTATTTAAAAATAATTATTCATGACTATATTAACCTAGAAAATGTTGAAATAAAATGTATGATAACAATGTTCAACAAAGTTTAACCCAAGCTCAGAATAAACGTGACAGTATTAAAATGTTAATAAATGGTCAGAAAAAATAAATAATAAAAAATGATAGATATTTAAAATTAATAAGTTTGAAATTCGCTTTTGCACTACCGTCAAACTAAAACATGGTAGTTTTTAAGAAGTAAATAAATATTTTTTTCCCAAGCACCTCTTCACATGCTTCCTCTCTGTGTGTGGGATCAGCACAGTCCAAATTATCATTTTTTGTGTGGGATAAATCTTTATCCAAATAACTATCTCATTTATTTTATTTTCATTCCAAGCGAGAACAGCTCAATGAACAAGAACTTAACATTCGATTTCAAAAGATATTTTTTTAATAAAGAGCTAAGTGTTCTCACATATATAAAACTTTATTATTATTATTATTATTATTTTAAACAGTGCTTGAAGATGTTCCCTCCATAATATTAAGAATTTAAATAAAGTGTATTTAATATTAGAGAAAACATAGTGTGATTTAATCCATTAAAAATAATAAATTGTAAAAGATTTTTACAAATTAGAAAAAAACGAATGTAAAAGTTTACTAGGGTGGCAACTAAAACCAGATATATCACGGGACCCTAGCATCTATATTTGATAAGCACGTTTACAATAATGAGAATGCATCCCATTTCTGTAGTTCCAGCATCGACTATGGATACATAATTTTAGAGGATGATAGTCACGTGCTTGATACATAATTATTATATAGTCTGTTCGCTCTAAGAATAATCTTAACCGGCATTTAAAAGCGTTAATTTACCTATTTATATTTTACGTCAATCCATCCGTTCAGGTACTGTCATTTTTGAGATTTTAATTTTAATTTTATCATTAGTGCTTCGTAAGTTCCCTTGTAAGGTAATTTATATATACATTAATAATATATATATAAATATATATATTGCTGAGAATATTGTTACTATATTAAAATTTTCTAATGAATGGACGAATCCGACATTTAAAAAAAGTGACTAGAGTTACTAGAGGTAATATCATGTATTCATACGTCATGTAAACTGCTACCATCACTTTTGATAGGTTTTATTATCAATACCTATGAAACAACACTAAAAACTATGTTCCGTATGCATTTTCTAAAAGGTTCTCAAAACATTCATTATTAATAAGATCCACGAAAAACTCGAACATTTTCATCAACTTTTGTCAAATAATGTTTTTGTTTCAACAACCCGCATCGGTGGCTACACGGCCCAAGACAATTGTATTCAACTTTTTTTTTTATTCATGTGACACCAGACATATAATTTATCTTTAGTTTTATACCCACAAAGTTGTTGATACTTATATGCAATTTATACTTATCCTGTAATTTATATTTAAAATAAACTGATCACAACCACATGTACCGAGGAAAATGTTTTCCTTAAAAAAAATTCCTCTCTACCTCCACACAAATGCAGTTACATTTCATTTTAATTCTACCTTTTTACCTAATCCCTACCTACCTCATTACTTTAAATGTATATAACCCTGAAGTGGTGCACTGAAAATTAAAACAAGATTTTTTTTAAATATAAGACTAACATAATTAAATGTGGACATCTCTTTTTTATCCTTAAATCCTAGCTAAATATAAACGAACTCAGGAGCGTACTTATTAAAACCACGTAATTAAACCTTAATTAAAGTAAGGTGAATTAACTAGACTCAAAACATAATATATTTTTGTCTCATCTCATCTCAACTAAAGAAGAACTGCGGTGAGAAGGGGGAAAGGGGAAATACTAACTTTTCTTCTAATGAGGTATATTCTTCACGAAGGTTTATTTTCCCACTTGTGATATTTTTAAGCTTAAGAGAGGGAATATGCATGTAACCAAGGGCGATATTACTTTATCCACATCTCCTTTCCCGTGTTAAAACACAACAAACTAAACACAATCCAAAATGAGGAGCGAAAGCTCTTTCTATGCTGAATATTAAAGCGTGATACTTTCTCGATTTGACGTCACACGAATGTGTCAACATAAGAACCGCTTATGTCTAGATTTAAGCATTTTAATTTTTTTATTTATATGAGGTATTTAACGTTTACTTTCTGAACCGAATGATTTTATCACTACACGACTTGTAAACTAACTTAAATCTAGAACAGACACAAAAATCCAGCCCCAAGATGTTAATTATTATACTATTATAAGGCCACATGGCTGATTCACTCACTGAAATTAATGTTTACCCACTTTCAGATGAGCTAGAAATTTTAAATTTGGCAAACTTATAGATTCAATCTTCTAGCCTGTAACTGAAGGGAAAATTCCGAAAAGTTAAAAATTTTAATTTATAACCCCCCAAAAAATTCAAAATGTCCGAGCAACTTTAAAGTCGGTGCGGACCTTTCTTTGGAACTCTCTTGTGGCTAAACGGTAAGACACATCAAAAAACGGCTCTGGAATTACATTAGTTTACATCCACTCACAAATAAAATTCCCTGGGGGCTTAGAGACGGAGCCCCCAACGAGCAAAGCGAGTTTATCACGACGAAAGTGTAAATCCACTTTTAACCAATGAGAAATGTTTCGGCCATACCGGCAATCGATTTTGGAGCCCTTAGCCCAGTAGACAAACATGGAACTGAATGAACTAAAATGTCGGATGACTATTTTAACCACATGCTCGAATTATTAGTGATATAAATAAATTCAAGCATCAAAACTGCATTTTCTTATAACAATATAATATAGTAATATTATCACAATCTTATTCTAAGATTGTAGATATGTCTAAACTAAAGCTTTCATACATTTCATAAGCTTCAAATCAAATAAAAACTAATAAATCTCACTCTATTTGTGACATCAAAGAAAATTATTTATTTAAATAACTCTGTCAAAAAACTTTTTTCCAGAACATAATGTCCCATCATAGTTGATGCTGAAAGTAGAGTAATAAGCCCCATTCCACTTTCCCCCACTCAATACCATTACTACCCGCCTCGGTCGCGTGGTTTGTTAACGCGCTTGTTTCGTGTTGGGCTAGACTTCCAAGGACGGGGAGATGAGGTTTGAATCTTGGTTGGGTGAACTGGAGGTGGGTTGTCCTAAATGGTTTTCCACTCTACCTCCACGTAAATGTGGGTTCACTTCCTCTAAATTCAACCTTCTCAATCCCTAACTCGTTATCGTAATTAGTAGGCCTATTCAAGCGTATAACCTAAACGGGTAGAAAGACGCGATGTTAAATAAAATAAATACCATTACCAGTGTGGCCTCTTTTTTAAATTGAGAGTGAACTAAATATGCAGGGGCATCTAATTCTTCATCGTCTTTGAAATAATTCTTCATCCCCAGCTTTTGGGATCATTGGCCAACAGCTCACTAATGACAAGTAGGCTCATTTATACCTCTTCCTAGAATTCAACTCTTACACCTCTCAATACACAAAACAATCTGTTTGCCCTTGAATAGCATCGTGTCAATATTTTAGGTTCTCGTATCAAAAGAAAGTATTGCAATCTTTAAGATTCTCGACCTCGATATTATGAACCCTTACGTGTCCGAACACGAAAAAGTGCATTTTATAATTCTGTCTATCCTCGCGTCTATATGTCTGTCTGTCTCTAGCCCAATATATGAAATGGTTCAAGAAATTTAGTTCAATGTTAATATTTATATGCTATAGTGCAATACCACCGGAGCATTACAACTGGGCCACGAGGCCAATTAGATCTTAATCACACAGGTGAATTGGGCCACGTTCACTGACTAGGAGGATTATAAAAGATATAGATCTCTTAAAAGTTTAATAGCTTATTTGGAACACGCCCATAGGTGAATTGCACCACGTTCACTTTCCAAAACATAGACATATATTAATTTTATCTACTCCACCTTAATCTGCTTACAAGTAATACAAGACATAATTTTATTTATAAATTTTACTTGCTTTATTCAAGTTCGTAGTTGTTGGTGAACATTTGTAGGAATGCTAGACCATGTTTAGTCTTTTAAATATTTGTTGTTGGTAAACATTTGTAGGAAACTGGTTAGGTTAGGTTAGGTTAGGTTCTAGAGAAAGGTTTTTGGAACTATCCCTCTACCCCTAAAATTGAAGGGTAGTTTACTGAAGGAAAAAACAACAATAAATAGATATTTATAGGACACTCTCCTGGATTTTATACGTTTACAGCCTTATTGAAATTTGCGGTGTTGTGTTCTGGCGATAACTCTAGAAATTGAAAAGGGTTGTCTATAGTTTGTTTATATGTCTATGCACGACCTTGTCTCAACAGGTGTACATGGCCCAATTGGAATGCATTTAATCAATTAAGTTGACATATACACGTGGCCCGGTAGTATTATTGACGTGGCCCAATTGTTATGTAGGATTAACGCCTCCCTTTTCAAACGGAGATCATAACTTGTTTACGTGGCCCAATTGTAATGCGCCCAATACCACAAGTAATATTTTTTACTTTGAACTCAGCCCTCAAATTAAGGGTAGTTTATTGATTAGAGATTTATTTTAGTTCCTTTATTTTCAAAAATAGCTTTAATCATTTTGATTAAATATGATACCTAGGGAGTCTCTATAAGTAACAAATAACACACACTATTTTTATTTTATATAAAAATTCGTTTAGAAGTACTTTACAAAATAATATCTTTTTCGAAAGATCAAGATATTTAGAAAATCACTCCTACGATTTTGTTTCAAATGTATATAGGAGTAATGTTTGACATGACAAAAACAACTAAATAAATGTTTTTTGGGGTAAGATTAATTTAAGAGTAGTTTACTGAGGTATGTCTTTTAAAAGAATTGAATATTTTAAAGAATGGCTATTTCAGTTTGATACAAAATGGGTCTCTAAGTTTTTTACATTAAAAATAATTATGTATATATATATATATATATACATAAATATTTTTAATGTAAAAATCTTAGAGACCCAAAAACCGAGATATATATATATATATATATATATATATATATATATCGGTTTTTGAGTCAGGGGAGTTAATTATAAAAAATTTTTTTTATGGTTGTTCAACATCATATTATGTCTTTGATCAATATACTTTAAAAACATCATAACTTGGAAATTTTTTTTCATTTTTAAATATAAGTTTTAACTCTTAATATTCATTGGTTTTCCTAAAATAAAATTAATAATTTTAGAAAAGTTGAAAATATTTTGAAAATAGTCTTTAAGGATGAGTTCAAACTGCGTGTCTGTGAATGGTTTTATATGATAAATAAGAATATATTCATATTTTTACAAATATAAGTTATTTAAGAGTAGCTTACAGATAAATTATGTATAAACAATTTTTTCTGACCTTTAATGGCACTATGTTCTATGAGAAAGTTCATACGATTGTGTGGTACCGTTTATTTTAAATTCGTTGTCCAAATGATTCTACATCATGACAACCTATAATTTTTACCACGCAACAAAGGAGCTTATTACAAACCATTTTCACCATTAACTCAAGTATCCTGGGCTGTCAACAGTTTTCAAAAATATATATAAATAAAAAAATTGAACAATTTTAAATTAAAAAATTAATACTTGTTACGTTATACTTAGACGCTTTTAACTATTTAAAAATATGTTTTTTTTAATTCACTGTGATGGTTTGCAAAGCTCGCATGTTTAAAGCAAAATGTGTGAAAATTCTATCTCGACTTGCCATCGTATGAAGGGAAGGCAACATCGTTAAACACAGCTGTCAAATGCACAGTAATGTGCTCTAACCCAAATAATTTTAATTAAATTTGTTATTTTTTTAACTATTATGTTTTAAATGAACAAATATTCTATTTTTTTTTTTGTCTACTTTCTCTTACAACTAAAATCTAAAATGAAACCGCCTAAAAACACCAATGAAATAATTTATCGTTCAACTAAGTGTCGAATTACCAAAATTGGAATTCGTATATTTGTTATAAATTGTGTGAAAACATTTTTGGGTCTATCTCACTAATTTTTTTTATAGGGATAAATATATCTTACTAGGAAATTTTTAGTAGCTCCAGAATTCCTAAAATATTATATTTTAGCATTCAGATACTTCTGTAAAAATAATATTACTTTTAAATCAACCTATAGTTTATCTTAGATAAAAAAATTAATTTCTTTTTTAATCTCATCTGTTTGACCGAAATAAATGAAAGCGAGAATTTATGGTATTTTAAAAATAATTTGTAATTTAATATAAAGATTTTAGATATATATATAATATAGTAATGTAAGGGTTGGTTCTTAGAAATAAACTTAAACTTCGTTTTCCTCGTTACCAGCAATAAAGTACCTTTATAACGAATCTGGCTTCATGTAAACCAAAATCATGCAAGTAAAAGATAAACTGGGAATAACTGTTAAGCATAGATCAACCATAAGAGATATAATGTAGGTTAAATCTCTATGGTAGTATTATAAAAGTTAGGTAGTTTTAAATTACCAGTTCTAAATTTGATAGAAACTAATGGTTGAAACTTGCGTAGGTCAAATACTTACCAGATTTTATTTAAAAGTAAATTATTTTAGAATAAAATACTATATGTAATTTGCTAATACAATATTAAATTTACTAACCCTTCACCTGAATATTTATTTAACATAGTAAAATATAATATTATAGAGATAAGAAGGAAAAAGATAAATATCCAATGCTCTATTTTATTTTACCTTGGCAGTCTCACTGCATATTTAAACTAATGGGTTAGTTATAAGGAAAGTATAATTTATGGAAGCTTACCATCATTTGAATTTGCTTAGAGGGAGAATGAGAAAACATTTTGGGAATAAATACCCATTGAACATTGGGCTGGTACACGAATCCATACCTTTATCCAGTATTAGTAGTAACGATTTCTACCTTTCGACCTTGATACAGTTTATCTACATATATGATAATTATTCTAATGGAGTAGAGATGAGCAAGATATCATTTTAGATGTAATATACCCCCATTTGTATATAAGGAGAGTGGGAAAGCAAGTAGGATAAACCACCCTTAGTTTCGAACCCCGATCTCCCCATCATCAGCAAGCCAGTCTAAAACGAGAGTTACGCCTTAAACCATTTGACCACTTATGTGGGTGCTATAAAAGTTGATAATTAATAGTTTGGTTGATCTATTAGAAAATATAGAGCGCGTGAATTGTTAGAAAATCTTAGAATATTATATATTATATTTAGCACCGCGTCTTACTACCCGTTCGGGTTATACGCTTTAAGTACTAATTACGCTAATGGATTAGGAATTGGAAAGGTTGAATTAAAGGAAGTGAACCCGCATTTGCGTGGAGAGGGAGAGTGGAAAACCATTTAGGAACCCCCCCCCCAAGTTCACCCAACCGAGATTCGAACCTCGATCTCCCCGTCCTCAGGAGTCGAGCTCAACACGACAAGCGCGTTAGCCAACTACGCCACCGAAGCGGTTCTTAAAATATTATATTGATAATAATTTGATAAAGTAACAAGTGAGCAAGGATTGACTCACTTGAAACAATGTTGAATATATATTTAATGGCAGTTGAGGGGTTATTATACTGATAGAAACACATCCCGCTACTAACGAGCCCTCATGTAGTCGTCTGTAGACATCCTCAGGCCATCAGGCATATAGGATGCGTAAGTCTTAAAAGAATGGAGCCAGAGGTGAGTCGTCATATTGCAACAAGGAGTGAAAAATAATGGCTATACTTAGACAGGTGGGATTCTACTTCGTCAGTGGTGAGATGTGACAAAATACTTTTATTTTAGCACGAAGTATTACTACTCATTCAGGCTATACGCTAAAGACTTATTAAAAAAGATTAAAAGTCCTGGTAAGATTATGAAATGTCCGTGAGATATATTAAAAACTTTTAAGATTAAAATAAATATAAATTAAACTTAATGTATCAATTATTGAAGGAATATTTATTTTGGCCATATAATTTTCTTTTTTGTTTAACACTGAAAAAAAAATAGAATCTGAACTCGCGTTACCGTCCTTCTCACCTTAAAGTTGTATAGACGAATATGGGATATATTTCACACTTTATCGTATTTGTTTAGGACCAGTGACACGCTGTCTAAAAATAAAGTTCACGTAGTAAAATCTACCAATCACGGGGATTTCAATATTGGAATCACCCACTACGATGGCCGCATGGTCTAAGGTACTACTCTTGCAGTAGGCTAAACTACCAATGACGTGTAGATCGAGGTTCGAATCTCGGTGAGGTGTACTGAGAGTGTTTTAACAAAGGGTCTTCCACTCTGCCTCTGCGCAAATGCAACGAATTTCCTCTGAATTAAACTTTCCTGATTCCTAACCCATTAGAGTAATTAGTACATTAGCGTATAGCCCGAATGGATAGTAAGACGCGGTGCTAGAGAATTTATATATACGCGTAAAACCAAGACCAGTAGGGAATCACAAAAAGGTTTTTTTACAAAAGTTACTTCGTTTTATACCGATTATATGACAAACTATCTGATATTAACTAAACAAATAGTTTTACCATGGTGTTTTTTAGAATATTACTCGTACAATATTCCAAAATTATTCTTTGATGCATGAAATTTCGTGGCTGTGTCACACGGTCAAAGGAATCAAGCTCACCGTAGATAGGATTGTATGTGATGGAAAGGTCGAGGTTCAAATCTAAGCTAGGTGCATTAGAGATGTTTATGATGCACCGCTTAGTTTTCCCCATAATATTATCCCCCGACGTTGTGAGATAACGTTATCTTAGTCACTTTATAAATCCTCTATATTTAAAATATTAAAATAACGAATAAGATGCATTACAAACAAGTATTATGACTCATCAAGGTATGGAAATTTAATTATTTGATGTTCAGGGGATATTATTTCTTTTTTTTTTTTTTTGCGAACTTAAGGGTAGTTTTTATGTGTGTAGTGATGTATATTTTTTGTTATCATTACATAAACCTGATACTAAAATTGAATTCATGCATTCGACACATCTTAAGTTATAAGCTATGACTGATTTTTTTCTTAGCACCACGTATTACTACCCGTTTGGGTTATAAATTTATGTAATACATTACGCTAATGGTTTTTAGGGATCAAGAAGGCTATATTTATAGGAAGTGTACCCGCATTTGCTTGAATGGTAAGTAGGAGACCGTTTAGGGAAAACCACCCTTAGTACACCCGAACAAGATTATAATATCAATCGCCGCGTCAATGGTAGTCTAGTTTAATGCGAAAGTAGCGCGTTAGACCACGCGACCACAGAAGCGGATATGTGACTGAAATTGAGAACGACAAATGCCTCTCTAACATGCATCGCTTCGTCACCTTCTAGTGTGTGCTAATAAGATTACCTTTGATTGTACAGTATACATTAAAATGAAGTCGACATATGTCAATATGCTCCTAATAATAATATAATAATAATAATAATAATAATAATAATAATAATAATAATAATTATTATTATTATAATAATAATGATAATGATAATAATAATATATTTTTATTATCAATATTATTATTATTATCATCATCAATAAATTATCACTAAGAGGTTCTGCCTATAATATCAAAATTTTACATTATTCTGATTTATTTTTTGCATATTGTTATTGCTTTTAATCACTCTTTAGTTTTTGTTATTATTGCTATTTTTTATTACTATCATTATTAATTACTTTTTTGATAACTATTAATCATTATATAACATTATTTAGCCATGATTGTTTATCCTATTTTCTCGTGTAGATATATGTATTTGTAAGGTACTCGTGTACTTTCAGTGCTGGCCTGTTATAGGTCTTACGACTGTTGGCCAGCACTATAATAAACGAAATTGAAATTATTATTATTATTATTATTATTATTATTATTATTATTATTATTAGCACCGCGTCTTACTACCCGTTCGGGTTATACGCACTTACGCTAATGTGTAATGGTAGGGTGATTGTGAGATTAAATGTAGGTCCTACAGTTTAACGTGGAATCCGAACCATGGTGGAGGCCTGGCATTCCACACATTCAAAAGTTGTAATTAATACACGTCTTGTCAGAGGTGAAGGAAGGGTTTGGTAATCAGATAAATCTGTGCCAGTACTAAGGATTGAACCCCGGACCCTCAGCACAGAAGTCAAATACCTTACTCTTAGACCGCCAGATCACCCAAATGTGATGACTGAAGAACTACCTCGAATACAGAATGAATACTATATAGCTCAGTGGATCAGAATTAGTATTTTGTTGGCCAAGGGATCACAGGTTCGATGCCCATTCACAGTTTTAATTTTTCAGCAATATATAAGTTTTATTTTATGCAGCCAGAGAGTCATTGTGACGTCAATCCACATATAAATTAATGCTAGGCTAATATATAGTTCCAAAGCCAATTTTCAGAAGAATACGATATAATTAATTACAAATCAACCAAAATAAACACACATTATATTCATTCAATCAAACTGAGCCGCTACATAAATAATTACGCCTCAAGGAATCCCATTAATGTATGTTTGTATGCATTAAGTAATTTTCAAACTACAAATATAAAAATATCATTTTCAATTAATTTTAAAATGTTTTCTTTCTTTTTCATGAAATGCCTAAAAAATTCGACTTGCTAAACATTTTGAGGTAAATAATTTTAAATATATCTACCTACAGGTGAACTCAAACATATTTTACAAAGCCTTTTTTGTTTTTATATATACACATATATTTGCGTGTTTTTTTATCACTTCTTGTCTTACGGTGGTCTTCATCAACAAGTATTAGTATTGTTTTATTTTTAGTTTAGTTTTAGTGGTTTTTTTTAGCAGAGCGTCATACAAACCGATTGGGCTGTAATCATTATGTAATAACCACGCAAATGTGTTAAGGGTGAGAAAATTTGAATTAAGAGGATTTGTACCAACATTGGTGTTGAGAGAAATTGTAAAACCGTTTAGGAAAAATATTCAGTAGACCAACTTGAATTGGAATGATTATCACTTCGTAACCGGTAGTTTAGTCCAGTGTTCCGTAAACGAAATGCCATGGCGGCGAATTATGCGTGTCGTGCGTGCGGCCAAAATCCAGAGCGTCACGCATCTTTGCTCAATAAGAACACGAATTAAGTTGGCACAAGCAGCAGCTGTGTGTCGCCTGATTTAATACTTGCTCGTACTTACTGATATGTTTAATAAATCTGACAAAATTAAAAGCTTTCGTGCAGAATTGGATATATTAGATATATTACTCAAATTACTAACGGTTTGAACAAAATATTTCCAAATGTTAAAGAAGTGGGCACAGTAAAATAACTTTAACCATGCAAATTTGAAGTTACTTCAGGAAAGAATTATTCTCTACTTCCCTAACTCTGATTTACCGTACAACCGTTGGAGTGGGTGGGTAATCCATTTTCCGCTGCCGCGCTGTGTTCACAAAACAAAACGTCCCACAAAAAATTTTAGGTTTGTTAAGCTTACCATGAACTTAAAAAGTTTGTAGAACACTTGTCTAGTCTATTGCTAAAGAGATGCCTTAGAACCTTCGGCTAACAAATTGATTTGTAGTTTTAGTAATAGTGTATTTTTATTGTTAGTGTATTGTATCTATGTATAGTAGCTCCATGACTTCTTTGGTGCTGACTGACAGCTCACAGCTGACTTATGACAGTCAACATTTAGGTATATACCTAAACTAGATAGCTGCTGCCCGCGGCTTTGCTCGCATGGAAGTTGATTATATACAAATACGAAAATATACATATGTATTTACAGATTAATTTAAAATAAAACGTTACGTTGATGACCATAACTTGACCTCAGATCAAAAATAATGCAAGTCCGATACAAACTTTCACCCCATTTTTCATCCCTTATTAAATAAAATTTCCAAAATTCCTGAAACACGTATTTATTTGTTTTACGTCAATAACCGAAATTAAAAATATTGTTTATGTAACTTTCAAAATGACGGACTTTCATACATATTATCATACATATTATCATCCCCTATTTTGACCCCTTTGGGGTGGAATTTTCTAAAATCCTTTCTTAGTGGGTGCTTACATATCAAAATGAATATACAGTCCGAATTTCATGCTTGTAGCCTTGATAGTTTGCGCTCGGTGATGATGAATCAGTCAGTCAGTCAGTCAGGACATGTTATTTTATAAGAATAGATGTTGAATATCAGAAGTGACAGCCGCTAAACACATGTTTTTTGGGCACCATACAAACTGCTAGACAACAAACTGCTCGACAAGCTATAAAAAAATATTTGGAAGGCTGGGTGGGTCAAGTGGCCGACACGATTTGGACCAACTGCTAGACAAGCTCAAGTATAGGAGTACAAAGTGATAGACAACCAAGCGGTCGACACGAGAGAACAAATCTGTAAAAAGACCAACTGCTAGACACGCAGAAACGACATGGACCAAGTGATCGACACGAGCTGGACCATGTGATAGACAAGCTCCCATATAAGAGGACAAAGTGATAGACAGCCAAGCGGTCGACACGAGAGGACCAACTGCTCGACAAACATCAGATGAATCCAGTTAAGAGTGGCTCAAGTGACAGACAAGTTATTTCAAAACTAACAACGTGATAAACATGGGCTTAGAAAGTTGGGTATAAGGATGGTCTGGATCCTCCTAGAAATTGCTGTCCTCCCGACACCCTAGATTTAACTAACTAAAAAAGGGTGAGGTCCCCTTATATGTGTATAAACTTAAACTATCGTGTTTTTAATTTTAATAATTTACTTACACATTGCACTCTTGAAAACATATTTTCTAACACTGGTTTAGTTATAATTTCGAATAAATAATAGGTTTTGATACATACAATATGGTATCTGAAAATAAAGAATGTTTCTCTGAATGAAACGAGTTATCGGATCTGAGGAAAGGAGACAAACGTTTTGTTATAAATGGTAAAATAATACTTTAAGAACTAACAAGATGAAATAAAATTTTATATAAAAGAGCAACTGCCAGAAACTAAGTTGGTAGCTTATGATCAGGGTTCGATTCTGCCAGGTACAGTGAGGGTGATTTTTCTTAAAAGGTTTTCCACCCTGCCACCACGCAAATTTAGGTGCATTATATATAAATTTAATCTTCCTCATTCTCAACACATTAACGTAATTAGTAAATACGCGTATAACCCAAACAGGTGGTAAGACACAGTGCTACAAAAAAAATTCTAATTGCACTAATGGATTAAAGAAGAAATGTTGTTATTATAGGATATGTGCTCTCATTTGCATGTAGGGAGAATGTAAACCATTAATGAAATATCACCCTCCATACACCCAGCTGGATTTGAAGCCTGATATTCCCGTCATTGACAGTCCAGTCTATTTTGAGAATGACGCTTTAGACCATCAACCATCGAAGCTAAGAATATTTTGTTGATGTTGCGTTAGCACCAGGTTTATTATTATGTTAAAATAAGGAGCTTAGTTAAGATGAAATAATCCCGCATTAGTGTAAAAGTTAGATGTAAAAATCACAAGGGTGGTAACTATCAGCCCAATCCACTTATTCGGAATGATTACTCTTACTCAAGCTACTCTAAAACCTTACTAGACCGTATGACAAACAGCGTTATTTAGGAGGTCAGACAATACTTAGACCTAGCAAACAGTGTTATTTAGGAGGTAAAACAACACTTACACCTAGCAAACAGTGTTATTTAGGAGGTCAGACAATACTTAGACCTAGCAAACAGTGTTATTTAGGAGGTCAGACAATACTTAGACCTAGCAAACAGTTTTATTTAGGAGGTCAGATAATACTTAGACCTAGCAAACAGTTTTATTTAGGAGGTCAGACAATACTTAGACCTAGCAAACAGTGTTATTTAGGAGGTCAGACAATACTTAGACCTAGCAAACAGTGTTATTTAGGAGGTCAGACAATACTTACACCTAGCAAACAGTGTTATTTAGGAGGTCAAACAATACTTACACCTAGCAAAAAGTGTTATTATTAAGGAAGTCAAACAATACTTTACACCTAGCATAAAGTGTTATTTAGGAGGTCAGACAATACTTAGACCTAGCAAACAGTGTTATTTAGGAGGTCAAACAATACTTACACCTAGCAAACAGTGTTATTTAGGAGGTCAGACAATACTTAGACCTAGCAAACAGTGTTATTTAGGAGGTCAAACAATACTTAGACCTAGCAAACAGTGTTATTTAGGAGGTCAAACAATACTTACACCTAGCAAACAGTGTTATTTAGGAGGTCAAACAATACTTACACCTAGCAAAAAGTGTTATTATTAAGGAAGTCAAACAATACTTTACACCTAGCATAAAGTGTTATTTAGGAGGTCAAATATACTTACACCTAGCACAGTATTATTTAGGAGGTCAAACAATACTTACACCTTGCATACAGTGTTATTTAGGAGGTCAAATATACTTACACCTAGCACAGTATTATTTAGGAGGTCAAACAATACTTACACCTTGCATACAGTGTTATTTAGGAGGTTAAACCATACTTACACTACTTGACATATGTTTGTAGGGTTTGCTAAAGTAAGAATGTAGGTGAAAATAACTTGAAATCAAGGACAAGCGTGTATTTAATTAACTGTTCTGTCACTTAGCCCACTCTTAACTGGATGATATCAAAGTTTGTCGAGCAGTTGGTTCTCTCGTGTCGATCGCTTGGTTGTCTATCACTTTGTACTCCTATACTTGAGCTTGTCTAGCAGTTGGTCCAAGTCGTGTCGGCCACTTGACCCACCCAGCCTTCCAAATAATTGTTTTCATTTTGTCTACCGGTTGGTTGTCTATCACATGGTCCAGCTCGTGTCGATCACTTGGTCCGTGTCGTTTCTTCGTGTCTAGCAGTTTGCTGTCTACCACTTTGTCCTCTCGTGTCGACCACTTTGTTGTCTATCACTTTGCCTGCTCCCGTTTTTTGAAGATCATATGGTTTGGCGTAGAGATACATAGTTTGGTCTGGTATCTTTTCAAAACCGTCAGCTCTCAGTCAGCACCAAAGAAGTCATGGTACAACTGTAGTCTAATGATAGTATGGATTGAAAATGTACTCGTCAAAAGAACTCGAATGTCATTTGGCTAATAAATCATGTCAATTCCTGAATAAGGCTGTAATACTAAACCAGGACTCACATAATACACAGACCAAGATGAAAGAACGAGGCTGAGTCATACAGAAGGTGGAGTGAAGTTGAGTAGACTTGCAGCAAGGTGCATAGCACATCAACTCACTTTAAGGCCGCATGCAAGAAATTAATGAGTGCGAACTGAGTGAAAATGCACTATATTTACAAAACAAGAACGCATCGATAGTTCTGACGTGACATATTTAAAGAGTAATGAAGAATCGAGGTTGAAACTTGCCCGGGACTACCTTCATGTTTCACTCACCAGATGACGTGACTTTTCCCACGCACTTATCACTCACTAGATGACGTGACTTTTCCCACGCACTTATCACTCACTAGATTACGTGATTTCTACCACGCACTTATCACTCACTAGATGACGTGACTTTTTCCACGCACTTATCACTCACTAGATGACGTGACTTCTTCCACGCACTTATCACTCACTAGATGACGTGACTTCTTCCACCCACTTATCACTCACTAGATGACGTGACTTCTCCCAGGCACTTATCACTCAGTAGATGACGTGACTTCTCCCACTCACTTATCACTCACTAGATGACGTGACTTTTTCCACGCACTTATCACTCACTAGATTACGTGATTTCTTCCACGCACTTATCACTCACTAGATGACGTGACTTCTCCCAGGCACTTATCACTTAGTAGATGACGTGACTTCTCCCACTCACTTATCACTCACTAGATGACGTGACTTCTTCCACGCACTTATCACTCACTTCTCATTAACTCTTTTTGTTCTTGCATACGACTTTCAGACCTAGAATAAACCTAGCCGCAAAATATTATGATAAACAATATCGCATTTACCTAGTCATTCGCCTCAAGGAGATAACTTACATACCATTGAGTTGAATTAGGCATTAAATATTTTTAATTATGATAAATAAATTCATGCAGATTTTGACGTGATAGCTTGGAATATTATAAGCCTTTCTTTTACTTAGTCACAAATTTGTTGGGCTTACCACTAAAGAGTTATTTAAATTTGTAGTGCCCGTTAATATTTTAGATTATAATATTTACCTGTCCAACACCTTAGCTCATTCAATAGCATGTATGTCTACTAATATCAAAGTGGTTTGGGTTAGATTCTCAACATGAAGGGAAAATGTATCATTGATGAAATGTTGGTTTCCCTTTTCGTAGTGATGAATTTAGGGCTGAGGATTAGTTAGTTAGTTAGTTTAAAATTAATTTGGTGATACCATCAGTCGGCTCATAAACTACTCGTTAATTACCTAAAAAAAAGTTTCCCTTTTTTATTACTATTAAGTAATATGAGGGGTACATTGGTAGTGCTATAGCCCCGAAATTTGATAGGCAATTGGTAAAATTTATGGAAATAATGGCTTATAGAAATGAAACTAAAAATACTTTTCTGTCCAAAAATTACCTTTAACGCACATTGCTATAATTCTAACTGTTGCGTCACATGTCGGCGTCAATCCGACTACGTTGAGATAGCTGTGCAGTTTTTATGTAAAGTTATTTTGATATATGAAACGGGATTTAGAGTCATATTCCGTGGAAACAGACTTGTTCTCACTTTAGAGTGTCTGATTTCAAAAACAGAAAGGGGTAGAGAAAGAGAACAAATGGAGGACGATAAAAACAAACGAAACAAAACTAATTTACCCCTGTAGCTCCAACATTTGAGTGTAACAAAAAACACAAATCGCTTTGCGTAAGTACTTTTAAAATAGACAAAGCGCATCCTCTTCATAGGATTGTTTCATAAATATCTAAATATTGTATGAGTTTCAATCATTAATGTGCCAACATCATCAAATACTGCCACTTCCACATCATATGGTAAAAAAAAACACATCTGGTTGTTAAACTGCCCTTGGCCATGACGAAAGTAATATGTATTTTTAAAAACTTATTTAAAATAACCCTAATCATTCGAGTTGGTTATTCCACCTTACAATATACGTATTTACTGTTTAAACTATAAGTAGGAAACTGATAATTTAAAGACAGTATTCTTTGTTAGGTCAAATACATTTTTATTGCTTGTATTTGTATTTGTATAGAATTGTATAGAGGACATTTTATTACCTAGTCCCAAGGAAACATCAGATGTGTATTTTAGATCATGTTTGACAAGTTATTTTTGTTAAAAGTTGTCATAACTGATTAAGAATAGTATATTTTATTTCGGATATATTTGGTGTTATAAAATAAATAATAAAAGTTTCATTTTTATGAAGAAAGTTCTTTTTCTGAGAGAAATGTTATTAGATCTGCCATCACGTATTTATACGTCAGGCTATGTTATCAGCAGCTGTCACTTTTAATTTATATTATAAATAAATATATAATATAACCAATAATAATAGTAATAATAATAATATACTAATTGGATATCAATTATATTGACCGCAAACATCACTTTTATAATTTATAAATATTTATTCATACCAAAGTAAAACCATAGTTACACTTTTCGGGGCTAGCATACCTATACGATTGGACACATCCTTAGGAGGAATTGTCTTCTGCACAATGGCATGGAAGGAAAGATTGAGGGAAAGAGGAGCTTAGGAAGGAGGAGGATTCAAATAGCGGTTGACTTGAAGGAAAGAAGAAAATTATGGGAGATTAATAAAGAGTCGGAGGACAGTGTGCATTGGCGGTCTAAGTTTATTGATAAAAGAAATTACCCTGACGTAAGACAGAACACCCAATAATAGACCTAATAATAATAGTAATAATAATAATAATAATAATAATAATAATAATATAATAATAATAATAATAATAATTTTTACATCCTATACTGTTTCCAGCTTGTGATCTGGGTCAGTTTTTTATTCAAGCCAAATATAATTCACTACCGGTTTACTAAGCCTGACGTAGCCTCATACGCCTTATAATCTAGCTTGAGACCAGGACAGGCACAACATACAGTCCCCAGCCATTGGTTTATCAATGTGAAAGGGTAAAACCATATTTAACCAAATCTAAATATTTTGGCCATGCCGGGAATCGAGCCTTTAGACCCTTAGCTCAGTAGACGAACATGCTAGCGACCTGAGCTAAGGGGTTGGATTAGTAATAAAAATAATGAGATTAAATTAGAGTAACCCATAATGGTGAGAGCACGGGTTTTACTAGTCTTACTTCAGTAACAGAGTTGGAGAGGTGGAGAATATTGTGCAAATATAATAACTAGGTGAGATGTATATGACGCGAGCTAAGGTCAGTATTTTTAAGTTCTTATATAAAAAATTTTTCAACCAAAATAAATAAACTATCACTCCTGAAGATAGATTTCATTTAATTTTCTCCATATAGTTATCTGGATAGTTTTTGATTATTTGTCATAAATTCGTAAGTTAAAAAAATATTTAATAGAAATAATAAAATGTTCCTAGTAGAGTTCCGTGGTTACCGTGTCATTGATCTAAGAATTATTGAGATTAATATATGTAACAAACTAAATATAATCGATGTACTGGAGCACAATTTAAATTATTTTGACTAAGGAAATGTTTTATTGTACAAATTATAAAAATATGTTGCACTCAAATCATACTCCTTTTCATCCAATCTTAAGTGAAAATATAAAATGATTAATACTAAACCAATATTAGGAAACTTAAACTTTTATTAATCTGTACTTAATCTATGGCATTAGAAACTTGGAAGTTCACTGCCATATTCACAAAGTATGCTACCTATCTCTATCTTGAACTAATTATATCCAGTCCACCTCATTAGACCCTATCTATTTCAGGTTCCCTCATATCTGCTTCTAGTTCTTCCCAATGGTTTCTTTCCACTGGGTTTGCCAGTCAGTACCCTGAACAAGGTTCTAAATTTTCCCACCGCACTGCATGTCCGACTACCATCATCTACGAGACATGATTAACCTAACAATATCTCGTAATGAGAATAAGGTATGCAACAAATCATTATGTAATCTCTTCCACTTCCCAGTAGCCTAATCCCTTTTTTGACAAAATATATTCCTAAGCACTTTGTTTACAAACGCCTATTTTTTAAATATTATACTACTACTAATACTACTTCTAACAACAATAAAAACAATAATATTGAGTCTAATCCCTGAGAATTGACTAATGTGCTGTTAATCCATCCGAAGCAGAACGCGCGCTCAGATCTTCGGCTGATTATTGTCGCTATTTCACACCCTCTGAGAAAAATCCTTGTACTAAGGAGGTCATGAAATTTTAGTAGCTTCCCTTTGATGTCCGCACTAAATTTCTATGAGAGAGCTAGTAGGATTCTCTAGTTTGGTTGGACAGTTATCTCTTATACCTTTCATTGATATTTTCCACGTGCCCCAATCAACACGGGACCGACAGTTTTCCTTCGCCTCCGAAGGAAGTTGTGCAACGGATTTTCCGTTGACTCCAGCCATGTTTGAACCCATGAACATCAGATGCTGAGGAGTACACTTTACCCCAATAGCACCAACTCAATCACATATATAGAGTAAACCTATATTACAATGGAATTAAAAAGAGACCCACTTTATTGGTCCCATGGTCTGAAGCGCTACTCTATCACTAGTCTAAGACTGACGAAGACTGGGATATCGGGGTTCAATCCTGTTCGGATGTTTCGAGAGTTTTACTAAATTGTTTTCCACTCTTTCTCTATACAAATGCGGGCACACTTCCCCTAAATTCAACTTTCCTCGTCCTTAACACATTAGCTTAATTAATATATGGACGTATAGCCTAAACAGATAGTGAGATGTGGTACTAATATATATATATATTATATAATTATATATATTATATATAATTATATATATTATATAATTATATATATCATATATAATTATATATATTATATATAATTATATATATTATATATATTATATATAATTATATATATTATATATAATTATATATATTATATATAATTATATATATATATATATATATATATATAATTAAACCAAAACTACTATTCTTTTTTAATGATTTGTTTTTAGTTTTATCTTTAATTTTTAACTGATGAAATCACTCAATATAGTTGTCTAATTAAGCACATAGGCGAATAACGAGTTGAAGTCTAACTCAGTGTGACAGACTGTACGCATCAAAGAGAGGGACGCATGCGCACTGAAAGGGAAGGGTGAAGGGAGAGACGTATGGTTTTTTGGCACCCGGAGTTGCGGGCGGGGATCAGTGTCCAAAACTCCGTCGCGGCGCGTGGGCGTCTTCCAGTTTCCGGTTCATTTGATCCAGTCGGCGGTAACACTTGGACCCAGTATTATTTTTGGTTTCGCACGTGTGCCCAGTGGTTTGGAATGTAAATTAAAAAAAAGTGCGTCGATTCCATTTGAAATTAAAAAAAAAAATTTTTAGTGGGATTAAATTCATAACTATTCAAAGGGCATTTAAAAACTATCAAATTACCGCGATGAGTAATAACCATTAATGTATGGTAGCTCTTAGTTTGAACATTCTTCATAGTAAAAACATATTTTATTTTACCGGACTTATTAAATGTTATGATCGGTAAACATTTGGAATTAGTAGAACTACTAGAGTATACCATATATGGGCTTTTTATCTTCAATTTTTTCTTTTCATTTCAATAATATCTGTAATTTAGTTTAGTCTTTCTTCTTTAAAAATACATTTATTTCATGTAGAGTTAATTTAAATAAACAAAAAACACAAACCAACATTAAAACTAGAATATTTTAGGTTGTCTATAGTTTAGTTAGTTATAAAAACCCACACTGATTTATTTTCAAATATTTTCTTCAATATAACACCGGATGTTTGGATCTAAAATCTCGATAAGAGTGTGTATAAGCTACTATTATATAATCTAATACAAGCTAATATGTGTCTGAAACATTTGGTAATGCGAACGTTCTACTTTAAATTTCACAGGTTTAGATTGGTAAATTTGGTTTAAATAATATCTCAAAATTTTATCTGTTTTTTTCCATCAGCCTAAAGACGTGAATTTCTTGCTTTTTGTATTCACTAAGTGGCTTGTAAATATTGGGAATAATTATAACGTGCATTTAAATTTTATTTATCTTTAATATAAAAGTTAAATTGTTTTAGTAGACTTGTTTGTAAACTTAATTTATAGTTACATTTTTAATAATTATTAAATTAACAATAGCTTACAAAATATATGCTAAAAACATACATTTGTTAAACCATGTTAAAGAAATAAACGTTAATTTACTTCGATATTAATCAAATAAAACATTTCAGTAATTGTCTTCTTACTGTCTTGGAATAGATATAGATCTATTTATAGATCTAATTTTTTATTAATATTTTATAGAAGAGATGAAGAACCAATTAAAAAAATAGAGCAAAAAATTGGTTTAGAAAAAAAATAAAAATGTATTCACATAAGCAGAAATGTCCATTTAAAATGATAAACCATATTTTTGTTAAATTTTGGGAGCTCATGTACCTTAAGAATATTTTAGAATAGAATAAAACCTGAACATTGTTTTTAATACTCGTTTAATACATTTAAAACATTGCATTATGAATAATTTACTCACATGCATCGGTGCTCGCATGGTATAACACGTCAATCTTGTGCTGGACTGGATTTGTGGCGATGGAGAGATTTGGTCTTGAATACCAGTCGAGTAAACTGGGTGGGTTTTAATAAATAATGTTACAATTTTATAAATTTCGACATTAGCGTAGTTAGGGCATTTTAAACCCGAACGGGCACTAAGACAAAGAGAATAAATAGCTAATAATAATTATTATTATTAGCACCATGTATTACTAACCGTTCAGGCTATACGCACTTACGCTAATGTGTAATGGTAGGGTGATAGTGAGATGAAATGGAGACCTACAGTTTAACGTGGAATCCGAACCACGGTGGAGGCCTAGCATTCCCCACATTCACAAGTTGTAATTAATACACGTCTTGTCAGAGGTGAAAGAAGGGTTTGGGCAATCAAATAAATCCATGCCGGGACCGAGGATTGAACCCCAAACCCCCAGCACAGAAGTCCGTCACCTTACCCCTAGACCACCTGGTCACCCAACAAATCAATAATTTAAAAAATATTTATTATTTGGTAATGGCGTTAGAGCCTACAGTTATTAAAAATTCCGAATAATTATTTAAACCCAAAATCTGAAGTAAATCAATAATAAACGGAATTATAATGCCAAATGTTATTAAGATTTTTATTAAAAACACAAACAATGTTGTTTGTTCAATTGCGAAGGAAAATTTTGACATTTATATGGTTTTTAATTTTTTAATTTGAAATATAAATGTTCGTAGTTTTAGGTTGTGATTCCCCAAATCTCACTCGTACCCTTCGTTTACCTTGAAAGATTTGCAAACTTACCTTTCAAGGTTTCCACTAAGGAACGGCTTAAAAGATAGGGCCATAGTGTAATCAAGAAGGTAAGACTGCTATCTTTAAAGGTGAACGGAGTGTGGCCTTATGTATACATAAATATGTATATATATAACA